>CAHIKZ030004513.1:1307500-1322500 GCA_903632075.3 Acanthosepion pharaonis | reverse complement strand
ACAACAAAAAGATGAGAAGAATTATCCGAATACAAACACTTTAAATAATGCGGCTGTCTGTGTTTTAATGGAAAAAATATGCCATTACGACAATATATTCATATATATATATATATATATATATATATATATATATATATATATATATATATATATATTATTTTCACAACCCCTTTAACAGGGTTGGATCATCAGACTTTACTTCCAAAGATTGAAAAGGAAGTAAAGTCTGATGATCCAGAGCCCTGTTAAAGGGGTTGGTGAAATAACTTATTACATGGAACCTTAAAGTGGTCTGTTTTATTCAAACATATTTGCTCTGAATTTTACATTGAGCTCTCCGGATATCATCGTCCCTGGGTCTACCCATGCGGATTACCTAGTTTTGCATAAACTAACTAACTAACTAACTAACTATATATATATATATATATATATATATATATATATATATATATATATATATATATATAATTTTGAAGTAATTTGCACAAAATGGCAGCGTCAACCCGAGGAGTGGACTGGTCCTACTAATGTTTTATTTCAGTTTGAATGTTTAGTTAAATAGCATTAAATTTTTATATATTTTTGTAAAAAATTGAGAAAATCAGAAAAAAAGAAATTTTGTATGATATGCAATTTTTTATATCATAGGATTTTTTTAGGTTCTCTTTGAATATATTTGAATGATGATGGATGAGGTCTTGTGGTGAATGAGTAAATTGTAATGAATGAATGGGTCGTGAATCGGATTAGCTAGGTTTAGGATAGTAAGTGTTGATCTGCCTTCGGTTATGTGCCAGAGTTGTTAAAACATTTAACAATAAATCAAACAATAGAATCATACATTACACCGCTTGCACATAAAAGGTTACAGAGCCTAGTATTCTCAAACAGCCAACCATTTAGGTACTAACCGGTCTCGACGTTGCTTAACTTCGGTGATCGTACGAAAACCGGTGTTTTAACATGATATATCCGTAAACCTTTTTGAAAATGGCGCTTGAATTCTGAAGAACATGTAAAGATTAAGAAAAAACACAGAATTTAAAAATCATATATTTTGGCCAATGAATCGACAACTCCAAAGAATTCCACCTTCTAAAATGACGAATAATCATGCGTATGTTTCTCTTTGATATTTTGTTCTTTTTCTTGTCATATAACAATTCCTAAATGTGTAATATTCAATATCAAAATTATTTGATTGGCTGTCAATCTAATAATGTTGGCTTCTCGTTGCAAATATTTTCACCAATAGAATCTAAATTGGTTATGCATACAGTCAAGTCCAAAAAGAAGAAAATAAAGACAGGTGTAGATCTTGGACGTTCGAATCTAAATTTGTTAAAAATATCTTCTTGAAATTCCCTCGCAGATTTCTTTTCTTATACGGGAAGACATGCAGTCAGCATAACAAATTTTGCCGGTCATCTCTCCAATCGACAACATCGCAAATAAAATCGAAAAAAAAAAACACCCCAAAAACTCGTAATAAAAGTAAACAATAATAAAATTCCTTCATTCGTAAATATTTAGATATAATTTCTTTATAGAATATATCTGAATGTATTTATTTATCTTTAGGAATATTTCCTTGCGAATAAAGTAAGTAGTGATAAAATTATCAAACACTAAATCTGTGCAGAATCTATCCAGTCTCGGCTTTGGTATAATTTAACATCTTACTGCCGTTACATGAACGAAAACTCTTGAATGGAGTTACTCAACATTGAAATGCTTTTGAGTGAGCTTGTGTACTGTTTACAAGGTCTACTAGAACTCTAACTTCCTAAATCTGTACTTCACTACCTGCAACTTCTGCTTTTCCCCAAAGCTAAAACAAGTGTTAGAAAGTCGTCTAAATTAAGAAGAATGCAATGAGACTGTTTGCGATCCTGAAAGATGATTTTGTAATTTAAAATTTTGAAAGAATGGAATAAGTGTGTGAGATCTCAAGAGGAGTATTCTGACGAGGAATATGGTGTCATTGCCAGAAGTAGGCTATTTCCTGTTAATAATGAATCTTTGTATCTTTTTCCAGACAGACCACTTATGATGACATTTTAATTCAGTTTTGTTTTATCTCCGGTTATTCAACATTTGTTTGCTGATTATGCCAAAGCAAGAAATTATTATTTCTTTAAAATATCCTCATTCGGCTTGAATAAAATTTATTTATGTTTGTTTATCAAGTGTGATCTCAATTTAATAAGTTCTTACAATTAAGGAAATTATTTAGATTCTTAAATAATGGCAAGCAGTAAAAGAAAAATCAAGTTCACTTCAGACATCAATTTGGACTCATATATCTGATC
Source organism: Acanthosepion pharaonis (assembly GCA_903632075.3). Lineage (NCBI taxonomy): Eukaryota > Metazoa > Mollusca > Cephalopoda > Sepiida > Sepiidae > Acanthosepion > Acanthosepion pharaonis. Next base: position 1,320,182 of record CAHIKZ030004513.1, on the reverse strand, counting down.
GATTGCTTAAAATGGTTAAAAAAGGTTCGCTCATTTTGCTGTTTGAAAAGTACCGGAATTTCTGATATTTTTACAAGAGTCAGGTGAAAGCAACAATGACGTATCTTTTGCAATACTTGAGTTGCTCAGTATTCAATTTCCATTTCAAAATCGTTTACTTGGAATTGTGGCTGAAAGACACCTTCTCATCTACGTACTGACCAGGCTCGACGTTGCTTAACTTAGGCGACCATACGGGAACCGGTGTTTCAAACGTAATGTGGCCATAAGCCGTGTATACTTGAAACTCATTGGCAACAGGGCGAGCCATAACTGAGCAGTGCTGAAAAAATAGTTAAGATATTCCCAGACATGTGGAGTGGGAAAAGAACAATCTATCCGCTTAGATTAAATAAATATCAACCAGTTTGAAATTCTCTGTAGGTTACCCGGATCATCAAACACCTGGCCGAAGGACACAACAGCCGAAGATGAGGAGAATAGTCCGCAGTGAGTAATGTAAATAATTTGATGAGAAATATTTAGCGATCTAGCAGATCATGACTACTAAACTCACATAAGCTTAATTAATAATAGACCTTGACGTGGAAGAAGTCTTATTTGAGTTCGTACCGGTTATCGGCAACTGAAACTTCAGCATAATTTCTTCCGTTCAATTCTGCACAAATACCTTTGGCTAAGGGTTAGGGTTAAATAGGAGATGAGGTTGTCTAGCGTTGTTGAGCAGCCACTCTAGGAGAGGGAAAACTTTGATTTCAGAACCGTGGTAAAGTTTCTTTTTTTTTTTGGTGGGGGGAAATTCCACCCAAGTAAGGCGCGAGTGCGACTAGGACGCATTGGCTAATGGTTATGGTTAAACAGGAGAAGAGCCAGGATTATAGCCTTGGTGAGCCGCCACTTTAGGAGAAGGAAAACTTTGATTTCAGAACAGTGGCAAAGTCAGCGGAATTCGGTTCAAGAAAGATGTCAGGCACTTTAAATATGATGTGGCCTTAAGTCCTTGAGAAAATGGCGTTTGCATTCGAAATGAGAAAAACACAAGAAAGAATTAAGAAGAGGAGACAACATGAAGACGAAAAAAAAAGCCGTGGGGGGGGGAGAAAAGGAGAAACATTGTGAGCGATTTCTGAAAAAGACAAAAGAAATGCAAAAAAGAAAGCCAGAACGAAACAAAAGTTAATGAATAAAATCATAAGAAACACTCAGAAACCCTTGATAAGAAAAAGAATAAATTATAAAGCTGTTATCATAGTGCATAGTGCCTCAAAAGATGATAATCGTGGCAATGATGAGAGTCGCTTTGCTTCTACGTCATATCCTGAGACAGTATCCTCATTTCAGACACAAAAAGCGATAATACAAAAAAAAAAAAAAAAAGAAAAAAAAGATCCACGATCCAAATTGAATGTAGCCAAGTAACAGCCTATTTATCTCCTTTTCACGAGAGTTCCAAACGAATAGCCATCAGAGGAGTAATTATAGCATTTTTCCTCTTTGTGACATTTTCTGCTTCATTTTAACACAGAATAATGCATACCGGGTGAAAGCACGCAAACATTCGCACGCAAGGATCCCAAACACAATTCCTGCATATATATATATATATATATATGAAAATTTCTCCGATTTAAGCAGTAGAGAAGACAAAATTTATGAATAAAAATGACAATTGGAAAACTAGTAATTGCTGACGCGTTTCGTCCAGTGTGGACTTTATCAAAGCAAAGTACGTAATGAATTTAATTGAACAAGGTAACTAATAAAAACAAAAAAACAGAATGTTCCTAGCAACTGGAATGTAGAGAACGCTATTTTCATATTGTTAACTGAAAATAACGTCAGTGTTTGTCACGTGTGGAGAATATTGTCATTATATCTGTGTTGATGTATACAAACATTTTCTTTTGATTTTATGAATCTGTTGTGTACATTTGTTTGTGAGAGCAGTAATTTTGTTATATATATATATATTTGTGTGTGTGTTTAATTGGGTAGCAATCCCTCTTTTATACAAGTTTCATTAAAGACGACTGACACAGTATGCAATTTATTGTTTTATTCAATTTTTCTTGTGTTCGTAGAAGGTTTTACTTTTCTAGACATAAATGGTGTCCAAATGTTCTGTACATCTGAGCACTTTCGGCTATTCTATTAGCTATTACCAAGGATAATTTTCTTTTTGCAAAATCATGCCATTATCTATGATGACAAAACTTCTTGATAATGCTAATAGAATAACTGAAAGCGCTCGGATATATAGAATATTCGGACAATTTTTCCATATTTAATCTCCAGAAAAGAAAACATTTATTCGTACAGAAGAAAAAATTGAATAAAAATCTTAATCGCAGGACCTTCTCAGTCGTATTCAATGAAACCTGAATAAAAGTGGTATTACGGCACAAATACAAAATTATATGTGTGTGTGTTTCATTGAATAATATAGACATACTATGTCTATTTATTTTTTTATAAATAATCCTTTCTTGTTCTTCAATCTTTTTTAAATGTGAAGTTGAAATTTATCAAAGAAAGCGCCGTAGTATTTACCTACCCAAGTACTTCCTATCACCTCCGAGATCATCCTCAGGAGTGAATTCAAAGACAAACTTATTGCAACTGTGACGTTGTGATTTTCAAAAACACGCATTAACACGCTCTGTTATAATTATTTTAAAATTTTAAATTTAGCTGTTGTCGTTATGTAGTTTTTTGTAAAACAAGCGTCCCAATATAAGGGAGCTAACCAGAAATTGGTAGAGATGTAAAATGGCATTAAATGTTGGTTAAATGCAATTCACGCATTGTTGTTACACTCGTAGCAAATTTTGTCTAACAGTATGTTTCCAACAAGACGCTTCTCTGTACCTAATTAGTATAGCACGTCAGATCAAAATGGTTTCCGTATAGGAATACAGGTTCGATTTCTGTAGGAGAACCAATATTTTCTACAAAATTTACCGAATATTCAGGCAGTTAAATGTAATTAATACTGTTTTCCTGGAAAACTATCAGCAAACCACCCGAAAAAATTAAACTGACGCGTAACTGTAGAATAAAGAATGAAGGTCCCTTAATCGGTAATTGCTTGCAAAATAACGTAATATACCAAGCCGCGGTAAAATCACCAGATAATAAAGAAAAAGTATACATAGGAGTAACTGAAGAATCCTGGAAACAAAGAAATTATGCACAGAAAACTTTTCAAAAAATAGTAAATACGCGAATAACACAATGCTTTCTAAATATATCTGGGAAATTAAAAACAAAACGCAAATCACACCAAAAATATCATGGCAAACAAGGAAAAGATCATCAGCCTACAATAAACAATACAAAGCCTGCAAACTTTGGTTTGGAGGAATAAAATAGCTATTATTACCTTCACAGACCAAAATAAATTACTAAATGAACGATCTAAGCTCATCTCAAAATGGAGAGACGAAAACAAATTTTTACAACATTACTTAAAAATCGAAAACTGAAAAGAATAAACAAAGATAAACAAAATAATATAAAAAAACAAGTAAAATAAATTAACACAAGCAAATAATAAACAAATTAACAAACCACACCCGTTAGAACAGACGAAATAGAACAAATAAAAATTGAAAATAAATAAATAAAATATAAGTAAAATACTCAATCCGAACAAATAAATAAAGTAAACAATAAACAAAACAACAAATCAATCCCGCCAAAATAACCGTTAGAATAGACTTCAACGATCAATCCAAAAATTGAACGAGAAAATAGCTATCACTGCTATATAACGATAAAAAGATTTACTAGGTTACTCAAAAATCGAAAACCGAATATAGTATGTAAAAATATACAAAACTAATTACGAAATAAAATTAAGCAAATAAATAAGAAAAAATAATTAATCCAAGATAAATAAATAAATGAAAAAAAAACGTTAAAATAACCGTCAGAACTAATAAAAATAAACGTAAATAAGTATAATAAGTGACCTAAGCAAATCCCTAAAAAAAATTTTACCACGTTAATAAAACATGGAAAACCAAGAAGAATAAATAAATATATAAAATAAGAAATGAAAATAAAAACAAGTAAAATAAATTAAGCCAAATAAATAGATAAATAAATAAATAAACAAGCCACTCCCGCCAAAATAACCGACAGAATGGATTACCCACAATGCACCACTGACCCATATATATAAATGGTCGAGGAAAAATCCAAACACTCGCGGCCTGACGATTGCGTCTAGCACGAAACAGCCTGTCGCCTCTGAGTGTTTACATCAGTGTCCACTTATATCTACTATCTATATTTCTCATGTTGTCTGTCTGTGTGTCTGTCGTGGGCGTTGTTACCTCGCCCAGGCCGCATTTCTCACCCGATTTCGATGCGGTTTTCAACACAAGTTTGCAAATGGGTGCATTAAGGACATGACGGAGCCCGATTTTTGAGTTCGGAATCAGGTTCCGAAAAAATCGATAATCGAAAAAACTCTGCTTACAGAAGGAATGATCGCATTTCAACCAAATTTGACACCCTTTTAGAGTCTACCATTAGAAGTGTTGTCCAGAAGTTTCATGACCACGGACCCCTAAACAGCGCGGAAAATCGATAAAACCCCAAAACCGATACGCCCAGATTGCGTCTCAACCGCATGTCGGTTTTTAGCGACAACCGAGCGGATTTATGAAGAGGCCATTGGGGGTCATCATGTGAAGTTTCAACTCTGAGCACCCCCCCCCAAACAGAGTGCAAATCGATCAAACTTTAAAAATGTTTTTTTTCCGTTTTTTTAAAGCTGATCGTATTGGTGTTTATTTTGTTTAGTTCTTTTTTCGTAACAGATTTAATGTTTACTATAGAGCTTAGAAAAAGTTGGCAGTGTGAGATAGGTAAGAAGTAAGGCATGTAGCAACATCAGCACGGCAAAGGGCACTCCTCTAAAGGCAAGGGAGGGGCCAAAATATTTTAAAGTCAAGTGATAGGGATTGCTGTATTAGTCGTACTATTTTGAATCAAGCACAGGCAACGTCCGGCCATGTTATATATATATATATATATATATATATATATATATATATATATATATATATATATTAAAAATCCCAAATTACTTCATATGGAGGATAGATCTACTTCAACGACGAAAACTCTGTTATAATAAATACATTGGGTTCTTTTTGTGGATCACTTTTTATATTTTATATTACTAGGATCCACTTAGATTATATGGCAACGGATTTATTACCTTTACTGTATATATATATATGCTTTCCATTTTCATTTTTTTATATAAGTTAGTTTTGGATTTTTGTAGCCACTATCTTTTAGAGCTTTATTATAGAAATTAATATGATGTTCATAGACAATCTTGTCATTTGCTGAATTTGTACTTCTTTTTCGGATAGATAAAGGTATATGCTTAATTATAGATAGGGGTGATTTGATTTAGGGTGTATATATAAAGGATTGGTATCGGTTTTTTTATAAGGTGTGTATGCATTTTTTCTTAAATCTAATGTTATATAAAGGAAGTTAACTTTTTTTAATTTAGTGCTTCCCGTAATTTTTAAGTTCATGTTTTTAAATTCTTTATATAATATCTTTCTAATTTTAGCGGTTTTAAAGTTAGTAGTGTTTTTTATAACCATAAGTCCATCATTATATTAATACCACGGTGCGCTGTAAGATTGTATAATATAAAAAGACCTATGACATCAGAAGACTCAGCTGAGTCTAGTGATCCCATTGTGATGTCAAAGTGGTCATATGAATTTTTTATCCATTGCTCACCTTTATGTATCAGTACCGATTTTTTCGCATTTATAATAATGTTCTTTTCTTCTTCTGTAATATCCGTGTAGTGGGTAGCAAAGTCCAACGCATTCATAAACAATTCTTTAGATATAGATTGATAATAATTTTCAATATGAAACTGCATTAGTGTACAGTTGGGTTTTCTTTTATATAAGTAAACCAGTTTGTCACGTCTTTAGTATTAATCCAAAGTTCCAGGCCTATTTTTTCTTTAATTTTTGATTTAACCTTTCAAGGATCATTTTACTAATTTTTCCGATATCAGGTCTTTTAAGGTTTATTATCCTTGTAGTCGAATTAGCCTCGAAATCTGGTTTGTGGTACGATTTGATTTGATTTGATGAACATGTTAATTTCTATAATAAAGCGCTAAAAGATAGTGTCTACAAAAACCCAAAACTAACTTATATAAAAAAATGAAAAATGGAAAGCATAGAAAGACAGAAGTAGAAAAATAATTTAGTATACAGCCCCATACAACCAAATGGTAATGAACAAATTCCGACAAAACTTCCTCGCATTAATAGTCAAGCACTTTCCTAGTGAAAGTAAACTAAGTACTATCTTCAATAAAAATACACTAAAATTAAGTTACATCTATACTGAAAACTTAGAAAAAATTATTAAGAAACATAATGCTAATATCTTAAATAAACACTTATAACAAAACCAAAAATTTTAGACAATAAAAAATAAAATTAAAAACAGATAAAGATAAACAAAAATTATGTAACTGTAGAATTCCTCATAACTGTCCTCTAGAAAATAAATGTCGCACGAATTATTAGTATACCAATGCAATATCTCTTCTATTGAAATTCCTGAAAACATAAAAATTTATATAGTTTGCACAAGCCATGAGTTCAAAAAATGGTACAATCAACATCAAAGTTAATTTAGGATAAATAAATATAGAAATCAAACATCTCTCTTAAAGTACTTCTGGCACTTAAAAGAATCCAATAAAACACCTACAGTAAAATGGAAATTAATAAGAATAGCTAGAATATGTAGGTCATTAAATGACCGTTCTCCTTTGTCCATACATGAGAAACTATATATTGCTAAATTTATAAAAAATAAAAGTTTACTGAATCAGAGAAATGAAATAGCTATTTTTTGCCGTCATGGTCAAAAATTTTCCTTAAATAATATTTAAAAATAAAATTAAAAAAATGCCAGCTGGTAATATATTTGATATGAAAATATAATTTTATATAATGTAAGTAATTCTATTACATTTACTTGTTTTAAAAAGAAATATAGTCTATTAATAATTAAGAATGAAAATATTTAAAAATTGTAGTTAAATAAAACGTATTCTACCCTAAACACTACCCCCAAAAAATCTTTAAGTATTCAAGTAGGAAAAAATGGCGAAAGAATTTTTGCCGTTAACAATAAAATTTAAAAAAAAAACCCACAGACGACATGCATTTAACGGATGTCAGAATTTGTTGAAAGATACATCCCTACCCTTCCTAAACTTAATCCCTTTTTCGAACGTAACTAATAACTGATACAACAAAAGTCAATAAAAATGAACACGCTACCTTGTCTGAATGATTGGATTTTTCTGTATCCTTAGAATCAGTGAATTATGAATTTAAATGTGCGTTTAAAACACAGTAAATTTAAAAAATAAGTTACTCCAATATTCGCTTGAAGATGGAATGCAATTAATGTTTTTAATTTAAATACAAAATTAAATTTGAAGTTTTTATCTTCCATTTTGAAAAACACACACACACACACACACACACACACACACATATATATATATATATATATATATATATATATATTTGGCCAGCAACTTTTCTTTTAAGCATCTTTTATTAAATACGTCAAACAAGGAAGATTTAATTAATGTTTTATTTAATTTCTCCAACATCCTTACGTTTTTCTGTTTTGTAGAATTAGAGGAGTACAAAAATTTTCCATAATTTTCTCAAGTCCCAATCGCTTCCGGCCACTCTCAAAGGGGTTTTCTTTGTAGTGTTGTTAGTTTTTCCTCTTGTTTTGCTTGTTTAATTTTATTTTCGTGTTGTTTTCAGTAGTGGCGTTTATTCCGAGCTTTCACGATTTGAGCCCGGCAGGTATTCGCGTCTTTCTATGTTTAATTTTTTTTTTACACACCGTTTCCACTGTTAAATAAGGCGAGATTGTTAATAGAAGAGAGATGCTTGATATACAGGGCCTTACTAATAGAGAGGTGTTTCTGGTAATGTGATTTTATATTAACCTCAAGAATTTGAGTGTTTTCGACCAGAATTTTTCTTAATGGTTCTTTTAAATTATATATCTTTTATATCTCTCTCCCTCTCTCTTTCTCTCTCTCTCTCTCTATATATATATATATATATATATGCTAGCACTGAGAAGTGATATGTGAGCCGTGTCTCTTATGTTCTGCAGGGAAATCGTTTGAGAGATTAGTCTTGGCCCGAAAATATATTTGGTTCAATTGTCGTAAGTAAATCATTTCGTTATGTTTAAACAGCAAATGTGATTGAGAAATTGGCAAGCTGAGTTCGAATTCCAGTCAAGTTCATTGCATTCACTTTTGCACAAATATCCTTGAGTTAATCTCAATTGAATAGCAGGACCTTCTAGCTCTCTAGCCCTGGTTGGCAATCACTCTACAAAATGGATATCTCTAAATTCATCGTAGCTATCAATAATGTCGTGGAGTTCTCAATAATTCTATAATATTAACTGCGTTTGGCCTACAACTGTGTGGATGTATTATTATTATTTTCTTTTTAACCTGCATTGGATTCATAATCACATGACAAGCTTAAATGAGCAAAGCTCTCTTTGGTGATCTGCAGAAGGATGTTGAGATTATAATAAACTGAATAGATGAGCAACGACGATTTGTTTTAGAGGAAATTAAAACAAAACGGACACGTATACTTAACATCAGGAAGAGACAATTGAAATTTCTATGACACACATTGAGGAAACAAGGCACCGAAAATTTGATACTCCTATGGAATTAACACATTAATTCCATCTATATTTTACGCGCGCGCGAGTTTCCTCCCTTCCTTTCACACTCGTGCGTGTGTGCGCGCGGTTTTCACCCCTTTCTTCCTCTCACAGCTAGACATAGCAGTAACCTTCGCTAGCTCCTACTGATGAACTCAGACTAACAGATTTTGAATTTTTTCCCGCGCGTTTTTCGGCGTCTCAAACAGCCAGCGTTTGCAAACCAGTTTCCTCCCGATCTTCAATCAAACTAGACGGGCAACTCATTTATTCCGTACCCTGAACCCATATGCGGGCCGGAATATCTTATTTCAACAATGTCGACTTCACACTTTACCAAGACTTCTTCTCGTCTTGAAACTGCCCGCAGGTCAGACCTTCTCCGTTTTCGACCAGAAGACGTTAGAGACACACGACACAGTCGTGAGCAAAACTTCGTATTCAACTAATGGCTTATTTTTATCCCTCGTCAGTGAACCAGTAAATACAGACAGGGATATCCTACTGACGAACAACTTGCTATCCGCAGGTCAGACCTTCTCCGTTTTCTGCTAGAAAACGTTCGAGACACACGACATAGTCGTGGGCAAAACTTCGTATTCAACAGGTGACTTACACTTACCCCTCGTCAGTGAACCAGTAAATACAGACAGGGATATTATTACCTTCGAACAAACATTTTTCGTCTCTCTGGGCTCGCCGTAAACAACTCCACAAGACCATGAGACTCGCTTCAAACATTCTTCGTTTCTCCTGTCTAGATGCCCACAGCATTCCGTTAAAATTCTCAACAGTTAATTCAAGACCTGACCGAACTCTGAGTCCCTACTTTGAACCTGAGCACAAAAGAAAAAACACAAAATCACATACACTCTCAAATCATTGGACTCTGAACCAGTACCTTAAAAATATGCATAACATCACTCTCAACGCCAAACAAAATCCACAGTGAGTACTCCTTTCTATCTGTGCGCACATACACCTCGTGTCTAACGAGTTCCCTTTTTCCAGAACCTTATAAAACTCTTTTTCCAGCCTTGTTCATCTTGCATTCCTATTTTGGCGCGGGACATTTTTCATTAATCTCGTACCACGAGATAAGTTACTTGTTTCCATCTAATTAAAGTTACACATGTTTTACAAACAGATGTCTTTGTCATTTTATTTCGGCTATCTCTTTGATGTTTATTAATTTATGCACGCGTTGATTGACCCCTTTCCTCTCACTGTTCATTCACGCATTTTATTTATTTTTTTACATTGCTTGTGGACTCGGTAGTTTAGTGTGGTGTCTGGCACAAGGCCATTTAGTAATAAACCAGCACTGCACGCTGCCGGGTCCGCAACACTCCCATGACAGATTGAAGAGACAGAAGAAAACACTTGATTAAATGGATGGCCGAGCAGGGCATAGACGAATCTGTCTATATTTCTGAAATGAGGAATTGTAAGTATTTACATTATTTACATTCTTCGGACTTTTGCCCTCATCTTTATTGTCATGTTCATGAAGTTTCGGCCGTTTTACGCCCTGGCCTTCTTCAGGTGATTGGAATTTTGCCCAGTGGATAGAAACGTTGGTTGGATCCAGTGACTTGACCCAAAGAGTTGTGAGTTCAACACCTAGCTATGGCAGTAGTGAATAAAAACTTGGAGTTTAATTAAAGGGAGATAACTGAGACATCCGAAAGAGGCATTGCACGTGGAACTAGAACAATCTACCCCGGTAGACGAAATAAAGGCTTCCGTTTGAAATTCTAATCACTTGAAGAAGGCCGGGGCGTACAACGACCGAATCGTCCTGAACATGACATTAAAGATTAAGGTTTAGAAGATATAAGAAAAAGATGAAAATTATTAACAGCTACAAAGGACAGGAAATTTCGAAGAACCATGTGTGTCAACGTCCTGAAGGGACACTGTACATAGAAGAAGTGATGTCAGATCTTCCAATACAGCTACTGTCTTATCCTGTCATGACGGTTTTTCTGCTCAGTGGGTGTAAGTATTGACAATTCTGAGATTATTATTATTATTATTAAGCCAAATTTTCATGTGTCAACTTCTAAACTGATAGTTAAAATGGCCTTTACTTCTACACTTGTCTACGCACTAGCAATGTTTCCTATTTAACAGAATCATGGAGGGTTTTGTAGAAAATACAATGAAGAAAGACTGACACGCAAATGTGTTTCTCCGTATGCATACCTATCATGGAGTAGCTGTGTTTACGCGTTGGTGTCAGGATGTGTGCGACCCTGCATTTTTATGCCTGTTCTTCCCTTGTGTCTATGCAGTGTGTCTATGTCGCATTCTCTGTTTATGTGTGAGTCAGAGTGTATCTGCTTGTGCATTTGTGCATAGTGTGCGTATCTCTGCTAACGTGTGTACTTGCGTGTGACTCAGTATCATTCTGATTGTGTTTCCGAAGAAAAAAGAACAATGGCTGCTGCTAAACAATCAAGTAGAACGAGGGATTCGAAATAAAAATAGAAAAGATATTTTTTTTTCGCTGTAAGGAATCGGGGAGGGGCATGAGGTAAGTGGGTGGAGAATGAAATTGTTTTAACCGATGTAAAAATAAATAAAAAAGAATTCGTTTAAACTAAAAATTACAATAAAAAGTACATGCAAGGAAAATGCGTTTGTATTCGCCTGCGCATGCGTCAAATGATTTTGTCGAAACACGCGGGGAAAAGCTAATAACAATTTTATGAGCTTTTCAGTCTGAATTTCTGTTATTATCATTATTTACATGCGGAACATAGTCAAGTGGGTTAAAGCGGTGATTCGTGAATTTCGTTCCATTATAATTGTAGGCCGGGCACTGTGCACTCGTTTTTTTTATTGATAAATTTGTTTTTTAAGGTTTATCAACCTTCACAGGTTATTTAAAGCCAGAAAACATATTTAGATTTTGAGAATTTTTTGTGGCCAAGGGACTTTCTGTACATTTATATTTAAAAAAATGTAAATAAATCTAAAAGGCAGGCCTGTGCAAGTAATTACTGTTTGATTAGTTTTCTACGACTTACTAACTCTTTGCAGGTTATTTAAAGCCAGAAAATATTTTTAGAGTGTCTAGATTTTTTTGAGATGATGATGGTTTAGTTATACAAGTTCTACTAATTAAGCCATAGCTGGTGAAGAAGAGGTGATTTCATACCTTTCCCAAGGATATTTGCGCGGAAGTGAATATATGGAACCCAACGGGAATTAGAACTCAGCTCACCGATTAACAATTCCGATCCATTATCCATTACACCACCTGAACATTCAGACTTACGGCATCTGGTATTCCAAAGCGAATATCCATCTAGGTACTGGCCAGGCTCGACGTTGCTTAACTTAGGTGACCATATGGGAACCGGTGTTTCAACGTGATGTGGCCGTAAGCCGTGAGTACTTGGACTCAGTGGCAACGGGGCGAACCATAAAAAGGCGACATATCACCAGACATGTGCAGTAGAAAGAGAACTATCTATCCACTTAGATTAAATAAATGACACAGTTTGAAATTCCCTGTACGTTACCCGGATCATCAGACACCTTATGAAGGCCGGAGGATACAACAGCCGAAATATTGTGATAACAACAACAAAGATGAGGAGAATAGTCCGCTGTAAGTAATGTATATAATTTGATGAGAAATATTTAGCGATCTAGCGGATCATGACTACTATAGTAAATTCAAAAAATGCTTAATTAATAATAAACCTTGACGTGGAAGAAGTCTTATTTGAGTTCGTATAGGTTATTAGCAACAGAAACTCCGGTATAATTTCTATACAAATACCTTTGGATAAGGGTTAGGGTTAAATAGGAGATGAGGTTGTCTAGCCTTGTTGAGCAGCCACTCTAGGAGAAGAAAAACTTTGATTTCAGA
>CAHIKZ030004513.1:1290000-1302500 GCA_903632075.3 Acanthosepion pharaonis | reverse complement strand
GCCAAAGCCTGAGCAAGCGTCAGCAAAAGGTATTAGCTGACCTAGTAGGTGGGCATACTCGGATATGAGTGTCCACACACACACACACACACACACACACACACACACACACACACACATATATATATATATATATATATATATATATATAGAGAGAGAGAGAGAGAGGTAAAAAAATAAAATATTTAAACTGATCCATATATATATATATATATATATATATATATTATTGTTATTATTATTATTATTATTATTATTGAATATATATAATATCCAACGTCTCATGTGTGTGTAATGGAATAATACAAATATGAAATTTGCCACTTAGCCGATTGATGCTAAATTCAGCAACTCGACTCCAGAGTTTCGTAGACGGACCTTTCAACAATCGCTCTGTACACTCATGAGGAGATACCAGCAATAGAATCCTTGTTTTCTCGTTTTCATTATTTTCAGATTAAATTTAAAAATAATTCATGCACCTTTTTATTGGCGTAAGTTTGTTTTTTTTCTTTTATTGTGTGCACGAATATACATGAGGTTGCCCATGTGCCTACGTGTCGAATTTCTCCTGGTTTGATTATTTCTCCTTTTCGCCGTTTTTCTTTTCTCTTTATACTCTCTCCCTCTTGGTTTTATACTCTTTTCTTTTCTCTTTTTCGACTCTGTGTGTCAAACATAAATATGGCAATCTTATATCCGGCGTGGCAGACTGTCCCATGTGACCTTAAAAATAATGACGTATTACACTACCCACCTATTTAGATTTCATATTGCTGTATTTTGACGTTAGGTGATATAAGGAACACTGGCAGTCGACAGCGTTTGCGTTAAAATTAGCATATAATACCCTGGAAATATATATTCACCGATTTCATGGTAAGCCGTCAAATGAGATACAGGTATGAGTTTTAACACCTTTTTACTTGGAAATAGTAATTTTTTTTAACTGAAGCCCAGATCACAGCAAGACATTTTACAAATAATTAATAATTCCGTAAAAATTCCGTAAAAATTACATGCAAGGAAAATGCGTTTGTATTCGCCTGCGCATGCGTCAAATGATTTTGTCGAAATAGCGGATAAAAAAAAATGGATACTACCTCATTTGATGACCTATAAGATTCCTACTTACTTCTGATTATTATCATGGAGTTACTTCCATGCTCTCTGGGGTTCTTTTTCTTTTTATGTGCCATGTCCTTTCAGGATGTAGGCGATCATGGCTCTCCACCTGCCCCTATCTCTTGCAACTCTCAACAAGTTCCTTCCCTCTGCTTCCTCCCCCCCTGACCATGTTCTGTCATCCATCGAGAGCAGACTGTTCTCCTTCCACTGCTCATGTCTAGGGAAATCTCGTCCAGTTCTTATTTTTATCTAGGATTGTTCAGATAATGCTCGCCCGTTCCCACTGAGTGCAAGTAAACACTGCCCAAACCAGGAATTGAACTCGCAACCACTTTTCTTTCTACTTGCCATGTCCTTTCAGGACGTAGGCGATCATGGCTCTCCACCTCCCTCTATCCTTTGCAGCTCTCAACAAGTTCTTTCCCTCTGCTTCCTCTCCCCAGACCATGTTCTGTCATCCATCTGCTCAAGCTAGTCAGGTACGTCACGCGCTGCTTTCCTTTGTCTCTCGTTCCCTCTATTCGACCCGTGAGTATCAGATTCTCCAGGCCCTCCTTCCTCGTGTCCCAGAAACTGCATCTTCCTGATGTTAAGTATAAATGATTTATTATTTTATTTAGATTAAGATCCATTTAATTAAATTAATTTGAATTGACCTGATTTATCCTGCATAAAAACGAAAAAGGGTATCGGCCAAAATAACATATAAACCAATATTAAAATTCAAAAAGTATAGAGTAAATTCTTGTTTGAAGAAACACGACCCAATCTCTAAACCTTATCTTTACCCAGCCCCCCTCTCTCTCTCTCTCTTTCACCTTCACTTCCCTCCCCACTACCAATCTAAAGTGTTTGTCCGGTGTAAATTCTCCATTCGCGGATCAGGTGTTCGTTCTGATGAGATGAACATCTCGTGGTTGATGAAATAAAAATTATAAACAAGTAGATAATTGAAATCTCCATCTTCTTATTATCAATATATATATATATATATATATATATATATATATATATATATATATATATATATATATATATGTATACCCATACACACACACACATATATATATATATATTTTATATATATATATAATATATATATATATATATATATATATATATATATATATATATATATATATATATATATATATATATATATTCTTGTCACTTAGCTGACTGATGTTACCTTCAGCATCCTGACTTCACAGTTTCTTCTGCGGTATCAGTAATTTACTGCTTATATGGGGGGATGTATGACAAAGTGTGAAAACTTTTCATGTGAGGCGTTTCGCCCTTTAGAACTTCATCGGTCTAAATTTGTTATGTTGCTGATACTACACATGCTGGGTATTTTTATCTTAAATTGACTTTTTTTTTATGATGTCCTAAAGGACGAAACGCGTCGCAAGAAAACTTTTACGACTTTGTCATACATATATTTTTCTACATAAATATTGTTCTATATAAAAAAAAAATATATATAGATAGATATATATATCTATAAGGTACCTGGAAAATTCGGTAACGGAAGATTCGTTAATTTTGACAAGATAGGAAAATTCGGTAACTATGAAATAAAAGTCAATTGAAATCTAAAACTTTATTTATTACATTTTTATTAAAATAATAATTTGAAAAAAAGATACAATAACTTAAGTTTAACTTACATGAATCGATTGTATTTGCTTGAATAAAAACAATAGACTGCAGTAATCAAAGAAATACTTATTTAAAAAATATTCATTTAAAGTTATTGGAGGTGGGGCATAGCCCCATAAAACCCCTCTTCTGCATGTACAATCCTGGTATTGTTGTTGTGTGGTTTTATCTGGACCCCACAATTTTCAGTTATTTAAAAATATAGGTGAGGAGGTCTTAGCCATCAAATCCTCACTCCAGAACGGCCTTAAAATGAATTTTCCATCGACTTTTATTTCATAGTTACCAAATTTCCCTAGCTTGTCAAAATTACCGAATTTTCCTAAATTATATATATATATATATATATATATATATATATATATATATATATATATATAGTGATTTCATATGTGAATAGGGCTTCTCAATTTAATAGATTGACGCTAAAACACCAATTTCGACTTTGTACTACGTTTTATTCAGTGATAAACATAGGAGACATTGTATCGATACATTACTCGTCAGCCTTCGTTGTTTTTTTTGTTTTTTTTTAATTAATTTAATCAGTGGTTCTAAAAAGCTGCTGCTTCTCACGTAGGTGTAGAGATTTGATTCCTAAATTAAACAGAACCTTTGATGCGGAAGTCACAAGATTCTCACTTCCGAGACACTGAATTCCTGTAAACAAAATTACGTCGTCGTTTTTTTTAAGTGATGACATGTTTCTACTCAGAAACTAAGTCTCTTAATATTATCTTTTATCTTTTTATTTTGATTTACTTTCCTACGTCTGCCTCAATGTCGTTTTAAAATCACATCCAGTTGCACCAACACCTATATCATTCACATTACTATCTTCAGCCTCATTTCTTGAATAATTTCTAATTGCTAAAATCGCCTTACTTTTCCAAAATGACGTTTCTTTTCTCATTTGTGGAACTCTCTCTCTCTCTCTCTCTCTCTCTCGCTCTCTCTCTGTTCCATGTATTCCATTCAACTTTAATCTTCAAGAATTTAAATGCAATTTCAATCGCTGTCTATTCTCCTCCTGATTACTCTTCTAGAGTTCTAGCTCCTTTGTAATGTTACTATTTTCTAATACTTCCACTCCCACTTTTGTCTTAGTGGATTTATTGCCTTGTTTAGAATGAATACAGTTAAAAAAATGTAAGAGATAAATTCCATCTGGACTATTGTAATGAAAAAAAAAGACAATACCATGTCGGTTCAATCCCCGGCACCTATCTCCAGTATATAATTCGCATTCGGGTCTAAGGTTACAGTATCACAAATAAAAAAATATTCTAAATAACAGAAGCCATATCAAGGATTTTCAGTAGCAGCAAAAACGAAAATGGACAGGAATGGCTGATGCTAACCCCCATGAGGGCATCTTATTAGATGTATTTCGAAGCAACAAAAATTACATAAGATGGTGACAATCCACAATACTTAACAGAAAAAGTTTAGGAAGGAAAACCCCATGAATACGGAAAAGAGCAATAATAGTTACTAGGCTTGGGAAACGGATTTTTCTGAAAATTTATTTAAATGGAAAGATTTTATGAATTTCAAATGAATGTAGCACTAGCTGCTCGCTCAATGAATAACGAATGTCTAATTATACCGAGGGTAACAGCAAAATTGTCCAAATCCTGTAACACCAAAATTGTCCAATTGCTGGATTAAGCTCTAAACCGTTGTACCTTAGAAATGATTAAAGATATCTTATTGGAATTCTCTGAGGTTTTTGTAACACTATTGCACTATACTTTGAGCAATAAGAATGTAAAATTACTCTCCAAGATTAACAGAAGTATCGTGATGAAATCAATCATCAGCGAAAATGATATATTCATCATTAATTGAAGTATTGAAATAATGTTCATATATATATATATATATATATATATATATATATATATATATATATATATATATATATATATTCCAGGATCATTTCCAACTTATTCAAGATGTTCTTCGTCCTCTCTAACCTTCTAACTTTCTGTTGCCTCACTGGTTTTACGTACTAAAAAAATCAGTTACTAAAATCTTTTTTCACTGCTCCTTTGACAGGCGATGCTGTAACTCATCTTTTACATGTCATACATCTTATGGATTGAGTTGGATCTTTACTAACTGATCTTTTTAGTTCTAAGTTGAAATGATGACCCCTCTTGTTTTGCACTCCTGATCCAGTTTTCCGCTCTACTGTTCACGTTTTGAAATTTATTCACTGTTCTCTTAACAGTTCTTGAACAGACTTTGAAGATGGAAGCCAGAGTTTGAATGATGGTGCCATTACTGAAGGCCTGAATGATTTTTTCCTCCACCATTGCTCATTTGAGACAGACAGTGGGTCTGACACAAAACGATTTTAACCTGTTCTATTTCTGACTCAATAACTCAAAGGATTTTTCATTGATTCTTCAAGATGGCTTATCTTAAAATCTGGAGAAATGAAACGCACTGAGTTTAGTGGTTTTTTAGATATTAAATAATTTGTGGGATGAACCATTATGAATTAACATGATTTGGACAATTTTGCTGTTACAGCCGGTTAGTAAACGGCTAATATTATCATTAAAGAGGAAGAGAACAGATATTACAATTTGATCCCAGCCGATGACCAAGGAGTGACGATACGCAGAATTCGAGTAAATCTGGTTGCTCGATAAATGAATGCCGAATGTTTCCTCATAAGGAAAGGTTAATTTTTTTTAATTACAATGATGTCCACCTTGTACAAGACCGAGGAACCTCTCGAGGTAGGGGGTTACAGAGTAAGAGGTACAGTTTATGCCGATATGTGAGAAAGATAGATTTTAACACAAGACTCGAATAGGCTCTTGGGAGTCGGTATCACAAAGCAGGGGTTCGTGAAAAGAAATTGCTCGAATAGAACTTATTTCTTACTAAAGAAGTGACGCGGCACAGAAAGATGATGTACTATAGTGCGCGTCCATGAGTATGAAATGGATGAAGACTAAATTCATATACTGGTTGGAGTATTCAATTTCACACACAACGAAATAAACGAAAAAAGGTGGAATTTTCTATTAGCCTTTTGGTTTACGGTTCGATCCTGTGCAAAGTATCAGGTCATCCCATAAGTTCTGTCCGAATTTTAACTTTTTGTTAAAATGAACGAAATTTAAAAAGTATTTTATAATGTCTAATGGAGCTGAACATTATTTTCATGTTTAGATGCATTTAAACTGATCAATTTTTATTTCAGAGAACAATAAAATTAAATTTTGTTTGATTAAAACCCTGCTAACATGGAAGTACCCAAGAATCATTTGAGGGACATAATGCTTTATGAGTTCAAGAAAGGAAACTCAGCAGCCGAAGCGGCTAGAAACATTCACTCAGTTTGTGGAGAGGAATGTGTGAATGAAAGAACTTGCAGAAGATGGTTTGCAAAATTCAGAGGTGGAGATTTCACCCTTGCAGATGAAGATCGAACCGGACGTCCAGTTGAGTTTGATGAAAAGCTTCTTGAAGCAGCCCTTAAAGAAAATCCTGATTTATCAGTTGAGGAATTGGCAGTGGTTCTCAGTTCAAACCATACAACTGTTCATCGTCATCTTCAACAACTTGGAAAAGTTCCTAAACCTGGAAAATGGGTGCCTCATGAATTGTCTGAAAACAACCTCAAATCCCGAGTTGACATCTGCTCTTCTCTCGATTCTCGCCAACTTGTTTCACCTTTTTTGGATAGACTTGTGACTGGCGACGAAAAATGGATCTTTATCGAAATGTTAAGCGTCGTAGACAGTGGCTTGGTAAAGGGGAAGGACCACAGCCACAGCCAAGAAGGAAACTTCATGGGCAAAAGGTTCTTCTTTCAATCTGGTGGGATCGCCAAGGAATAATCCACTTTGAATTCTTACCACCTAATGCAACAATTAATGCTCAAATATACTGTCAGCAATTAGAGCGTTTGAACCAAGCTTTGAGGAAGAAAGAACTGATCTAGTGAATCGAAAAGAGGTGATGTTTCATCAGGACAATGCGAGACCCCACACAGCAAGAATCACGTCACAAAAGATCGAAGAACTTGGTTGGGAGAAAATTCCTCATCCACCTTATTCTCCCGATCTTGCTCCTTCAGACTACCATTTGTTTCGTAGCTTACAGAATCATTTGGAAGAAACAGTTTTTGTAACACAGGAAGAGGTTAAAACTGACATTTGTGAGTTCTTCGAATCAAAGCCAAAAGAATTTTATAGTAATGGAATTAGTAAGCTTGTTAATAGATGGAAGGAAGTCATAGATAATCAGGGAAAATACATTGTTGATTGAATCTGTAATTAAATGTAACATTTGGTCACTTGTTTTCTTTATTCAAAATTCGGACAGAACTTATGGGATGACTGATAATTGTTCTTCATCTGATCGCCAATATTGAACAGCGATAGCTCTTAATAGTATTTAAATGAATCATTATGAACATTAAGTACTGGGATCGTCTTAGTTTGATTTGATGGGATTTTTGCGAGTAAACATAATTGTTTTTTTTTCTTTTTTTTTACCAGTGAATATTACATTAAACCTTTTGGAGAATAATGATTTTTCCAGAAACAAATCTTTCTATAAATGGAGAAAGAAATGAACTCATTCAAGGTTAGTTGCGCATAAATGTATATAACGGACTTGACTGGAAATCGAATTTCCAATTCTGAGTTGCTATCCATTGTACAACAGTAACCCTTTCACTCCTGCGTTCCTAAACAATTTTACCCCTTCTGCCTAAACTCCTGAGTCAAAGTTTGCAAATAATTGGCATGTAATGTTTCACGTTAGATATAAAAAATAGTTACAAGTGTTTAACCACCGTAGCTGGGGATTTACTCATTTTTCTCTACCAGAGGTAAAGTGGTGGTCAGGGCTCAAAGGTTTACTTAATTCAGTGTAATAATTCGGAGGGACGGATGTCTAAAGAGTTAACAACAGAAGAAATGTCTTAAAATTCTGCTTGATGTAGTTTACATTCTCTTCGCATGAATTCCTTTGAAAAAAAAAAGAATTTGAATCTCTTTCTATTGCCTCCAACTTGTGCGAAAAATAGCAAAGCAAATTTGGATTTTTCTAGACATGGATGGTAACCAAACTAGGAGAATGAACATTTAAAAATCGGAGGTATGAACATGATAACAACATTTCTACACCTTCAAATAACTCACAAGCTCATCAACATAAAGGCTGTAGTCATAATATTAATAAATATAATTTTTTCCACACCAATTGCACAAGAAAAAAATGTATATTTATTATTAATATAAATTATAGCTTTGTTATTATAGATCGAGCACTATTTTATTTGCACCAATACTCAAAGTGCAGAATTTTATAAACATCTCTTACTTTCTAACTACCCGACCGATCACTCTCTGTCTGTCTTTCTGCCTCTGTCTCTGTCTCACCCACCCTCTCTCTCTCTCTCTCTCTCTCTATATATATATATATATATATATATATATATATATATATATATATTCAGCGATTGCTCAGGTCAGTGTTGCCAACATTGTGAAAATTTTGAATTGATTGGACAGTCTTTGAAATATTAGAAAAAGGTTATCTCGATAATAATTTGGCACGAAATGTATATATATATATATATATATATATATAGTATTTACATTAGTCGGACTATTGTCCTCATCTTTGTCGCCATATTTGTCACAACGTTTCGGCTGTTGTACGCTCCGGCCTTCTTCAGGTGGTTGGAATTTCGAACTGAACCCTTTATTTCGATCGCTGGGGTAGACTGTTCTAATTCCACGTGCCATGTTTGATGGATGTCAGTTATCAGTTATCTCCAGTAAACCAACATTCACCGGACAGTACCTCAATTTCAACTCCCACCATCCATACAGCGTAAAGAAAGGGATCGTCCGATGCTTACAACACCGAGCAAAAGTCATAAGTGGCGATCCAGAGACGTTAGATAAGGAATTAGTCAGTATAAGTAGTACCCTACAACGCAACAACTACTCTGGGTACATGGCAGCAGCCCCCAAAAACTGGGATAGGCGGGTACAAGAGGAGGAGGAGGAGGAGGAGGAGGACAACAACACTCAGAAAACAGTCTGCCTGCCTTATGTGAAGGGGTTATCAGAGAAAATACAAAGGATCTGCGGTCCATATAACATCAGGACAACCTTCAAAAGCATGACAACACTTCGCAGGTATCTCTCACGAGTGAGACCTCCCATAGAGAGGAACATGACTAAAGACTGTGTGTACGCTATCCCATGCAGCTGCGGAAAAGGAATATAAAGGAGAGACAGGCCGCCCCCTCAAGGTAAGGCTTCAAGAACACCAGAGAGCTGTAACGCGAGGGAAGTAGAAAAAAAATCAGGCGTGGCTGACCACATATGGAGAGAGAAGGAGATCACCCCCCCCTGGGATCATGTTGAGATCATAGACAGGGAACACCATTGGAAAATTCGTAAAACTTAAGGAATCAGCACATATGCTAGGCCACAAAAATCTCCTGAGCCGACCAAGCATAGAAATAAATACAATATGGGAACCAGTAATAAGGAGTGCCAGAGAAAAGCAATGATAACAAAGTTGCAATATGAACTCTGGTAAAGACATGCAATGATAACAGCAAAAAATTGCAATATGAGCACTGGTAAAAATGATGCTGAAAACATTAGGTTTATAATACTCAGAAGTTCATACCCAGATGGCACAGTGGATAAAGGCGTTGGTTAGATCCAGTGACAGACCCAAAGAAGGTGAGTTCAATTCCTGGTTAAGGCAGTGGAGAACTTTCAGAGGGAAAAATTAGCAGGAGATAACTGATAACTGACATCCATCAAACATGGCACGTGGAATTAGAACAGTCTACCCCAGCGATCGAAATAAAGGGTTCAGTTCGAAATTCCAACCACCTGAAGAAGGCCGGAGCGTACAACGGCCGAAACGTTGTGACAAATATGGCGACAAAGATGAGGACAATAGTCCGACTAATGTAAATACTGTACATAATACCTCATCTCAGAAATATAGACATATATATATATATATATATATATATATATACATTTGTCTTGATATATATTTCAGAGGTCATTAGATGGCTATTTTATTAAGCGGAATTGTTTCGCCGAGTACTTCTGTCAAATGGATATGTATAGATATTAGCCAAATGTTGTTCTTATATTATATCATTATTTGTAATCATAATGTAATAATTAATAACCATTAAAATAGAATGTGTGGATTATCAAGTGACAAGTATGTCTAGCGGATGTGTTTAAATATTTGCCTAACGTAGGGGCCCTCAATTCCAAACCATAACTTGGAATAAATATTAGCATATAACTTTTTTGTTCTTTTTATTTGGTTGTGGGGGCGGCGGATTAGTTGTATTGCAATAGATGCGATATTAATTTTTTTTTTTCGTCAACAATCTGTTATTTGTTTTATGGATAAAGAAAAGTTTTGAGGCAGAATTTATGATAGATTTTTTAAAATATTAATAAATCACTCGACAAAAATGGAAAGAAATACTTTTCTCACCTCATCTTGCATTTAACTCCCCTCGGATTTTATCTGAGTCAAAGTTTCAGAAATTTAAGAGCATGGATCCTTTGGGGCAGGTTGATTTTGGAACTTAATTTCAAAGTTTGGGTTTGATATTCTAAATAAAAATATAAAAGATATTTCTTCCAAGTTCGTTACCGTTTTTTGAGGAACCAGATTTAAAGACTAAGTTTCAAAATCATGGCATTGGAATTTCATTGCCATGATCAGGGAAAACCTTATATTACAGCATTATAAGCTGTATATGGACAAGATGCAAGGCACCCACACATTATTACTAAATCAATGTGCCTTCAAATAAGACCTTCATTTACGTCAAATTGAAATTATACTGAACAGTTTATCTATATTAAGATGTAATATGTTATAAAGTATAGTAGTTTGTGATAAATAATACAAATTTACAACATTTTGTCTTATAATTTGGACCATAAAGTCTTTTTGTGCTATATACACTTTTATGTATATTTTTTGTTTTTATTAATTGTGACCGAAAACATGGCGTAAGATCTTATGCATTGATTAGCCTTTTTTTATAATAGTTAACAATTTTTTACAGAGTTTAGTTTTAAAAAATTGTATAATGATGCATAATTAGAAATCTGGTTTGAATATATTTTCCATTTAACGTCACTAATACAAAAAATATCAATTTTATTTGGATTTATTCTTGAAATAGTAAATTTATTGTAGCCAGTTTGTAAGCAAAAACTGCGGAAATTAACGTAATTCCTCGAAAATAATACGCATTTTTAATGTAAATTACAGGTGAGGGTAGGAGTGCGTATTCTGAATAAGTTTAAACAAAAATATGTTTTCGTTATTCATTTATAATAATAAATACGTACTTGTTGTTCTAAAATAAGAAAGATATTATCCCAATTTTCAATTTAATAATACAATAATAATTGTAACATTTTTTTGTCAATAAATTTATGTTTATCAGTAACCACATTTTTTATTTGGCGAAAAAAAGAATTAAAAAACATCTATAAATAGGCCAGTTTTGAATAAAAGAGTTCACGATTTATTGAAATTTTAATCATCATCATCATCATCATCATCATCATCATCGGTTTCTATTATAGACTCAGTATCTAAATTGTCATTAAACAAATTAACATTCACATTATCTTCGTCCTGTTCAAAATTATCTTCAGCCTCTTCATTCACTTGCCAAAGGATGTCATCTTCAGAGCCATCCATGGCTGTCGTGAGACAACATTTCTTGAAACCTCTCTTTATGACATCCTCACTGACTGAATCCCAAGATTCCTGGATCCATTCTACAATAAATTACAACTCCGGGTTTTTTTCCTGAAAATTCAAAAGCTTATTTTCGTAGTAATCAAGCAAACACTGGGCTTTGGATGTTCTTCTAATAAATATATAAACCTCTTCATAAAAAGGAAACACCAGTTTGCTGAAGCTTTAAATGTGTTTCCAGGATACATGGTTTTCATAAGTACTTTTGCCTTCATCCTTATTTCCACAGTACTTATGGAATATCCACTTGAGCGTCTTTCTTTCACAAATTCAACTAACTTTGTTCCACATCTTGATATTTCACTTTTCTTCTTATACCTATAGCTTTGGCACCTGATTTACATTTTTACTTTATTTTTATTCGTTCTCCATAAACGTATGCTAGCTTCATTCAAGTCATATTCAAGTCTGCAGCTCTGTTTCCTATTCTTTCTGCTAATTCTGTTATTTTTTGTTTAAAATTTCCACTATAACTCGCACGTTTTGACGGCATTTTGGCATTAAAATAAAATGTTATATTTATCGGGAAAACCGCAAGGTAATTTTCAACATTATTTTAGCCGCTTAGTTTCGATTTTATTCATAACTAGCTGTAGAGCCCGGCGTTGCCTGGGGATGTAACAGTAAGAGATAGATCAAGTATCAAATGATCATAAAGACTGAAAAATAAAATTGACAAAGATTATTGTTTAAGGTTGACGGACACGCATGTCTTAATTATTTTTTTTTTTTTTACGAATTGGTCAAACCCAAACTCAAACAAAAACCTTGTTTTCAATCGTTATGGATCTAACGATTGAATAGTTTTCAATAAATAATTGTCTTGTAAATGGAATTTTAAAGCATTCTGAATGTAAAAAAATAAAGAAAAAATTGTGCAAGACCATAAAACA
>CAHIKZ030004513.1:1272500-1285000 GCA_903632075.3 Acanthosepion pharaonis | reverse complement strand
TATATATAGGGAAGTATTTAACAAAGGATGGAAGATGCGGTAAACTACACCCGACAACAAGGCTCCTGATCGTGAGATTGAAGGTTTTGATACCACCTCTTAATTGATGTTGTTCCAAGGTCCACCATGACCGGGGATCATGGAACCTGTTAGGGTTTTAAATATGGGGAAAAAGTGAACTCACCAAACAAAAACAAAACACTAAAAAATACACATTTATAGTAAAAAAATCAGCAACATTTTATATCAAAAAGTTCCCAACAATACCTATTTATAGTAGAATTACTAACAATACATTTTATAGCAAAATGACCAAGACTACTACATTATCTGCAGTTGAAGGCATACAATTGCGATCAAAATATTTTTATTCGAAACAGTAAAATCGTGTTCAAGCTATTTAGATATCCGCATTAAATAACCAATAGAGATGTTTATATGCTGCTAAAAACAATCAACAACAGACTGTCCACTGTCTCACCACTGTTCTTTTTTGCCTTTGTTATGTCTTGGGAGTGTTAAATTCATCAAGCCTTCCTTTCTCATTATGTGTCCAAGAAATTTCAGCTGTCTGTTTCTGATTCAGTGTATGTTCAATTTGTTAACATTTTCGTTAAGACATTTTCACGACTTATGCGATCCGTCCATGGAATTCTCACCTTCCTTCTGTATAACTACATTCTCTTGCTGCTATTTTTCGGTTAATCAGTGGGAAAATTGCCCAGTACTCACTGCCGTCTAAGACGACTAATGTTACAGCAAAGGTCTCATTCTTTTTTTCTGTTTCTAACGAAGTTTTTTTTTCTTCGTCCTTTGCTTAACCACTAGTAAGCATCTTTTGATATTCAAATGAACGTTTGGAGTTTGCTGCCTCATCTTCCATTCTTTGTTAAATACTTTCCTATTCAATTTAAGGGCAATTAGAACCGTGCTTGATTTTGAAGTTCTTCGTATCTGATCGATCAAAATACACCGAAAAAGATGATTGTTTCTACTACAAAGAGGGTCGAAAGTCTGAATCCTGCCAGAGAGCCCATTTTCTTTTATACGTTTTCTGGATTTGCACAATCTACAAAAAATATTAAAGAAAATGGGATCTCTGGTATACGAAATAAAATTTGTTTAAGAATAAAAACAGCGTCAACTCAAATACGGAAATCACTAAAAATAAAGTTTGAAGCAATAGAAATATATTTGGATTACGAAATAAAATCCATTACTTCTTTAGGAAAATATATATATATATATATATATATATATATATATATATATATATAGTAAAGGTAAAAAATCCGTGGGTATATAATCCATATATAATACATTATATATATATGTATATATATAGGTGTGTGGGGTGCAAATATAAAAGAAAAGTAGGAAAAAGAACAGTTAGGTTAATAACCCGAAGTTCTTTAGTGATTTTGTTTTATTTTAAAAAAAAACAGTGCTCACTAAACAACCACTTGAGGATGAAACAGAACTAGATACCTTAATTTAATTCTATTATTAAATTTTTAAAAATTATTATAATATATATATATATATATATATATATATATATATATATATATATATATATATATATATATCATTAAAAAACAGATATTGGTCAGAGTTTTATTAGACCTGGAAACATCTACATTAAAACCCGCTCAATACACTTATAACTAAATAAAAAATAAAATAAAAATTTAGCATGCAGATGTTTTAAATTTTAAAAAATGAGGGGATCAGCCAATCACGCTACCTTGGTTTCAATCTTTCGGTATCCTCAGGCGATAAGGGCTAAATGCTTTCTTAAAGCTTTTTCATTTATATTTAAACGCACAACGTGAAATGTAAGAGAAGTGGGGGGAGAGAAAAGGAAGATTATTGAAATTGTATTGGTGGGTGGTAAATAAAATACACAGTAAAAACTGAACGGACATGGTACACAGAAGATGACAGTTAAGAGACAGCAGCAGAAGACATTTGAAAAATCTTCTCGTTAAGCAGTCTCGTTTTCGATTATGTTATTAAATCTGTAAAATGAAAAAAGAACAACATTTTTAGGACTTTAAAAATTTTGGAATAAGAACTTCAGCTATTTTCTTTTTTTTTTTTTTTACTTATTAACTTATTAAACAGAAAAAATAGTTTTATACTCCTACTATTATTGAAAATGTATTTAAATTGCTTAAGTAGTTGTTTCAGAAGGCGCCATCTTATTTAAATTGTTTCACTCCGGTGAGTCTGTAGTGCGTAATGGGAGTTCATTTGTGTGATCCTTGTCTTAATCCTATTTTTATTTTTGTATATTTACTCAATACACTTACTCTCCGTCTGCAGACAGTCTGCTGTCGGCATAGGTTCTGGTTTATACTAATCACCTGATTCATGGCTCTTCACAATTTCCTGTCCTTTGTAGCTCTTATTACTTTTCGTCTGCCAAAATTTGTTCCGTCATCTATTTACACAAGCTCGCCAGGTAGATTATGCGTTGTTTTCCTCTGTTCCTCTTGCCTTCATTCTGTGATGTGAGTATCAAATTCTCCAAGCCTTCTACCTCATTATGTACCCTAGAAATTTCAACTGTCTCTTCGTGATGTTAAGTATAGCTATCCTTTATTCTTCCATTTTCTCTAAAACTTTGTCGCTGCTCAAATGTTCAGTTCATGGTGTATTCAGCATCTTTCAGTAGAACCAGATTTCTGTTGCTTCAAGACTCCTCTTCATCTGTGATGAGATTGTCCAGCAATATGCATCGTAATACTTTGCTTTCACTATCTCATTGCGCCTTTCTGATGGTTTTATTGGATAGCAGGACAGGGTTTAGAAGAGATAGAGACAAAGACTTACAAAAGACAGGAAATTGTGGAGAGCCATGATCGCCTATGTCATGAAGGGTCACGGTATATAGAAGAAAAAGAATGAGTTTTACTAAATAAACATTTTCATCTTTCATCTATGCTTGTATTTATTCAAAACGTAACTATTTTGTGTTAATGAGAATTGTGTAATGGATCGAATTCGAACTTTGGCTCTCTCTCAATTACTCCACCCGTGCTTCCTATTAGGCAAACACTAGCATAAAAAACGCTCTACATTATTCTAGTTATTTTTAGTTTTTCACCATCATATCTTTATCGCAATAAACTAGTTTATTACACACGTCATCGTTATATTTATTATTATTATCATCATCATTCGATTTCTGCTATGGACACACTACCTACCAAGTCTGCGGAAAAGACCTAAGGCAGGTCGTGGTGTGTTGTTATTTCATGTTAATTTTTTTTTTTTTTTTATCTCCGATGAAGTTGCTAGCGTTACATAGACAAATCTTCTCCTTATCTTAATAAGACAATTTTCTGTATGTCTCTTAAGCTGGGGTTTCAGGGGATTCTTTCAATGTGTTGTTTTGTTCCATTTTTATAATTCCAAGTGCACCTATTACCACTGGTATTATTCTTGTTTTCAATTTCCACATTTTTCTATTTCAATTTCCAGGTCTTTGTATTTTGATAGTTTTCAAATTCCTTGGTTGCTATGTTACAATCCGCTGGACAAGCCATATCAATTAGTAGGCAAGTTTTTTATTTCTGGTTTTTTTTTTTTAATAATGTCTATTTGCAATTTTTCTGTCTGTGTGGATGGTATAATCCCATAGAATGGTGACATCTTCTATTTCTGTAACCGCTGGCCGATGTTCATTGTTTGCTTACATTTTCCAAAGTGTTTGCACATTGTCCAGTGTAAGTATTGCCCCACTCTATCGTGACGATTTTTATATTCATTTGGGGCAAGTATAGAACATCCTGAGATTAGATGGTCTATTGTTTCTTGGTATTTGTCAGAACCTGCATTTTGGATCCACATTATTATGTATGATATTTGCCTGAAAATTCCTAGTGAAAAGACTCTGGTCTTGCTGCAAGAATAAAACCTTCAGTTTCATGCTCGTAACCATCGATGAGTATTAACTTTTATCAACATTGGGTTTATTTGCGTTCTGGATATTGGCCATGCAGAGGTTTCTCTTGCCAGCGTTGTTTCATCTGTTCAAGGGCTTTATCCTTGGCTTTCTTTTTTCATATCTTTTGCTGCAATAGTTGGTTCTTGGCTTCTGTTTTGATTTACTACAGAATCTACTAAATGTAAATGTTGTTTGTATTTACTGCCTTCTTTTATTATTGAATATTTTTTTTTCTGTTTTCATGTTGTTTCACTAATTTTATCATCCAGTCATTTGTTGTTTCCATGTAAGTTAGTAAGCCAATAGTTGTTGTCTTGTATGACAATTCTAGCTGAATAAGACCTCTTCCACCTTCTTTACGGGGTATGTATAGACGGTCTACATCAGCCTTTGGATGATGCATCTTATACTTAGAAAGAAGCTTTCTTGTTTTTTAGAATCATTTGTCTGATGTCATTTAGAGTCCAGTTCAGATGTTGAAACTATATTGGACCACTGGGATGGCAAGTTATTAATTGCCATAATTCTGTTCTGAGAATTCAATTCAGTTTTTTAATACCAGTCGTACCCTTCTATAGTTCACGCACTATTTCTTTCATTTCTTATGGTTTCCTTCACTCTCATTTTTTTTTATTTTTTGTTCTAAATCTTTTATTGTTACAGCAGGGTCTAAACTAATAGAGGAAGTTTGTTTGTAGCGATCCTCGTAAAACTGTAGCTTTAGCACATTTATCAAATTGAATTTCATTCCAATGTCTTCACTGAAGCATTTTTTACAGTTTGCAGAAGACCTTCCAGCTCATTGTCATTCCTAGCATACAATTTTAAGTCATCCATGTAAAATAGATGGTTTATTTTCTTTTGAGCTATTTTGTAACCGCATTCTTTAAGTTGGCTGGTTAATGCTATAAGTGATATATTTTATTATTA
Source organism: Acanthosepion pharaonis (assembly GCA_903632075.3). NCBI lineage: Eukaryota > Metazoa > Mollusca > Cephalopoda > Sepiida > Sepiidae > Acanthosepion > Acanthosepion pharaonis. Next base: position 1,280,115 of record CAHIKZ030004513.1, on the reverse strand, counting down.
TTATTATTATTATTATTATTATTATTATTATTAAAACAGCTGTCACACCTTTATTTTTTTTTTTTTTTTTGCTGGAGATCAAGTGACAATAATTTTTCTAAATATTCCAAGACTACCGTCAGTATTCTAGTTAATATTGGCAGTACAGTCCTCTCGGTAGTTCAATTCATCCCACATTTCTCGTTTCACCAATTTTATTCTGTTTATTTATTATTATTTTTTTGTAGCAATTCCCAATGCTTCGATATCACGTGGTACGACTGTGACGTTCACGTTCCACAGTTTTCTCTCCCTCTCTCTCTCTCTCTCTCTCTCTCTCTCTCTCTCTATATATATATATATATATATATATATATATATATATATATATATATATATTCAGATTTCTTGTCCAGTCTTCACGTCAAGGTTGCGTTGTCCCTTTGAATGTCAAAAGCCACGATTTTATTTGCTTTATCCGATTGGAAAAAAAATACGAACTGTGGACATTTTCTCTCTCTCTCTCTCTCTCTCTCTCTCTCTCTCTCTCTCTCTATGTTTAGTGGGTGCGGATGTTTAAGTTGCTATCCCTGATTTGATTTTATTAAACAGAGAATTAATAACAATAGGCCTCCATAGAAGTCCTACTAAAGAAAGTTTGTGCCTTTGAGAGAAATCGAACATGCACATTTTTTTTACCTTAGGGAAAGTACTTATATATATATATATAAAGGTTTTCATATATCTCACGGATATGAAAACCTTCAATGAAATAAATAAATAAATAAATAAATAAATATATATATATATATATATATATATATATATATATATATATATATTTCATTTCACCCCAAGCTAGGCTATGATTAAACTAGGCCACAAGGGGTTACTGGGAGTGGAAGAGAATGAGAAAAGTTTTGAGAGGAGAAAGAACAATAAAAGAAAAGTTATTAGCAATAGAGATGACGATGAAATTGTAGAATAGAACATACTGTTGCATCTAGATAGTTCAAGAGTAAAACTTTTTGAGACCTACCTTAGTACCATCTAGTACCACCCTTAAAGCTGTCGAGGCACCAAGGAGGAAAGGTCATCAGAACAATTGGCATGAAAACATTTATAGAAATGACAGAAGAAAACTACGTCACCGTGGCGAGAAAGTGACTGAAGTCGAAATAACAGGTCAGGATCGATTACATTATATAACCTTCTTTGGATTTTTTTTTTCAAGAATCCCAAGATGTACAGCAGAAGCACCCGACCAGATATGGTAGCTGTAAAAAATTGTCGGGCGAATGGTAGATTTATAAATGTGTAAAATGGATTCCGACGAGAATCTATCTTACACAACAAAGTGAGCCAAATTTCTTAGCAGCATTTCTAGTAATTGATTCAATATAATCACTCCTCTTCATGCTAGTTGAAAACAGGAACCCAAGACGAGGCAAATATTTTCTCTCGTGAAAGTTAGCATCAGTCATACTAATGTCAGACAGAAGATGTTCTCTATGGCGAGTAAATTAAAGCAATTATATATAATTTATATATTGTTTTTTAAAAGGACGGAGAGCATTCTTTTTCTTCAAAAGGGAGCTTTTTCGTCCAACACTGCTTCAGAAAGATTGAACGAAAAGAACACAACAAATATACAAATAATAATAATAATAATAATAATCAAACAGCGAAACTGAAATAGGGTATGATGGGAGTGGGGGAAATAAGAAACCAAGGCTAAAATAAATCTCTATCTATAAAAGGCAGGATGTGTGTGTGTGTGTGTGTGTGTGTGTAACGAATGCACGGTCGCAATTTTCGACGGATTTGCAACAAAATTTACATGCACATGCTCCAAGCTAGCGCGAAGGCCAAGACCGACGTCGCATTTCCCAACTCCCATCGATAGTGGAAATAATCGATTTTTTCATGCTTCTACGGCAGTTTTCATGTAGTTTGCGGCTATTTTCTACTGACCAGAGTGAGAGCCTATAACTGGCAGCCACGAATAGGCAGGAAGATTCTACTGGCCAGCGTGAGAGCCAACAGCTGACTGACACGAATGTTAACTAGCAAGCCAGCAGGCAAAAAAAAAAAAAATCGATAGCTGAATTCGTCACGAGTGGGAAAAATTTAAATCTGCATGGCACTTTACTCCACTTGGCTCATTCGCTTGCTTAAACTCAACTTTGATTCAAATTCCGCAGAACTGGGTTAGGTGTGAAAAAGTATTTGTTGTTAACATTCTTTTTTCATTCGGTTTTTCCAGTTACGAGTCCTTTTTTAAAGCTGATCGTTTTGTGTTCATTTTGTTTAGTTCATTTTCGTAACAGATTTAATGTTTAGTATAGAGCTTAGCAAAAATTCGCAGTGTGAGGCAAGAAGTAAGGCATGTAGCAACATCAGCACGACAAAGGGCACTCCTTTAAAGGCAAGGAAGAACAAAAGAAAAGTCAAGTGATAGCGATTGCTGTATGAGTCGTACGATTTTTGAATCAAGCACGGGCAACCCCGGTCCATGCTGCTAGTTTATTACTGAAACAACAAATTGATGTTCCTTTTAAAGAAAAAGAATGCGCTCAGTCATTTTGAAAAAAAATTATTTTATATAAAAAGTAGATGTTTAAAAAATTCTACTTTAAACTTAATTGCTGGTTTTTCGTTGCACTTGAGTTTAAAATGTCTGAAAAATCTTTCAGACTCATAACAATGGCATGTACAGAATGAAATCCAAGTAGATGGGCGTTTAAGGTGTGAAACAGACAGTCAGCATGCAGTGTTTAAATCTATGTCCACACAGTTTGTATATACAAACGGCCTACCCATGATTCTGAAAACCTTTTTAAATTAATATAGTCAAGCCTTTAAACGCCTAAACTCATTCTCTCTGTCTCTCTGTCTGTCTGTCCTTCTGTCAAACACACACACACACACACACACACATATATATATATATATATATATATATATATATATATATATATATATATATATATATATATAATCCTATCTCTAATCCTATTTGATACAAATTCTTTTAAATGCCGTCTAATCTTTCATTTCCTTTCATTGTTTATAAATTGTTTATTCAATATCCTTCGTTCCAGGTCAACCTTTCGTCACAAGTTTTTGTCAAGGGTAATTTTTCAAGGAGACTAAAAGAATTTGCCAAACTATTCAATAAAATGTTTTAAGGTTTTAAGTTCCGTTAACATGATATATATAAATTACAAGAGGTGAAGATATATAATTGTTTATATATTAAGACGAATTTTTTAAAATGAAAAAAAAAACCTTCTTTTAAAAGTTAAAAAAAATTAAGTTTAACATTTCTGCTTCACATCTTCGTCAATCACAGCGCATGCGTAATTGTATCAGCATAAGCCACACTTTCGTCCGATGAATTCTCAAAGGACAAAACGCGTTACATGAAAAGAATTTTTCCCCTTTGTCTTATATTTGACTTGTATATGTATTCTACATTTAATACCATCACTTGATAAGACAGCAGAAGTGTTGAAACAAAATGGCTACTTTTGTAGAGATTTTATAACATATTTATGTCATAATTTTCGAATAAATTATATATATATATATACTTTAAAAATCAGGAGGTCAGTTGAATCTGCTACCTTGTTTCCAACCTTACGGTATCCTCAGGCGATTTTTATCAAATGACCTCTTAACGCTTTAAGCGCTAAAAGGTCATTTGATAAATATCGCCTTAATATACCTAAGGTTGAAACCAAGGTATCAGATTCAACTGACCTCCTGATATTTAAAGTTAAAAAGCTCTACATGTTATTTTTTTACTTTTATTTTATTTAATTCTTTCACACGTGTATTGAGCACTTTTCAAAAGTACTGTTTCCTGGTCTGATTCAACTCTGGCCATTAACTATTTAGGTATTACACACACACACACACACACACACACACACACACACACACACAGACACACACACATATATATATATATATATATATATATATATATATATATATATTATTATTATATATATATATATATAATTATAACGCTGTCACATGAGCTTGTATTTTGATCAGTAATTTCAGCTCATGTGAAAGCGTTTCCCCTACGAGGGTGGTTAATTAATTTAAACCTTTTAAAACCTTTATTCTACAATCTACATTCAACATCAGCACTTGATAAAACACCAGAGGTTTGAAAGAAAATGGCTATTTTTGTAGGGATTCTATAGCATATTTATGTTATAATTTTTAAATAAATAATTATATTCACTCTGTTCTGGATTGCGCTCTCTTTTAAGAATAGTAATTGTTGGTTATCGGAATTTATTCCGTATACACCAATCATATACTTATATATATATATATATATATATATATATATATATATATATAAAATTGTTTTCCTCAGCACCAATCCCTCTTTTATACAAGTTTCATTAAAGACGATTGACAATGATGTCCTGCAATTAATCTCTTCTTTCAATTTTTCTTGTATTATTATAAATGTTTTATATTCTGGCCATGTGTATATGGTCTGAATGTTCTATATATTCTTGAGCTTTCGGCTATTCTTTTAGGAATTATCATGTATTCTTTTTTATTCTTATTTTTAACTGGATTTTTAGATTTTTTTGTATATACTTATATCTAGAGTTATGGGAATGTTTTTTTTTAATTTTCCAAACACGGTCAGCACATTGTGTCCGCATTCATACTTAATATTACTGAGTGTTATTTTTTTCTTTTTTTATTATTATTAAGGCTTCTATTATTTTCGGTCTTTTAAATGTATATGAGGCTATGATAGCAGTGTTTTCTACGATTATGCTGCAGATAGAATTTGCTACGTTTCCTTGTATATATTATGTATATTATATATTATGTATATTATGTATATTATATATATATATTATGTATATTATATATATATATATATATGATGGATTCTCCCATCGTGTACGACAAATGAGGGCTCAGTAAAATAAAGAGGTGCTCAACTTTTATGGACACGCATGTGTCTTCCGAGGCTTTTTTTGCAAACTTTTAGACATATGAAACATGCGATTGAGCCATCTTGCTCAAGTGGTCGACGATCAACTGCCACATTTTTCCACTCGTTGACCACAAGGCCGGCTTTACTGAGTGTGACTAAGACTCAATGGCAGCTATGGCTGTCATTGAGAAGAGCTGCATGCTACCAATTTTCATTAATATTTGCACACAGTTGATCCACTTGTTTAATTCGGCCTCGCTCAAACTTTTGTATATATATATATATATAATCTCTTCTTTGTTGTGTAATAGTTAACAAAAGCCTTAGTTGATCCTCACTGCGTATCTCATGCGTATGACATTAAGATATATCTAAGTTAAGCTGAGTAATTCTCAACTGGTATAATGATCAGCACGCCATTTACAGACAATCGTGATTTCACGAGGTGTCCCTTATTTGTAGCCATGTGTCAAACTAAGCCATACAAGCAATTCGAAAGTTTTACATGGCGAATTTACTAATAAAGAAAATATATCCATCGGCGAATTTCGGACCTTTTTGAGACGTATGGCAGGAGCACCACATCAGAAATAGCAACAGTATTCAATGCATGGATGAATGGTAGATTTATAAATGTGCAAGATGGATTCTGACGAGGAAACATTTATGGTACGACATAATGAACCAACGTTCTTGCAGAAGGCCTAACAATCCATTCAATATAGCCACTCCACTTTATGCCTGGGGAAAACATGAGACCTAGAATGTGTAGAAATGTTCCTCGCCGGGAGTTTAGCATCAGCCATGATGATCGCAAGCAGAACAATTTCTCTGTGGTGATTAAATGAAAGCAGTTTTGTTTTGAAGGCGTTAAAATTTACAAGCCATAATTTGCCCAGTTAGCCACTGATTGAACTCCCTTTTCAAGAGCAATTGCCAGTTTTATTTTGTCGGGTCTGTCGGATTTGCTACTAACATAAGAGTAAATGATTGTGCCAATTGAAGCTCTATAAATAGCCAGTGTAAACATAGGAATCATAACTGTATGTTGACTGCCAGTCTCACACCTTAATACAATCATTCAAATCATATATCATTACTGCTTGCGCGGCTTCTGTATCTATATAGTCAACTTTGGTGCGATTACAAAAACAGAAAATAGGTGAAAACTAGTCATTGCTAGTTCTGTTTAGGACTAATACGCTAAGTTATTCATAATAAAGAACTTTCGTTTGCTTATATTTTTTTTAACTTAATTCGTATATTTATTTTATTTTCCTATTTATTTTATTTTCCTATTTATTTACGTTAATTTGCATATTTTTTTATTTTATTTTCCTATTTATTTATGTTAATTTGCATATTTTCTTCTGTTCAAATTTTTGTATTTGAAATATTTAATTTATAGAATGTTTTCAGTCTTTTGATTCGAGGATAGTTTCGTAGGAATTTGTTTTCGTATCTTGATTTGGGAATGATTTCTGATATTTTCTTCAAACCCCTGAGTGATGGTCATGTATACGTAAGTGCATTGAGTAGAGTAAATAAAATCAATGATTTTTTTATGTCAACGAACACTCATTTGACATTTTTGTAATGCCAACGGATACTTGTTGTCACTTTCGCAATGCTCGTTGTAATATAGACTTTGTAATCGTATATATAACTATAGTAACGCCGTTGAACAATACTGGTGTCAGACACCTTCGAATATCATTCGCACTAATAGTACTTGTTCGATAATATTCGCTAGACTAGTAACTCGTATAATGATCTGAATCGAGAAATAGTATATTGAATAGTATAGCGGTCCGTATAGTAATAAAGGATAGAGGAGAAATAGCGATCAATTAGACATACGCTACCTCCCATATATGCATTTTCTCTATGGTCACGTGGTCTACTTAATTCAATAATGGGATCGCCCGTTTTTGCTCACCGGCGATCTAAGTTCAAACACAAGTGATGGCAGCGACACTTTATTCCAGTTTAAGAAATGGTATATAGAAAATGTCTTCTTCTATATGCCATGTCTCTTGTTTCTTGGAAATTTTCTCCCATTACTAAATCTCTTACCCTCCTGATCCGTTCACACAATCTCATCAAGTAAGTGGATCGTTTTCTTCCCGCATCTCTCTTGTCCTCAGTATGCCACGTGAGGGTTAAGTTTTTCAAGCCTTCCTCATTAACTGTGCAAGGAATTTCAGCTCTCTTTTCCTGATGTTGAATATCGTCCTGAGTATGACGATAAACTACATCCGGCAGCAAGGCCTCTGATCAGGAGGTTTTGAGGAGCATGGAACCATCTCTCAATTGCTCTTGTTACTAGGTCCACTCTGACCTGGGGTGGTAGCAACTGTTAGGGTCCCATCTATGGGCAAATAGTTAAACCCTAAACTGGGGTCAAAACACCGTGAATGTATAAAAATAAGTTTTAATAACAGCAATATATTTTTCGAAAATATTAGCAGCAATACATTATTACCAGCAACACATTTTGAAAAAAAATATTACCAGTAATAAATGTTGGAATCAAATAAACCATTGAGGTTGATATGCCATAAAACAAACCAAACCAAACCAAACCAATAAGGTTTTGAATATAAGTGTTATTTCTATTGCCATTTTCTTTAACTTTTCCTTGACTTTAGG
>CAHIKZ030004513.1:1235000-1267500 GCA_903632075.3 Acanthosepion pharaonis | reverse complement strand
TATATATATATATATATATAAAAAACAGTTATTTTTATATGTTGATCTATATGTGCGCTAATTGCCCTAAATTTTGAAAAATGACAAGTTAACCTACGTGAGTGGGTGATGCATGTGTGACCAATGTAAGAATGTAATGTTAATGTTGGAGATACAATCTCCAAGTCAGCAGGAAAATTATTAAACAATATTTCAAAAGAATATTCGAAATATGAGAAAAAAGAATTAAAGAAGTTAAATAATTAAAAGAAAAAAGAATTAAAATAAAAATAATTAAAGACTTAAACGAATGAAAGAATTAAAACAATCTCCAAGTGAACAGGAAAATTCTTAAAGAATATTTCCAAACATTTCAAAAGAACATTCGATATATGAAAATAAATTAAAGAATTAAAAGAAAAAGAATTAAAGAATTAAAAGAAAAAAGTATTAAAGAATTAAAAGAATTAAAGGATTAAAATAAAATAAAAAGAATTAAAGAATTAAACGAATGAAAAAATTAAAATAATGAAAGAATAAAAGAATAAATATAAAAATAGGATTAAAGGATTAAAAGAAAAAAGGATTAAAAGAAAAAAAGTACTAAAGAATTAAAAGAAAAAATAATTTAAGAATTAAAAGAATTAAAGCATTAAAAAAAGAATTAAGGAATTAAAAGAATTAAAGGATTAAAAGAAAAAAATTAATGAATTAAACGAATGAAAGAATTAAAAGAATGAAAGAATAAAAGAATAAAAATAAAAAAGGATTAAAGAATTAAAAGAAAAAAGAATTAAAGAATTAAAAGAATTAAAGGATTGAAAGAAAAAATAATTAAAGAATTAAAGGATTAAAGTAAAAAAGGATAAAAGGATTAAAAGAAAAAAGAATTAAAGAATTAAAAGTTTTAAAGGATTAAAAGAATGAAAGAATTAAAGAATTAAAAGAATTAAAGGATTAAAAGAAAAAGAATTAAAGAATTAAAAGAATTAAAGAATTAAACGAATGAAAGAATTAAAAGAAAAATTAAAGAATGAAATGAGTGGAAGCATTAAAAGAAAAAATGAAACGAACGAAATAATTAAAAGAAAAAAGAATTAAAGAATTAAAAGGATGAAAGAATTAAAGAATTAACGAATTAAGAGATTTAAAGAATTAAGAATTAAAAGAAGAAAAGAATGAAAGAATTAAAAGAAAAAGGGATTAAAAAATGAAAGAAAAATCGTCGTTAGAACTAAGGATTACATTCGTACCCCTAAACATAGAAAACTGTTTTTAATGTACAGAAATCGTATGAATAAATCCAAAATCTCATTGTAGTTACGCGCAAGCTGAGGTTTCGAGGAAACAAAATGAGGAAGGAACGTTTGTAAAATTCGATATTCACAGGAGTATTCAGAAATCTACGTGATTAATCAACAGAATTTAACTTGCCATTAAAGAAAAGCATTTTAATGGATTTTCAAAAACGCCATGCCACTAACGAAGGCTTAATAAACTTCAAAACCAGCTCATGGGTTATTTGCTCAAGGCTAAACGTTAATTGTAGCTTAAACATAGTTTCGTGTTCAAAGCCGCAAGTATAGAATATCCAATAAAAATGAGTATGGATAGAAGACGTACTTTGTAAATAAAAGATGTGAAAAAATATATCGGATGTGGAAGAACTTCCTATTCGAAACTAACTACAACCGTCGTTGTGAGAATGCCATACTCGAATAACAATACGTTATTCGATAGTTAATCAATTATTGATTTCAGTGTTACACGGGAGCTAACTGTCTATAATTCATTTATATTGCATTATATTATATGAGAAATACAGCAAGGCATTTATAAATTTACGATTTGACCATGCATTGAATATCGCTGACACATCTTGTTTGGTGTCCCTGTTATTTATTTAGAGATTCTTGATAAAATACAAGAAAGAATCTGCAATATTATTGGTCCTGGCCTTTTATCTCGGCATCAGTTACTTTCTCACCAACCTACTGTATCTTCCATATGCTTTTATTCATAAATATTTTTATGGTAATTGTCCTGGTGTTCTTTCCGCTTTGATATCTAGACTTTATGAATTTGTGGAATAAGGCTTGGATTGAGGAATCGGAGAGCCGAGTTCGAATTCCAATCGAATTCATTACATTCACTTACGAGCTAATACCGTTTGGAAAGATATGAATCCTCTTCTTCTCCCCTCAGCTATGGGTAAATAGCAGGACAGACCTGGTTATATAGCCTTGGATGGCAACTGGTCTACCGTAGAAAGAAATGGCAACCTACTGCAGGAAAATAAGCCTCGTCAGTCATGTATTGAAAGACACACAATCGCCTAAGCGTGTTATCACGCATGACACATAACTGATTGACTGAATGGATTAGAAGCAAAGTTTCATCATCTTACGAGTGTCGGCTGAAAAGTTTACAGGCTGACCAAGATATAAATATAAGTAGACACACAAGTTGGTAGGCAAAAAAGACATTCAAATGTACCAGAATAAACAGCTGGTAGCTGAAATGGTTATATTTTAACCGTAATGTCCATGTTAACAATTTCTATGCACTTCCCGCTTGTGCAAGGGTCTTGCGGCTTCTTGTTCTCTCTAGTCAAGTTTGATCTTCAAAAATATAAAATCAGTATCAATTGTTATTTATGTTTCCTTAATTCCTGTTCTTTTATTGTTCACTCTCCTTATCAATTTTTCTTTTCCTCATAGTCTTTTACCGGCACCTTGTGTCTTAGTGGCTTTATAATTTGCTTGGGACGAAATGATTAAAAAAAACAAACTTTCAGCGTAATTAGAGAAAACTCTAGTTACAAGTTATTTTTAAAACAAAAGAGCGCCAACATTTTATGCAATTTTCTTTGTTCCTCTCATACCGAGGTTTTCTCTCGAACATGAAGATATAGTATAAAAGAATTTACAAAGTTTTTCTAAAGACAATGCATTAAATAGCGATCACAATATAGTCTTTTTTTCAGTAATATCGCAAATTTAGTGGTGGTGTTTATAAATAAATGCTCGCTGTAATATAACAAGGTCTTTAAATTATATATTGATAAATTTACATTTTTCTTTACCAGTAGCAGGTTAGTTAGTTAAGTAACACCTGTAATACACGCTTGAGTGATCATGTATCTTTCGATACATGACTGAAGAGGCAGTTTGCGGTTACCATTTCTTTCTACGGTAGACACGTTACCAAGGCTAAAGTACCCAGTCTGTCCTGCTATTCAACCCACAATCAAGCTGGATACATACCTTTCCCAATGGTATTTGTGAGTAAGTGATATAACGAACTCCACAGGGATTCTAACGCGGCCCTCCGAGTTCTCATTCGCAGAAGATATTCATTACACCACAGCGCACATCCACACCAGTAGCACGACTCCAAATTTCATACGTTCTGCTTCTGCTACTCGGATTCACGATACTAGTGAGGATATATATATATATATATATATATATATATATATATATATATATATATGTGTGTGTGTGTGTGTGTGTGTGTGTGTGTGTGTGTGTGCTTGTGCGTGTGTGTATATATATATATTGTGTATATTTTAGCAGCATGTTTTCATTAAGATATGTCTCATTAAATAATTTAGATAAGTTTTGTCTATTTTTAATAGGATTCTCTCCTAATAAGGGACAAGTTTTTTAGTATCTTCATTAAAGGAAGGAAGAAAATTACCATGTTGATGTATATTCATTTTAATTCTAGTACTTTCGACATTAGCACTTTGTCGTCATCAGGATCTCTTAATCTCTGTTAGATACTGAATGAATAGCTTCATCTACTGCAAGGAAAGTTGGTTCTCTGTGTCGCACCAGAAAGAAAAATCCATCCTTCAAATCTATAAATCAAGCATTCGCCCTTGCATGGAATACTGCTGTCATATATGGTCTGGAGCCCCTGCTGTATGTCTCAAGGTCCTCGACAAAATCCAGAGATGGATATGCAATGTGATTGGTCCTGATCTGGCATCTCGTCAACTGTCACTTTCTCACAGACGTGCCATCGCTTCCCTCTGTCTTTTCTACAAATACCTTCACGGTAACTGCTCCGACGAGCTACTTTCGCTGGTTCCCAAACTGCATGAATTTAAGCGTGCTACTAGGTTGGCATTTCAGTCCCACCCTTTCACTGTCGAAACTGTTAAATGTAGCCGACTACTACAACAGCTTCATGTCTCGCACCTCCCGTCTGTGAAACTCCCTTCCTCTTACTTGCTTCCCTGATAGCTACATTCTTAAATTATTCAAATGCAATGTCTCTTGATATCTTCAGATGCCTTGATCTAATTCCCCGTCCTCCTCTTCATCCTTTCCTCTATCACGCCTCTTTACTTTTGCACCAGCTCTCTGTAACCCCTTGCGTGCTAATGGCACTCCCTCCTTGCTTAGGGAGAAATTCTTAAAAAAAAATAGGTTCCTCGATTCCAAGTGAAATTCGTAAATAATGGTGAAACGTGTATCAAAAAAATGTCCACCATTAAACTGAGACCGTATTCTTAAAATTAAATGATATATTGTTAATATTTGCTTATTCCTGAAACCCGAAAAAAAACTTTTTAAAAACTTTCATAAAATGTCGAGATTCATAATTTAGTCTAATCTATAAATAAATCTGTCAATCATAGGATTGTCGGTAGTTGAACATTGATACAGGGATTGTAAGTTGTGCTCTATTTTATTGTAGGACATTTGCTATGAATAAGAAGTGCTGAAGTTCTCCAGCGTGTTGGGATAGAGAGCATCCGTGTCATCCTACTGCGCTATACGCTCCGGTGGGCTGGCCACGTCCGCTGCATGGACGACTGTCGCCCTCTAGAAGAGATTGCTCTATGGCGAGCTATCCACAGTCAAGCGTTCGCTCAGCAGGCCAAAGAAACGTTACAAAGACACGCTGAATGAGTCTCTCAAGCGTTGTAGCATTCCTCATTCCACCTGGGAAGTGTTTGGTGCTCCCTTGTAAGGTCCGGAATGTCTGATTTTGAAGAGAAAAGAATCAGGGACAAAGAACAAAGACGCCATAAAACGAAAGATCAAGAGGTCTCCGCCTCACACGACCTGATTCAACTCCCAGCGTTCCATGTCACAACTGCAACAGATTTTTCAGAGCGAAGATCGGATTCACTTGTCATCTCGGCGGAGGACGAGCGATAATAATAATTCATCCCAAGCACGGCGATAAAGCCGCTAAGACATGAGGAGATACTGGATGTGAAAGAGAGGGAACCAGAGACCCCAAAACAAGAAACAATCCTAAACTCCTGTTCAAAAGACCGGGAAGGAGTGTGAACTGAACGATAGGCAAACTTATTTACTTCTATCAATTTTGATTTAAGTAGTAAATCAGTTGTAAAAATGAAATTAATTAGACTAAAATGAATTAATCTTTTTGTTTATGATTAACTTAATCTCTCCCCAGACCAGGATCTGATGAATTAGACTTTAATTACTTTGAAGACATTTAAAATGATTATTTTTGTTATGTTTTTAAAATACTATTTTTATAAGATTCATGTCTATAGGAATTTTTTTGGTTTATATCTTTACTCTTTTGAAATATATTTGGCAAAGTAATTTTCATTTTTTTTCCTTTATGGATTTTGCTGCAAATGGATGTTCATATTTTCCTGTCATTTCTAAATGATTGTTGCATTTGTGAGCATTGTATGTTAGCATTGTGAGCTGAATGGATCGATTGTTGGTCAGGAGGAGACATCTAGGGTCGCGAAAGAACGACCCATTTCTTCCTGTTTCTCATCAATGTCATTTCTAAAGGAAATAAAGAAGAATGAGAAAGAAGAAGCGAAGTAAAAGACTGGAGAAGATAACGAAGAGGAAAATGCCGAGGGCGAAAAGAGAAAAAAAGTGGAAAAGATGGAAGAGACGACGTATGAGAAAGAGAGAAAAAAGGCTAATGTAATGGCGGTAAACAAAAGAAAGAGCATCAAATCGTTGTGATTGTTCCGGTCGGAAAGTAAAGAAGGAAGAAAGTATTATGGCATTGTAGTAGTTCTTGGAGAAAGAAAGAAAGAAAGAAAGAAAGAAAGAAAGAAAGAAAGAAAGAAAGAAAGAAAAGGCAACCCGAAAAGAAATAAAAAGAAAGTAAAATTAACCGGGAGGAAAAAGAAAGGGGAAAGAAACAGAGAAAGGAATTAAAAGAAATAAAAAGAAAAAAATGGTGAAAGAAAGAAAGGAAATACATACAGAATTAAGAAGAAAGAAAGAAAGAAAGAAAGAAAGAAAGAAAGAAAGAAAGAAAGAAAGGCAACTCGAAAAGAAATAAAAAGAAAGTAAAATTAACCGGGAGGAAAAAGAAAGGGGAAAGAAACAGAGAAAGGAATTAAAAGAAATAAAAAGAAAAAAATGGTGAAATAAAGAAAGGAAATACATACAGAATTAAGCAGAAAGAAAGAAAGAAAGAAAGAAAGAAAGAAAGAAAGAAAGAAAGAAAGAAAGAAAGGCAACCCGAAAAGAAATAAAAAGAAAGTAAAATTAACCGGGAGGAAAAAAAGAAAGGGAAAGAAACAGAGAAAGGAATTAAAAGAAATAAAAAGAAAAAAAATGGTGAAATAAAGAAAGGAAATACATACAGAATTAAACAGAAAGAAAGAAAGAAAGAAAGAAAAGAAAGAAAGAAAGAAAAAAAAAAAAGGCAACCCGAAAAAAAAAGAAAAAAATTAACCGGGAGGAAAAAGAAAGGGGAAAGAAACAGAAAAGGAATTAAAAAGAAATAAAAGAAAAAAATGGTGAAAGAAAGAAAGGAAATACATACAGAATTAAGAAGAAAGAAAGAAAGAAAGAAAGAAAGAAAGAAAGAAAGAAAGAAAGAAAGAAAGAAAGAAAGAAAGAATAAAAATGAGAATAAAACAAGAAAGAATCTATGAAATGAAATTAAAAGGAATGGAAAATCAGAAACAAAGGAGTGGGAAGAAGAGAAATAAAAAAGGAAGGAAATATAAAATTGAAAGAAAACTAAAAAAAGAGAAATAAAGAAATGGAAAGAAATAATTTAAATAAAGCAGTAAAGAAAGAAAGAAAGAAAGAAAGAAAAAAGAAAGAAAGAAAGAAGGAAAGAATGAATGAAAGAAAGAAAGAAAGAAAGAAACTGAAAAGAAATAATGAAATAAAGAAAGAACAGAAAGATTGATTAGTAAAAGAAAAGACAGAAAAAGAAGATAATGAATTTAAATAGAAAGAATGAAAGAAATATAGAATTGAAAGAAACAAAGAAGGAAAAGAAAAAATATGGATCTAAATAGAAAGAAAGAATTGAAATAGACAAAAAAGAGATATGGAAATAAATAAAAATAAATAAATAAATATGTAATTAAATGCAATCAAAAAGAAAGAAAGAATTGAAATGAGGTAGAAAAAGAAAGAAAGAAATATGGAATTAAATACAAAGAAAGGGTAAAAGGAAAAAAAGACACAAAAGAAAGATTTGAAGAGAAACGATTGGATTGAAAAATAATCAAGTAGAAACTGATTGAAATCCTCAAATGACCTCCGCCACTCCCCCACCTTGTAGGCATGACCGGCAGCAGGTGTCCATATTGAAAAGGGCGGGGTCGAAGAGGACGCATCCTGTCGTTTTCACCATTATTAACTCTTATCTCTTTGATGTGGAGACAGAAGCGAACGGTCCACGTGATCGCTATTGCTCCGGTCGTCAACAAATATGGAAGTACTTGGATGCAAAATGGTTTGTTTTCGGCGTCATTGCAAAGCAAGCTTCCTACTTTGGGTTAGATCCTTTAAAATATAGCGAATGTTGGCTCGAACCACGGACTAGACAGAGATTGATTTTTAGTTACCAACATGTTAAAAAAGAAGAGACTTGGAGAGCCGAGTTCGAATTCCAGTTGGGTAAGTTGCATTTACTTATGCACAAATAAAAAAAAACTTTCGGAAATGTATGAATCCATATTCTCCCCCCTGCGTTGGGTTAAATAGTTGAACTTGTATTTGAAAAAAACAATCACTCTTATTCTCAAAAGTTTTTACTCTATTAGTCACTCGCAAAAAAAAAAAGTTCTATTCTTACAAAGGGTGATAAACCGTAAAAAATGAATGGATCAATTAGACCATTTTTAAAGAATTAAAAGTGTTAATCGTAATCAAACCATATAATAATTAACAATGTGTATTTATTTATATATTGCCTTTGTATTTATTGATATATTTCCTGTCTCATATAGTACTGGGAAGGGTGGTAAATCAGCTTAAGTTAGTAAATTTATGAATAATTATTTTCCTTAACCGTTTTACAAATCTCTACAAATAAAATATTAATCTGTATTTAGACAAAATTATTTCTCAATGAAAAGGATCCGTTTAATTTACTTTTCTACTACATTTCTTAGATTTCAGATTTGTTCAAAGCTTTCATGTGAGGCACTCAGAAAGTTTTGTCTATTAAGTGGTCGTTTTGCTTCAACTCTTGAAATAGGTTATTTTGTCGCCGTCTTTGTCATTCTCTTGCTAATCTTTTTCTTCCAAGAGATGTTTCCATTTCACTGCTATATTAAACACATAAAAATTTAAACATGAATCGTTTCATGTTTAAATTTTCATCTCTAATAATAACAGTGAAATGGAAATATCTCTTGGAAGAAAAAGACTGAACAAAAGAAATTTAAATGATACCAAGAATAAACCTGTCCTGGATATGACGATAAACTACATCCGACAGCAAGTTCTCTGATCGGGAGAATGATGGTTTTGAGGAGCATGGAACCATCTCTTAATCTCTGTTGTTCCACAGGTCCACCTTTTCGGCAGCAAGTTTTCTGATCGGGAGATTGAAGGTTTTGAGGAGCATGGAACCATCTCTTAATCTCTGTTGTTCCACAGGTCCACCTTTTCGGCAGCAAGTTTTCTGATCGGGAGATTGAAGGTTTTGAGGAGCATGGAACCATCTCTTAATCTCTGTTGTTCCACAGGTCCACCTTTTCGGCAGCAAGTTCTCTGATCGGGAGATTGAAGGTTTTGAGGAGCATGGAACCATCTCTTAATCTCTGTTGTTCCACAGGTCCACCTTTTCGGCAGCAAGTTCTCTGATCGGGAGATTGATGGTTTTGAGGAGCATGGAACCATCTCTTAATCTCTGTTGTTCCACAGTTCCACCTTTTCGGCAGGAAGTTCTCTGATCGAGAGATTGAAGGTTTTGAGGAGCATGGAACCATCTCTTAATCTCTGTTGTTCCACAGGTCCACCTTTTCGGCAGTAAGTTCCCTGATCGTGAGATTGAAGGTTTTGAGGAGCATGGAACCATCTCTTAGTCTCTGTTGTTCCACAGGTCCACCTTTTCGGCAGTAAGTTCTCTGATCGGGAGATTGAAGGTTTTGAGGAGAATGGAACCATCTTTTAATCTCTGTTGTTCCACAGGTCCACCTTTTCGGCAGCAAGTTTTCTGATCGGGAGAATGATGGTTTTGAGGAGCATGGAACCATCTCTTAATCTCTGTTGTTCCACAGGTCCACCTTTTCGGCAGTAAGTTCCCTGATCGGGAGAATGATGGTTTTGAGGAGCATGGAACCATCGTTAATCTCTGTTGTTCCACAGGTCCACCTATTCGGCAGATTGGCTGTTCTCTGATCGGGAGATTGAAGGTTTTGAGGAGCATGGAACCATCTCTTAATCTCTGTTGTTCCACAGGTCCACCTTTTCGGCAGCAAGTTCTCTGATCGGGAGATTGAAGGTTTTGAGGAGCATGGAACAATCTCTTAATCTCTGTTGTTCCACAGGTCCACCTTTTCGGCAGCAAGTTCTCTGATTGGGAGAATGATGGTTTTGAGGAGCATGGAACCATCTCTTAATCTCTGTTGTTCCACAGGTCCACCTTTTCGGCAGCAAGTTCTCTGATCGGGAGATTGAAGGTTTTGAGGAGCATGGAACCATCTCTTAATCTCTGTTGTTCCACAGGTCCACCTTTTCGGCAGCAAGTTCTCTGATCGGGAGAATGATGGTTTTGAGGAGCATGGAACCATCTTTTAATCTCTGTTGTTCCACAGGTCCACCTTTTCGGCAGCAAGTTCTCTGATCGGGAGAGATTGAGGGTTTTTAAGTTGTTCCACAGGTCATGGAACCATCTCTTTTTGAATCTCTGTTGTTGTTCCACAGGTCCACCTTTTCGGCAGCAAGTTCTCTGATCGGGAGATTGAAGGTTTTGAGGAGCATGGAACCATCTCTTAATCTCTGTTTGTTCCACAGGTCCACCTTTTCGGCAGCAAGTTCTCTGATCGGGAGAATGATGGTTTTGAGGAGCATGGAACCATCCAATCTCTGTTGTTCCACAGGTCCACCTGTTGTTCTCTGATCAGGTCCACCTTTTCGCTGTTGTTCCACAGGTCCACCTTTTCGGCAGCAAGTTCTCTGATCGGGGAGATTGAAGGTTTTGAGGAGCATGGAACCATCTTTTTAATCTCTGTTGTTCCACAGGTCCACCTTTTCGGCAGCAAGTTCTCTGATCGGGAGATTGAAGGTTTTTTGAGGAGCATGGAACCATCTCTTAATCTCTGTTGTTCCACAGGTCCACCTTTTCGGCAGCAAGTTCTCTGATCGGGAGATTGAAGGTTTTGAGGAGCATGGAACCATCTCTTAATCTCTGTTGTTCCACAGGTCCACCTTTTCGGCAGCAAGTTCTCTGATCGGGAGATTGAAGGTTTTGAGGAGCATGGAACCATCTCTTAATCTCTGTTGTTCCACAGGTCCACCTTTCTCTGATCAGGAGAGTTCTGAGGAGCATGGAACCATCTCTAATCTCTGTTGTTCCACAGGTCCACCTTTTCGGCAGCAAGTTCTCTGATCGGGAGATTGATGGTTTGAGGAGCATGGAACCATCTCTTAATCTCTGTTGTTCCACAGGTCCAGGTCCACCTTTTCCACAGGTCACCTTTCGGCAGCAAGTTCAAGTTCTCTGACAGGTCCACCTTTTCGGCAAGATTCGGGAGAATGATGGTTTTGAGGAGCATGGAACCATCTCTTAATCTCTGTTGTTCCACAGGTCCACCTGTTTCCTCTGATCAGAATGATGGTTTTGTGGAACCATCTCTTTTCGTTGTTCCACAGGTCCAAGTTCTCTGATCGGGAGAATGATGGTTTTGAGGAGCATGGAACCATCTCTTAATCTCTGTTGTTCCACAGGTCCACCTTTTCGGCAGCAAGTTCTCTGATCGGGAGATTGAAGGTTTTGAGGAGCATGGAACCATCTCTTAATCTCTGTTGTTCCACAGGTCCACCTTTTCGGCAGCAAGTTCTCTGATCGGGAGAATGATGGTTTTGAGGAGCATGGAACCATCTCTTAATCTCTGTTGTTCCACAGGTCCACCTTTTCGGCAGCAAGTTCTCTGATCGGGAGAATGATGGTTTTGAGGAGCATGAACCATCTCTAATCTCTGGTTCCACAGGTCCATGGAACCATCTGATGGTTTGAGGAGCATCCATCTCTTGTTCCACAGGTCCACCTTTTCGGCAGCAAGTTCTCTGATCGTTCATGGAACCATCTCTTATCCACAGGTCCACCTTTTCGGCAGCAAGTTCTCTGATCGGGAGAATGATGGTTTTGAGGAGCATGGAACCATCTCTTAATCTCTGTTGTTCCACAGGTCCACCTTTTCGGCAGCAAGTTCTCTGATCAGGAGAATGATGGTTTTTTTGAGGAGCATGGAACCATCTCTTAATCTCTGTTGTTCCACAGGTCCACCTTTTCGGCAGCAAGTTCTCTGATCAGGAGAATGATGGTTTTGAGGAGCATGGAACCATCTCTTAATCTCTGTTGTTCCACAGGTCCACCTTTTCGGCAGCAAGTTCTCTGATCGGGAGAATGATGGTTTTGAGGAGCATGGAACCATCTCTTAATCTCTGTTGTTCCAGGTCCACCTTTTCGGCAGCAAAGTTCTCTGATCGGGAGAATGATGGTTTGAGGAGCATGGGAACCATCCTTAATCTCTGACAGGTCCACCTTTTCGGCAGAATTTCTCTGATCGGAGAATGATGGTTTTGGGAGCATGGAACCATCTCTAATCCTGTTTCCACAGGTCCACCTTTTCGGCAGCAAGTTCTCTGATCGGGAGAATGATGGTTTTGAGGAGCATGGAACCATCTCTTAATCTCTGTTGTTCCACAGGTCCACCTTTTCGGCAGCAAGTTCTCTGATCGGGAGAATGATGGTTTTGAGGAGCATGGAACCATCTCTTAGTCTCTGTTGTTCCACAGGTCCACCTTTTCGGCAGCAAGTTCTCTGATCGGGAGAATGAAGGTTTGAGGAGCATGGAACCATCTCTTAATCTCTGTTGTTCCACAGGTCCACCTTTTCGGCAGCAAGTTCTCTGATCGGGAGAATGATGGTTTTGAGGAGCATGGAACCATCTCTAATCTCTGTTGTTCCAAGGTCCACCCTTTCTTCTCTGTTTCCAAAATCTCTGTTGTTCCACAGGTCCACCTTTTCGGCAGCAAGTTCTCTGATCGGGAGAATGATGGTTTTGAGGAGCATGGAACCATCTCTTAGTCTCTGTTGTTCCACAGGTCCACCTTTTCGGCAGCAAGTTCTCTGATCAGGGAGAATGATGGTTTTGAGGAGCATGGAACCATCTCTTAATCTCTGTTGTTCCACAGGTCCACCTTTTTCGGCAGCAAGTTCTCTGATCGGGAGATTGAAGGTTTTGAGGAGCATGGAACCATCTCTTAATCTCTGTTGTTCCATCTCCACCTTTTCGGCAGCAAGTTCTCTGATTGTGGTTTTGAGGGAGCATGGAACCATCTCTTAATCTCTGGTTCCACAGGTCCACCTTTTCGGCAGCAAGTTCTCTGATCGGGAGAATGATGGTTTTGAGGAGCATGGAACCATCTCTTAATCTCTGTTGTTCCACAGGTCCACCTTTTCGGCAGCAAGTTCTCTGATCGGGAGATTGAAGGTTTTGAGGAGCATGGAACCATCTCTTAATCTCTGTTGTTCCACAGGTCCACCTTTTCGGCAGCAAGTTCTCTGATCGGGAGATTTTTGAGGAGGTTTTGAGGGAGCATGGTCCAACCATCTCTTAATTTCTGTTGTTCCACAGGTCCACCTTTTCGGCAGCAAGTTCTCTGATCGGGAGATTGAAGGTTTTGAGGAGCATGGAACCATCTCTTAATCTCTGTTGTTCCACAGGTCCACCTTTTCGGCAGCAAGTTCTCTGATCGGGAGATTGATGGTTTTGAGGAGCATGGAACCATCTCTTTTAATCTGTTGTTCCACAGGTCCACCTTTTCGGCAGCAAGTTCTCTGATCAGGAGAATGATGGTTTTGAGGAGCATGGAACCATCTCTTAATCTCTGTTGTTCCACAGGTCCACCTTTTCGGCAGCAAGTTCTCTGATCGGGAGAATGATGGTTTTGAGGAGCATGGAACCATCTCTTAATCTCTGTTGTTCCACAGGTCCACCTTTTCGGCAGCAAGTTCTCTGATCAAGGAGAATTTTGATGGTTTTGAGGAGCATGGAACCATCTCTTAATCTCTGTTGTTCCACAGGTCCACCTTTTCGGGAGAATGATGGTTTTGAGGAGCATGGAACCAAATCTCTGTTTCCACAGGTCCATTTTTCGGCAGCAAGTTCTCTGATCGGGAGAATGAAGGTTTTGAGGAGCATGGAACCATCTCTTAATCTCTGTTGTTCCACAGGTCCACCTTTTCGGCAGCAAGTTCTCTGATCGGGAGATTGAAGGTTTTGAGGAGGAACATGGAACCATTCTCCACCTTTTCGGCAATCTCTGTTGTTCCACAGGTCCACCTTTTCGGCAGCAAGTTCTCTGATCGGGAGAATGATGGTTTTGAGGAGCATGGAACCATCTCTTAATCTCTGTTGTTCCACAGGTCCACCTTTTTCGGCAGCAAGTTCTCTGATCGGGAGATTGAAGGTTTTGAGGACAGCATGGAACCATCTGATGGTTTTGAGGAGCATGGAACCATTCTTAATCTCTGTTGTTCCACAGGTCCACCTTTTCGGCAGCAAGTCTCATCCTTTTTCATCTCTTAATCTCTGTTGTTCCAGGTCCAAGTTCTCTGATCGGGAGAATGATGGTTTTGAGGAGCATGGAACCATCTTTAATCTCTGTTGTTCCACAGGTCCACCTTTTCACCTTTTCGATCGTATGGAACAAGTTCTCTGATCCACCTTTTCGGAGATTGATGGTTTTGAGGAGCATGGAACCATCTCTTAATCTCTGTTGTTCCACAGGTCCACCTTTTTCGGCAGCAAGTTCTCTGATCGGGAGATTGAAGGTTTTGAGGAGCATGGAACCATCTCTTTAATCTCTGTTGTTCCACAGGTCCACCTTTTCGGCAGCAAGTTCTCTGATCGGGAGATTGATGGTTTTGAGGAGCATGGAACCATCTCTTAATCTCTGTTGTTCCACAGGTCCACCTTTTCGGCAGCAAGTTCTCTGATCAGGAGAATGATGGTTTTGAGGAGCATGGAACCATCTCTTTAATCTCTGTTGTTCCACAGGTCCACCTTTTTCGGCAAGCTCTCTGATCGTGGAGAATGATGATAGTTTTTGAGGAGCATGGAACCATCTCTTTCTCTGTTGTTCCACAGGTCACAGGTCCATCTGATGGTTTTGAATGGAACTTTTTTCCACAGGTCCACCTTTTCGGCAGCAAGTTCTCTGATCGGGAGATTGAAGGTTTTGAGGAGCATGGAGACCCATCTCTTAATCTCTGTTGTTCCACAGGTCCACCTTTTCGGCAGCAAGTTCCAAAAGATCGGGGAGATTGGAACCATCTCTTAATCTCTGTTGTTCCACAGGTCCACCTTTTCGGCAGCAAGTTCTCTGATCGGGAGATTGAAGGTTTTGAGGAGCATGGAACCATCTCTTAATCTCTGTTGTTCCACAGGTCCACCTTTTCGGCAGCAAGTTCTCTGATCGGGAGATTGAAGGTTTTGAGGAGCATGGAACCATCTCTTAATCTCTGTTGTTCCACAGGTCCACCTTTTCGGCAGCAAGTTCTCTGATCAGGAGATTGAAGGTTTTGAGGAGCATGGAACCATCTCTTAATCTCTGTTGTTCCACAGGTCCACCTTTTCAGCGGCAGCAAGTTCTCTGATCGGGAGAATGAAGGTTTTGAGGAGGAACCATGGAACCAACTTTTCTTCTTAATCTCTTATGTTGTTCCACAGGTCCACCTTTTTCGGCAGCAAGTTCTCTGATCAGGAGAATGATGGTTTTGAGGAGCATGGAACCATCTCTTAATCTCTGTTGTTCCACAGGTCCACCTTTTCGGCAGCAAGTTCTCTCTTATCGGGAGAAGTTGATCGGTTTTTTGAGGAGCATGGAACCATCTCTTAATCTC
The DNA here is from genome assembly GCA_903632075.3 of Acanthosepion pharaonis. Lineage (NCBI taxonomy): Eukaryota > Metazoa > Mollusca > Cephalopoda > Sepiida > Sepiidae > Acanthosepion > Acanthosepion pharaonis. The sequence continues at coordinate 1,252,170 of CAHIKZ030004513.1, read as the reverse complement.
TGTTGTTCCACAGGTCCACCTTTTCGGCAGCAAGTTCTCTGATCGGGAGAATGATGGTTTTGAGGAGCATGGAACCATCTCTTAATCTCTGTTGTTCCACAGGTCCACCTTTTCGGCAGCAAGTTCCACTGATCGAGATTAAGGTCCCATCCTTTTTCGGCAGCAAGTTCTCTGATCGGGAGAATGATGGTTTTGAGGAGCATGGAACCATCTCTTAATCTCTGTTGTTCCACAGGTCCACCTTTTCGGCAGCAAGTTCTCTGATCAGGAGAATGATGGTTTTGAGGAGCATGGAACCATCTCTTAATCTCTGTTGTTCCACAGGTCCACCTTTTCGGCAGCAAGTTCTCTGATCGGGAGAATGATGGAACATCTCTTAGGGTCCATGGTTTTGAGGAGCATGGAACCATCTCTTAATCTCTGTTTTTTTCGAGGAAGCATGGAACCATCTCTTAATCTCTGTTGTTCCACAGGTCCACCTTTTCGGCAGCAAGTTCTCTGATCGGGAGAATGATGGGAACCATTTTGTTGTTCCAGGTCCAGCATGGAACCATCTCTTAATCTCTGTTGTTCCACAGGTCCACCTTTTCGGCAGCAAGTTCTCTGATCAGGAGAATGATGGTTTTGAGGAGCATGGAACCATCTCTTAGTCTCTGTTGTTCCACAGGTCCACCTTTTCGGCAGCAAGTTCTCTGATCAGGAGAATGATGGTTTTGAGGAGCATGGAACCATCTCTTAATCTCTGTTGTTCCACAGGTCCACCTTTTCGGCAGCAAGTTCTCTGATCAGGAGAATGATGGTTTTGAGGAGCATGGAACCATCTCTTAATCTCTGTTGTTCCACAGGTCCACCTTTTTCTGCAGATCAAGTTCTCTGATCTCTTAATCTCTGTTGTGAGAATTCTCTGATCGGTTTTGAGGAGCATGGAACCATCTCTTAATCTCTGTTGTTCCACAGGGTCCACCTTTTCAAGCGAGCCACCTTTTCGGCAGCAAGTTCTCTGATCCAGGAGAATGATGGTTTTGAGGAGCATGGAACCATCTCTTAATCTCCACAGGTCCACCTTTTTTCAGCAGCAAGTTCCATCAGGAGGAAGGTTTTGAGGAGCATGGAACCATCCTTAATTCTTTGTTCCACAGGTCCACCTTTTCGGCAGCAAGTTCTCTGATCGGGAGAATGATGGTTTTGAGGAGCATGGAACCATCTCTTAATCTCTGTTGTTCCACAGGTCCACCTTTTCGGCAGCAAGTTCTCTGATCAGGAGATTGATTTTTTGGAGCATGGAACCATCTCTTAATCTCTGTTGTTCCACAGGTCCACCTTTTCGGCAGCAAGTTCTCTGATCAGCTTGAAGGTTTTGAGGAGCATGGAACCATCTCTTAATCTCTGTTGTTCCACAGGTCCACCTTTTCGGCAGCAAGTTCTCTGATCGGGAGAATGAAGGTTTTGAGGAGCATGGAACCATCTCTTAATCTCTTCTCTGATCCAAGATTCCCATCTCTTAATCTCTGGTTCCACCTTTTCGGCAGCAAGTTCTCTGATCGGGAGAATGAAGGTTTTTTCGAGGAGCATGGAACCATCTCTTAATCTCTGTTGTTCCACAGGTCCACCTTTTCGGCAGCAAGTTCTCCATGTTGTTCCATCCACCTTTTCGGGAGTTCTCTGATCGGGAGAATGATGGTTTGAGGAGCATGGAACCATCTCTTAATCTCTGTTGTTCCACAGGTCCACCTTTTTCGGCAGCAAGTTCTCTGATCAGGAGAATGATGGTTTTGAGGAGCATGGAACCATCTCTTAATCTCTGTTGTTCCACAGGTCCACCTTTTCGGCAGCAAGTTCTCTGATCGGGAGAATGATGGTTTTGAGGAGCATGGAACCATCTCTTAATCTCTGTTGTTCCACAGGTCCACCTTTTCGGCAGCAAGTTCTCTGATCGGGAGAATGATGGTTTTGAGGAGCATGGAACCATCTCTTAATCTCTGTTGTTCCACAGGTCCACCTTTTCGGCAGCAAGTTCTCTGATCAGGAGCATGGAACCATCTTTGAGGATGGAAGATTGAAGGTTTGAGGAGCATGGAACCATCTCTTAATCTCTGTTGTTCCACAGGTCCACCTTTTTCGGCAGCAAGTTCTCTGATCGGGAGAATGATGGTTTTGAGGAGCATGGAACCATCTCTTAATCTCTGTTGTTCCACAGGTCCACCTTTTCGGCAGCAAGTTCTCTGATCGGGAGAATGATGGTTTTCTGAGGAGCATGGAACCATCTCTTAATCTCTGTTGTTCCACAGGTCCACCTTTTCGGCAGCAAGTTCTCTGATCGGGAGAATGATGGTTTTCCACAGGTCCAGGCAGCAGCATGGAACCATCCATCTTAATCTCTGTTGTTCCACAGGTCCAGCTTTTCGGCAGCAAGTTCTCTGATCGGGAGAATGATGGTTTTGAGGAGCATGGAACCATCTCTTAATCTCTGTTGTTCCACAGGTCCACCTTTTTCGGCAGCAAGTTCTCTGATCGGGAGAATGATGGTTTTGAGGAGCATGGAACCATCTCTTAATCTCTGTTGTTCCACAGGTCCACCTTTTCGGCAGCAAGTTCTCTGATCTGGAGAATGATGGTTTTGAGGAGCATGGAACCATCTCTTAATCTCTGTTGTTCCACAGGTCCACCTTTTCGGCAGAATGAAGGAGCATTCTCTGATCCACCTTTTCGGGAGAAGAATGATGGTTTTGAGGAGCATGGAACCATCTCTTAATCTCTGTTGTTCCACAGGTCCACCTTTTCGGCAGCAAGTTCTCTGATCGGGAGAATGATGGTTTTGAGGAGCATGGAACCATCTCTTAATCTCTGTTGTTCCACAGGTCCACCTTTTCGGCAGCAAGTTCTCTGATCGGGAGAATGATGGTTTTGAGGAGCATGGAACCATCTCTTAATCTCTGTTGTTCCACAGGTCCACCTTTTCGGCAGCAAGTTCTCTGATCGGGAGAATGATGGTTTTGAGGAGCATGGAACCATCTCTTAATCTCTGTTGTTCCACAGGTCCACCTTTTCGGCAGCAAGTTCTCTGATCGGGAGAATGATGGTTTTGAGGAGCATGGAACCATCTCTTAATCTCTGTTGTTCCAAGGTCCACCTTTTTCGGCAGCAAGTTCAGAATGATGGTTTTGAGGAGCAGGTCCACCTTTTCCACAGGCAGCAAGTTCTCTGATCGGGAGAATGATGGTTTTGAGGAGCATGGAACCATCTCTTAATCTCTGTTGTTCCACAGGTCCACCTTTTCGGCAGCAAGTTCTCTGATCGGGAGAATGATGGTTTTGAGGAGCATGGAACCATCTCTTAATCTCTGTTGTTCCACAGGTCCACCTTTTCGGCAGAAATGTTCTCCATGATCAGGAGAAGTTGATGGTTTTTTGGAGCATGGAACCATCTCTTACTCTCTGTTGTTCCACAGGTCCACCTTTTCGGCAGCAAGTTCTCTGATCGGGAGAATGATGGTTTTGAGGAGCATGGAACCATCTCTTAATCTCTGTTGTTCCACAGGTCCACCTTTTCGGCAGCAAGTTCTCTGATCGGGAGATTGAAGGTTTTGAGGAGCATGGAACCATCTCTTAATCTCTGTTGTTCCACAGGTCCACCTTTTCGGCTGCAAGTTTTCTGATCGGGAGAATGATGGTTTTGAGGAGCATGGAACCATCTCTTAATCGCTGTTGTTCCACAGGTCCACCTTTTCGGCAGCAAGTTTTCTGATCGGGAGAATGATGGTTTTGAGGAGCATGGAACCATCTCTTAATCTCTGTTGTTCCACAGGTCCACCTTTTTCGGCAGCAAGTTTTCTGATCGGGAGAATGATGGTTTTGAGGAGCATGGAACCATCTCTTAATCTCTGTTGTTCCACAGGTCCACCTTTTCGGCAGCAAGTTCTCTGATCGGGAGAATGATGGTTTTGAGGAGCATGGAACCATCTCTTAATCTCTGTTGTTCCACAGGTCCACCTTTTGATCGGCAGAAAAGTTCTCTGATCGGGAGAATGATGGTTTTGAGGAGCATGGAACCATCTCTTAATCTCTGTTGTTCCACAGGTCCACCTTTTCTGCAGCAAGCTCTCTGATCGTGAGAATGATAGTTTTGAGGAGCATGGAACCATCTCTTAGTCTCTGTTGTTCCACAGGTCCACCTTTCGGCAGCAAGTTCTCTGATCGGGATTGAAGGTTTTGAGGAGCATGGAAATAATCTCTTAATCTCTGTTTGTTCCACAGGTCCACCAATTTCGGCAGCAAGTTCTCTGATCGGGAGAATGATGGTTTTGAGGAGCATGGAACCATCTCTTAGTCTCTGTTGTTCCACAGGTCCACCTTTTCGGCAGCAAGTTCTCTGATCGGGAGAATGATGGTTTTGAGGAGCATGGAACCATCTCTTAATCTCTGTTGTTCCACAGGTCCACCTTTTCGGCAGCAAGTTCTCTGATCGGGAGAATGATGGTTTTGAGGAGCATGGAACCATCTCTTAGTCTCTGTTGTTCCACAGGTCCACCTTTTCGGCAGCAAGTTCTCTGATCGGGAGAATGATGGTTTTGAGGAGCATGGAACCATCGCTTAATCTCTGTTGTTCCACAGGTCCACCTTTTCGGCAGCAAGTTCTCTGATCGGGAGATTGAAGGTTTTGAGGAGCATGGAACCATCTCTTAAACTCTGTGGTTCCACAGGTCCACCTTTTCGGCAGCAAGTTCTCTGATCGTTTTGGAGATTGTTGTTCCAAGGTTTTTCGGCAGGAAGCATGGAACCATCTCTTAATCTCTGTTGTTCCACAGGTCCACCTTTTCGGCAGCAAGTTCTCTGATCGGGAGAATGATGGTTTTGAGGAGCATGGAACCATCTCTTAATCTCTGTTGTTCCACAGGTCCACCTTTTCGGCAGCAAGTTTTCTGATCGGGAGAATGATGGTTTTGAGGAGCATGCAACCATCTCTTAATCTCTGTTGTTCCACAGGTCCACCTTTTCGGCAGCAAGTTCTCTGATCGGGAGATTGAAGGTTTTGAGGAGCATGGAACCATCTCTTAATCTCTGTTTTTCCACAGGTCCACCTTTTCGGCAGCAAGTTCTCTGATCGGAGATTGAAGGTTTTGAGGAGCATGGAACCATCTCTTAATCTCTGTTTTTCCACAGGTCCACCTTTTTTTTGGCAGCAAGTTCTCTGATCGGAGAGATTGAAGGTTTTGAGGAGGCATGGAACCATCTCTTAATCTCTGTTGTTCCACAGGTCCACCTTTTCGGCCGCAAAGTTCTCTGATCGGGAGATTGAAAGGTTTTGAGGAGCATGGAACCATCTCTTAATCTCTGTTGTTCCACAGGTCCACCTTTTCGGCCGCAAGTTCTCTGATCGGGAGATTGAAGGTTTTGAGGAGCATGGAACCATCTCATAATCTCTGTTGTTCCACAGGTCCACCTTTTCGGCAGCAAGTTCTCTGATCGGGAGATTAAAGGTTTTGAGGAGCATGGAACCATCTCTTAATCTCTGTTGTTCCACAGGTCCACCTTTTCGGCAGCAAGTTCTCTGATCGAGAAATTGGAAATTTTAAGGAGCGTTGCTTAATTACTGTTGTTCACAGATTCACCTTGAAGCGGGAGGTAGCAACTGTAAGGGTTCAAGCAAATAGGGCAAATAGTGAATCCCCAAACAAGAAACAACAGTACATTTTTAATATAAAATGACCAAAAATACATTTTTATACCAAAACGACAATCAAAAAACTTATTTAAAAACGTATATAAAAACATTTTTATAGAAAATTATCAACAGTACATTTTATAATCTACAAAAATATATATCTAAAAATTATTATAAAATTGCCTACAAAATATGCAGATTTCGTCATCAAATAGCCCATAGAGGTTGATATGCTGCTAAACAAAGTCAACCAACCAATACTTGTTTATAGTAAAATTACCAATAATACATATTTAAAGCAAAATGATCAACAATACATTTTATCTGTAGTTGAAGCCATAAAATTGTGGTCAAAAGAAGTAGATTTTGGCATTAAATAAACCATAGATGTGCTGATATGCCGCTAAACAAAATCAAACAACCAGCCAGGAGTAATCAATGAATCATAGAAATCATTGGACGTCTAAAAAATAAAAAAAATAGAACGGATTAATTAAACGGTACATTGGCCTCCATTTTAGTTGTTAATTTTATTATTTTTTATTTCCGCTTTATTGAATTTCAATCCATTGTTTCAAGATATTTGTTTAATTGCATCTCACTATTAAAACTTTCTAACAATTGCTATCATTTTTGACGGCACGGAAAAACTAGTCTCTATCTATAAAAGGCAGGATGTGTGTGTGTGTGTGTGTGTGTGTGTGTGTGTGTGTGTGTGTGTGTGTGTGTGTGTGTGTGTGTGTGTGTGTAACGAATGCACGGCCGCAATTTTCGACGGATTTGCACCAAAATTTACATGCACATGCTCCAAGTTAGCGCAAAGGCCAAGACCGACGTTGCATTTCCCAACTCACATCGATAGTGGAAATAATCGACTTTTTCATGCTTCTACGGCAATTTTCATGTAGTTTGCGGCCATTTTCTACTGGCCAGAGTGCGAGCCTATAGCTGGCAGCCACGAATAGGCAGGAAGATTCTATTGGCCAGCGTGAGAGTCAACAGCTGACTGACACGAATGTTAACTAGCATGTTAGCATGCAAAAAAAATCGATAGCTGCATTCGTCACAAGTGGGAAAAATTTATCTCCATTTGGCTCATTCGCTTGCTTAAACTCAACGTTGATTCTGATTCTGAAGAACTGGGTTGGGTGTGAAAAAGTATTTGTTGTTAGCATTCTTTTTTCATTCGGTTTTTCCAGTTACGAGTCCTTTTTTTAAAGATGATCGTTTTGTGTTCATTTTGTTTAGTTCTTTTTTCGTAACAGATTTAATGTTTAGTATAGAGCTTAGAAAAAATTCGCAGTGTCAGATAGGCAAGAAGTAAGGCATGTAGCAACATCAGCACGGCAAAGGGCACTCCTTTAAAGGCAAGGAAGGGAAAAATATTTTAAGTCAAGTGATAGCGATTGCTGTATGAGTCGTACGATTTTTGAATCAAGCATGGGCAACGCCTGCCATGCTGCTAGTGTAAAATAAAAAAAAGAAAATATTAAATTAGAATTAGGAATGTTTATTTTTTTAATATTGTATTTCAATGGTTATTTGGTTTTCTTGGTGGTGGTGCACAATCTTACCTTAAAACAATCATGAGGGCCTACGTTTTTAAAGTAAGATTCATTTTTAGACACGATTTGAAAATATTGGTTATCTTAAAAGTAAAACGAAAAAAAAATGATTTTATGAATCAAATAATGCCTACCGTAATATCTGCTATTAATTACTGGTTTAGAAAAAATATCAGATGTTAGCCTTTAAAAGGACGAGAAAAGTTAATACAATCATGTATACGTCAAGCGGATAAAAAACTAGAAAATTAATTTTTAAATGTTAGTTTTTATGCTTATTCATGTTTTAATTATATACAAAAATATGAAAATGATATTTTATCTTAGATTATTAAAATAAAGAAAAAATTAATAAAACAACTGTTAGGTTCCTAAATTTAGTATTTTTAACAGTATGGTAGTCCTTAAAGACCGTCACGTCACATACACTTGGATGAATCATCCATATTTCCTTGGTATCTCACAAGCGGAAAATTCCATTCGAACTGTTTCTACCCAAGAATCGCTACAGAAAAAAAAACAAAAAAAAAACTCCCGAAGTCGTATCCACGATCACTTTGTAGTGACCTCTTAACCTTGCCAAATCTCGAGTCAGCTGTTATCTATCCTACATAACTTGCACTTGCTTCCTCTTATATCTACAATACAACTTCATAGTTTTCCTAGACTTTCACAGTTAGCCAGCTGTCCGAGGTATGACGATAAACTACATCTGCGTCCTGGGTAAGACGATAAATTACGTCCGACAGCAAGGCCTCGTATCAGGAGGTTTTGAGGAGCGTGGAACCGCCTCTTAATTGCTGGTGTTGCCAGGTCCACCCCGACTCTGGGTGGTAGCACCTGTAACAATCCCAGATATGGCAAATAATTAACCCCTAAACTGGTGTCAAAACACTATGAAAGTGTAAAAATAGGTTTTAATACCAGAAATATTTTTTTGTAAAAATTATTACCAACAATACATTATTACCAGCAATACATCTAAAAACAAATATTACCAGTAATACAATTTTGAATAAAACAATATTGCCAGCAAGAAATCTTTTGAATAAATACTACCAGCAATACATTTTTGGAAAAAAAATATAACCAGCAATAAAAAAAAATGTTGTTGGCATAAAATAACTCATTTCGGTTGATATGCCGTAAAACAAACCAAACCAAACAGTTATCCAGAAGAATATATGCTTTCTTGAATTTAAAAATTATGAAAATTTAATTATATTTTTAATTCTTTTTATAAATATTTGTTCCAAAATAAAATCATTACATTTGACTTGATAAAGGATGAATCGCATCGGTAAAGAATATTTTTCCCTTTTATTTTTATCTATATGGTGGAGTAATGATTACCATTCAAGTTCATTACATTCGGTTACGTGCCAATACTCTTGGGAAAGGTATGAATCCAACTCTCCTCTCCCCAGATATGGGTAACTAGTGGGACAAAGTGGGTTCTATAGCCATGGGTGGCAACCCGTTTAGGAGATGAAAAACTCTGAATTCAAACGAGACTGGGGATATTTGGGCTTTATCAGACTATCTTGCCCAAGAAACACCACTTCTACTGCGGTTGGCAGTACGTGTGGTGCCCCTAAATCCTTAATGGGTCACGGAACTTGTGATCAAAATCGATTTGGTTTGAATTATTAGATAAAAAAAAAATTTATATAACTTGTTTAACAAATAGCCCAATCATCAGATTCATAGTAGGAATAATTAACTACAAACATGCATACTACATAACACACTTCATAATCCATAGCCTAAATTAGTAGTTTAAATACCTTACATATAAGATAACCCTTTATGAAGTCGTCAAAAAACTTAACGTTACGAAAGTTTTCCTTTTTTTTTTATATGCACAATTCCCTTTCATAATAAAATAAAATAAAATAAATAAATAAATCTCCATAGACAATCAAACTAGACGATGGCCAATACATCTTCCGTTTCATTTTTGACACCCCCACCTTTCCCCGACTTGACACCTTGAAAGTATCTCTATACCGCTACTCAATATAAACACCCTACACTCGCCTACCCAATTTAGAAAATTCACCATAGCTGTTACCATGGGGATTTTGATTTCAATTTTAAAACAAGTAAATTTCAGATATACGTTATTCCAACAAAAATTTCGCTTGAAGATGGAACGGAGCCCATTTTACTTTCAACTCAATTTAATTTAAAGGATTATATTGAAGTTTTCGGCTCTAGTTTTGAAACATGAGACCTCTTATGTAGCGATTTGGAATCATATTTTTAAATAAATAATTATATTTATGCTCTACTTTTGTATCGAGCACTATTTTTTAAAAATAATAACTAAAATACTAAGGGACTTTGGATTATTTACCTAACCAGTTCCTTCCTATTTTCTATATATTTTCACACACACACACATATATATATATATATATATATATATATATATGTGTGTGTGTTCGTGTGTGTGTGTGTTTGTGTGTATATATATATATATATATATATATATGTGTGTGTGTGTGTGTGTGTGTGTATGTGTGTGTGTGTGTGTGTGTGTATACGTATCTGTGTATATACACACATAGAAAACGATGCAATTTAAAATTTGACGCAGTTACTTCTGTTTATGCCAGCAATAGAAAAACGTATCTGTTTTTCTAAACTTAATTACTTGTAAATCATTGAATTTGGTCCGATTGTGCGTATATTGCTCACTGTTCGTGTAAGATTTATTCTACTTCGAATCTGGTCGAGCTAAACGTGGAGATAACAATGACAACCCCGCCAGCCATACGTTTGTATTCACCGACATATGCAACAAGAGATAAGAATGCTGGATACTAAATCGTGTCGTCTGTTCGTCTGGCGTTATTTCCTTCTCTTACGAAAAAGAGTGATACTCAAATTCAATCGATATTCGATATACGAACTGTTTTTTGCAACAGTTATTGCCACTTAGAGTGTTTATCAAATAAATATATCAAAACTTTTCTCTAATCAGTATAAATCACGCTGTTAATTCAGTAAAGAATGAGAAAAATAAACGATAATTGCAGTAGCAATCCAACATCGTTAGATTCTGGGCTCAATATACAAAGATAAGTTATGGGAAATTTCGCAATTCCTTTATTTCTTCGGCCTTTTTGCTTTCGTTTTTTTTATTTAGTTAACAAACTAAATATTTCTAGCGGCAAGTGAAAATATATTTGAAGACGAAGAACAGAATTCTTCGACTTTGAGAACACGATGATCATTGGAAAAACGTTCTTGATAGAAGGTGACGAATGAAGTTCAACTTTATGAAGCGAGTAATCACATGCATTGCCAGTGGTCAGGAATTAATCTAAATATCGTTGATAGAATTAATTGTATTATATGAATATATAAAATACATTACTATTGATATTGCAAGAGAAAAACATTGAAACTCAGGAAGAAACGGATTGTCAGTGTATGTATGGAAATGTTATTGAATGAATTAAGGCTGTTTTCACATAGAGTAAATTATTTGGCAATGATGTTGCGATAAAAAAGCATTATAATCTTGAAGAAACGGATTATCAATGGTCAGGGGGTTTTGCGAGCACTCATTTGAAAGAAAAGAGGCCTAATTTAATCAGTTTCAAATTTGTGTTAATCTACGGTAGCACGTGGCAAAGTTCACATCTGAAATGTTCATCATCCTTAGATTACTTGCTCTACCAAATTATCAGCGATTCTGGAAATCATAGATCGATCTTGAATGATTAGTTCTCAAACGACATGAAAACGTGGAAACCGCCCACGTTATATTCTTTTCTATTTATTGTTTTAGAAAATGCTATTACAAATCTTATGAGTTGTTAAAACGAGCTTTCTACTAAAAATGGATGCCATGATAATGAAAAATTCCAATAAAACAGGATTTTTTAATGTTTTCTGACAATATTTACAAACGTTAATGATGACAGGATAACATTTTATATATATATATATATATATATATATATATATATATATATATATATATATATATATATATATATATATATATATATATATATATATATATATATATATATATATATATAATATATATATATATATAGAGAGATAGATAGATAGATAGATAGATAGATAGATAGATAGATGGGGGTGTGTAGTTGAAATTTTAACTAGTATATATCTGCAAAAGGATATGAATAAAGATAAAAGAAAAATATCTTAAGAGACGCGTTTTGTCCTCTGGTGGACGTTATCAAGGCATACGCAGGGATTTTACTTTGTAACAAGTATTTATAGACAAGTGCATAAATGTTTCAGTTTTTCAAATTTTTTAAATTAATTTAAATATTTCTATCTATCTATCTAGATTTCTCTTGATATGCATATTAGGAAAACTCGAATGACTTCGGAATCTTCTGCATCTCGTCTGGACGCTCTCTTTTTTTTATGTTGCCTTCAATTCATCTTTGTTGTTACAAGAATTGGTCTTTAACTCAACTGCGCCCCATGCATAATAATTAATGGGATTGCAGTCAGGGATTTAGGTGCCCAGGTTCTCTTACTTGTGTGGTATCTGTCTCCAGATATAGGGTCTACCAGCAGCCACCCTCTTGCCCCAGGGCAGCACTACCTCCTCAGGGCACTTGATATAAGTCTTCGTGGTGAAGAGGAAATATGAATGGGGCATAACTTCGCTATCACTAATGATCACGCCAAACACCTTCGTAGTCACCATTAGACTCATCTAACTCTACCTTTCCGAATCCTATTCGTTATCCACAGATTGACTCCGAAACTCTCTGAAATGTTCGTATTGGAGCTTTCGGCGCGAATGGCAAGCAGTACAGCATGCCGTTTCCAAATTTCTGGCAGAATGCATTGCAACATAAAAAAGATTCCGATCGTGAAAAAATTTAGTTATCTGGTTTGATTAGTCTTACTCTTATGTCCATCGTCTTTTTATGTTGAATTAAATATAGTCTAATGTTAATTATGGTTTATGAATATGTCCTGAAGATGGTCTACTAGACCGAAACGTCCGACGTTGACATTATATTAACATTAAAATAGCATAATTGCATATTAGGATTTTTTTTGTTTTTTCCATATATTTTTCTTCATATATATATATATATATATATATATATATATATATATATATACTGTATCGCACAATATCAGTTACTTCATATTTTATCGATATATAAAATAAATACTGGAAACTAAATGTTTAATTTTTGTATGATGGCGACCGCTATCTGCGCAGCTTGAATAAAAAATTGTTTGTTTTGCACAGCTGTAAACAAACAGTAGTTATTTGTATGACATTTCCAGAATTTCGAAGTTGTCAAATGGAAGAGATTTTAAATGTTTTGCGAAGCTGTTTTAATGAACAAAGGGAAATGTTTAATAAGCTTAGAGGCTACATAAATGAAAACAGGATTAGATATAACAAAAATGATCAACATTCACAACGGAATTTTGATATTTCCAATGCACGTCAGGCAAAAGCTATTTGAAGTGTAAACTCGATAATTTCTACCCTGTATCAGGAAACAATTTTTTAAGAAATATCAGTTTTTTTTTTAATCTATGAAGTTTTTAGGTGTTGTGGCAATGTAAGAGAGTCGCTGAGTCCTAAATCATGTGGTAAGACATAACACTAAGTCTTCTTGAAAAGAAATTCATACGGAAATGCGTATGACCTCGGCAATAGAATCAGATAAAAGCCGACATTTCCTCCTTTTTGCTAGCTGTGCCAGTCTCAAAGAATCGGACGGTTGGAACATAGCTGGGTGGCTTTTTTTTCTGATACATGTTCTCTCAATACAAAATCTAAGAGCCACTCAAGCTAGAGGATTTCTGAATGAGGTTGTTGTGTGGATAAAGAAGAAGAAAGTAAACATGAAATGTTCTCTACCCAAACAAGAAATGCTTTCAAAATAAGTCTTCCAAGCATCAGAATAGTCAGTCTTTCTCCTTATCCCCTTTCTCCTATCTGGAGACAGCGGCGGAAACGTCTTTGAAGGCCTAGATTAAACCGGAATAGTAGTCAAAGAAAGTTTGACGATGCCATTGATGTGAATTTCTTTTTCTTCTGTGCGAAGTCAGAAACACCCCTACCCGAAAGCGAGAATTGGGGACTTGAGACAAGGGCATTGAGACAGTAAAGATTGCATTAGTTGGGAATTACTGAATGAATTTGGTGTGTGAAAATAAGAGGAAATAAGTGCAGATTATTAGGATATGTAGGATAAACAGCTTGATTCTAGTGTTCCCGACTTTCAGATCGCATCCCGGGCTCATCCTCTTACTGACGGCCATGGGGATGTTCAAATATCTTGGAAGCATCTTGACAGAGGATGGTAAGAGATCTGTAGGCGTATTGGGATGGCCAAGTACACATTCCAAAAGTTGGGCTGCGAGACAGGAGGATTTCTTTGGTAACACTGAACTGTTACGTGGCATCTGTCCTTCTTTACGGCAGCGAATATTGGACGATTTCCCCAAAGATGAAGAAGAGACAGAGATGTGGTTCTACAGAAGGATGCTAAGGATATCATGGACCGAGCGTGTGAGCAACGATGAGATCTTAGAGAGGTTGCAAACAAGGAGGAGGCTTGTACTTAATATCACGAAGATGCAGCTGGAGTTTCTGAGACGCATAATGAGGAAGGAGGGCCTGGAGAATCTGATACTCACGGGTCAAATAGAGGGAAAGAGAGACAAGGGAAAGCAGCGTGTGACATACCTGGCGAGCTTGAGCAAGTGGGTGACGGAATGTGGTCTGGGAGAGGAAGCAGAGGGAAGGAATTTGTTGAGCGCTGCAAGGAATAGGGGGAAGTGGAGAACTATGATCGCCTATGTCCTGAAAGGACATGGCACATAAAAAGAAAAGAAGGGTAGACATCAGATGACCCGATGGCTTACGGCAATATTACGTTGGAAAACCGGTTCCCGTATGATCACCGAAGTTAAACAACGTCGAGCCTGGTCAGTACCTAGATGGGTGACCGCTTGGGAATACCAGGTGCTTTAAGCTTGGATGTGCGGGTGGTGTAATGGATAATGGCTGAGAATTGTTAATCGGAGAGCCGAGATAAAATTTCAGTTGGATTCGCTATATTAATTTACGCGCAAATGCCCTTGAAAAATAAAATGCCCTCTTCTTCCCCCAGCTATGGGTGAATTAGTAAAAGTTGATCGCTAAATCATTATTATCTCCACGCAAAAAAAAAAAAAAAAACTTAAATCTAAATCTATTTTCTGGCTTTAAATAACCTGCAAAGGGTCGATAATCCGTAGAAAACTAATCAATTAATGACCTGAGAGTTGAAGACGTTAAGAGGTCACTAACTAAGAGGTTCGAGAAAACGCTGTCAGGAGTCTGTTCTACAAAGCAGCGGTTCTTGGGAACAAGGTGTTGGCATAAAAATCTTTTCTTGTGAAGTGCCAAGAAATATTATATTATATGCATGCAACAAGCAGTGTGAAAAGGGGAAAAGCGAGGAGGTCTTACTTGTAATATTTCCCAAAAGGAAAACTGGCAGACTGGTAGTGTCATTTATGTAATAGTGAGACCAAGTAGTTTCCTTTGCTCTCTTAACTGCCATAGGCACTCATATTATTTTCCAAGCATGCTGTATGAATTTAGATAGAAAATGCAACAACGAGATCCGAACACTAGCGAAAGAAGCTTTCCAAAATTGAAAATACTGAAATTGAAACAACTTTAAATCAATTCCTCTATTGTAATAAAAGTATTTGATGTAATGGGGGTGGTAGACAAGAAGAAATATTTCCAGTTTGGATTTCCCCATTATGGGCATTAGTATAACCATGATATAGTAACACTTTAATACACAAAAGTAACGGAAGAGCTGAAAGGACGGAATTATAAACATTTCTTATTCTCAAGGATATTTTATAGACTGTTATATCATACAAGAAATTATAAACAAATATATCTATCAGTTAGTCAGTGATACATGCTAGGGTGATCATGTATCTTTCGATACATAACTGATGAGGCAGATTTTTTTTCCCCGCAGTAGGTTGTCATTTCTTTCTCTCTATCCAAGAACCCGGTCTGTCCATAGCTGGGGGGAAAAGAAGAGGATTCATACCTTTCCCAAGGGTATTAGCACGTAAGTTAATATAATGGATTCGACTAGAATTCGAACTCGGCTCTCCGATTCCTCAGTCTGAGCCGTTATCAATCACTCCACCGTGCCTCCTACTTGTCACTAATTCGACCCTTACAAAGAAATTGTAACATAAGAATAAAACAAGCAGAGCAGAAAAGCAAGAAGCCAGAGGGCGCTACTTGTAATATTTCCCGAAGGGAAAAAGGCCATGCCGGTGGTATGTTCTTTGAAGTTCGAATTACCATACTGGCTCTTCTCGCTACCACTGTGGGCTTAATATTAAGTCTAACGCTTTAGCAGTCTCTATTATTGTAACCCCCTTTTCCCCAAAGGCGTACAGCCATACAATTCTGACCCCATCTCTCGTAGATATCGTTACCTTGGGATGACTGAGGGGTCAGGTTGGTTACATATTTTTAAACTGGGCAAGGAGTTGATGCCAATTAGGTCGTCGGTCGTCTAGTGTTGCTGTTAAGTGTGGCGTTTCTTCCTGACAAGAAAAGGAGGGGGTTACACTTCTACTTGATTCAGTAAGCCGTGGTATTTTCTTTGACGACTGGGCTGAAGGAGAGGAAGTCGTGCTCTTGTAGGGAGTTGAAAAGGATAGGTTTAATAATAGTAAATAAAGACATACTATTTACAAAAGTTTGATATAGCTTAACACCTCTGGAGGGTGTAGATACTTGGGACCAAAGCGTGTATTCTCAAACATTTATCAGAGAATGAATCATCGAGGTAAGATCAGGCGGGTGTGAATTGCGTGTGTGTTGATCAGCAAATTTTCAATATATCTCTCCTGTTGATCCTTCCGACTGGCTTTTGGCTGTCTCTTGGCTGTCTTTCAGCTACCTCTCTCTGTCGTTCGGCAAAACGATGTATATATAAGGACCCATCTACCCACGCATTTTATCACCCTCGTTTGATCACAAGAATGGTAAAAAAGGGTTATTTCTGTTACGGTTTTTTGTGTATATTACATATAACTAGTGAGCGAATCAGAATGACTTATTTCCCTTTATAGTCTACCAATAGAAGATTAACCAATCAGGAGCCGCACAACACTGTATCCGTCTTGTATAAAGGCGGCCATCTTTGTTTTCCCACCGGAATGACCTGAGCCAACTTGTCAGGCGAACACGACAGAAGGAAGAACTACACTCTGCTGTGATATCCACTGCTAACATGAACTACGCTTTCCTACTGTCTCCGAAATATTCACTGCCAACCTCTGGATTCTATACTCGAGGACGACCGTCATGAAAATGTCTAACAATTTCCTCTGTTTTTTTTTTGTTTTTTTTTTTAACTTATCCAGGCTTTAAATATCACCAACTTTCAAGGCCATTTGAATTCAAAATAACAACATTAAATATTCGTCTGATAAGCTTTTAGGTGGACATAAAATAACAAATGTTTTTACCTGTCAAAATCTGAAAGTCCTTTGAACAACAGATGTTTTTCCAATCAAATTTCCTGGGAAAATCTGACTTCACGAAAAGATTAAAACTTATAAATTTTTCTATTCCACTTGCTACCACCGAAAAAAAAAAAATATATACAAACACTTCCCTAACAAACTAGTTGCCTTGTTGCATTATCAACTGGCGTGAGCAGACATGACTCCACTCCCCCGTGCTAAATAGCAACTACGCTTTTTGCCACCTCACGAACTTACATCGTTTTCCGGTCATCACATGACTACTGTGACTTCGTCTTAGCAAATGGAGATAATCGTCTTTCTCCGCCTTACAAGTAATCCGTCTCTAAACAATTTGTAGGACCTGCGATAAGTAGTTACTTTTATTCTGTTCGTTGTGATAGGAT
>CAHIKZ030004513.1:1177500-1230000 GCA_903632075.3 Acanthosepion pharaonis | reverse complement strand
TGCATTAATATCACGAAATATTTCTTTTTGTATTAGGAATGTTCTTCAGAGAAATTCCAAAATTTATTCTCTCTATATTTTTTCCTATTAAGAATAAAGATTTAGAGTGCTCGACTTTCATTAGGAGCCAATGTAAAGGAATATTTCGTGATATTAATGCAAAAAACAGAGGAATTGATACGAAAGATGAGAGGGAGAAATCAGTTAATTTATAATATTAAGGCTCTATAAATTTAAATTGAGCACTATTTTGTAAAAATAAAAATATCTATAAGAACACTGGATTATATATCTTACTGTTCTTTCTTTTTATTTATATATACATATGTACATACATATACATACACATATATAAGTTTCATGTGAGGCTTTAATAAAACTGAAACATGTTAAATTGATAAAACTTTCCAATTTGTTCGTTAAATTTTCACTCAATACAAAGGTCAAGATCCACTCAAGTGGTTACTCTGTGGTGTTTTATTAGCGTAAGAAAGATCAAGAAGTGAAGTTCTTGGATCTATTTACAAAAGATAACAGCTAATTTTAAATTTGAAGAGGTCAAGATTTAATTAGTGAATGACATTTCAGAGTTCAGGCGGAGACGTTAGAAGAACAGTCCGAATGTAGACTTTATAAGGAACCGGAAACCAATCCTAAGCAAGAAACAAAGGATCAACCCTCTACTCCTGTTCAAAGACCGAGGAAGAGTGTGAACCGGGAAATAGGTAACCTTCCACATCTTGGCAGGATAATAAAGTCAAGGCTGAAATGTTATCGGCCCGTACTTTTCCTTAAATGGGATCAGACTTGTTCTTTTTGCATAGTTTCTTGGTCGGACGCCGAAACCGTTTAGCACCCCTTGCTAGATTTGTCAGAGTTCAGTCCGACAAGTTAGAAGTATATAGTGGAACTAGACTTCAGAAGTGACCGGAAACCTACTATTAAACACGAAACAAGGAATAAATGTCTACTCCTGTCCAAAAGATCGGGGAGGAGTGTGAACCGGATAATATATGAACCTATCTACTCCTATTAAATGCTATCCCCAGTCATGAAGCAAAATATTATATTTTATGATCGAAAAGCTGTGTTATCGTGCAGCACAAAAGAAAAAAAGAATATGAATATTTTTATCGCAGAAATTCTCTGAATGGGGAGAACCTTATTAAGTTAAGAATTGCAGTCTTTAAGATTTTATAGGTTTCTTGTATTTGAACACTGGTGCTGGAAATAAATATGCAACCGAGATCTTTGATATAAGCAGAAAATTAAAGAAAGTTGCAGTTGTATGAGGTCTCAGTCAAAAGTTCAGATTTAGCCATCGAAATATAGAAATGAAGATCTGTCAGATCGTGGTTGTCGTTTTTAAAGAGAAGCAGAGAGAGACAATGGTGATTGAAACCTTATTGGCGGAGTGATTGGAACAGCCTGATAAAAAGACTGGATGAATAGAATATATGTGGAAGCGTTAATTACACTAATACGAATACTGAAATTGGCTCTGTTGATTTGAGATTTTCTGTGAAAGGATGCTACGAAAAAGCCGCCAGTTACTTTTCATGCGAAAATTTATTTATAATGAAATACTGACGGGTTGTCTTTCAAGAGAAATCATTAGTAATTTATA
This sequence comes from Acanthosepion pharaonis, assembly GCA_903632075.3. Taxonomy (NCBI): domain Eukaryota; kingdom Metazoa; phylum Mollusca; class Cephalopoda; order Sepiida; family Sepiidae; genus Acanthosepion; species Acanthosepion pharaonis. The sequence continues at coordinate 1,228,373 of CAHIKZ030004513.1, read as the reverse complement.
CTAGGTTGATACAACACTTCACAGAATCATTTAAAAGATAGATGCAATCAAAACTTATTCCAAGTGGAGAAATAAACACCTGTTTTCTGCTAAACGCTGAAAAAATATTTCTACACAAGATTTTTTTCGGTTGGATTGGTTTGTTTTAAGGCAAATGACCTTCAATAGGTTATTTAATGTCGCCAAGATTTTTATTATCATAGTGGACCTGGAAACACCAGCAATTAAGAAGTGGTTTCACGGTCCTCAAAACCTCCTGATCAGAGGCCTTGTTGTCGGATGTAGTTTATCGTCATACCCAGGACTCGGATGTAGGTCTATGGTCATATTTACTGAAATGCGGTTCTTCAGAAGGAAGATAAGGATACCATGTGAGCAACGACGAAGTTTTAGAGAAAATGGAAACAAAAAGGAAATTATACTTAACACCAGGAAGAGACAGCTGAAATTGGTAGGACATATAATAAGTAAAGTGGGCTTGGAAAATCTTCGACTCAGAGGACAGGTTGAAGGCAAGAGGGATAGAGGAAAATAAACACATAACATAATGAACTTCAGTAAATAGATGGCGGAACATGATTTTAGAGAAATAGCAGAAAGACAAAATTTATTAAGAGCTACAAAGGATAAGAAGTTGTGGATAGCTATGTTCGTTTATGTCCTGAAGGAACACGGCACATAAAGAAGAGAAGTATCAGCTGAAAACGAAAAAGGCAATGGTTATAGCATAATGAGAAACCGACTCTAACATCAGAACACTAGCCAAAAAAATATTTGTTCTGAGTCGTCCATTACGAACTACTTGAACATGGAAGGACCATCATTCCAAACGTTTATTGCCATCAATTAGATTGAAAGTGCCCTGTTCTGGTAAACAGGTAATATGGCTTTCTCCAGCATGACTATGAAAGTGTACACACTGCAAATCAGCGCTCCCAAAATAAAAGTTCTTCGAATGGGGGAGGGGTGTTCTTCCACATTCTCCATACTCACCAGATTTAGCGCTTACAAATTTTCATTTGTTTCAATCATTAGAATATTTCATAAGTATCAGGACATTCAGAAACAAAGAAGTTGAGAATAGTTTTTCAAATATTTTTCAGAACCTCCCTCCCGGATTACTTTAAAAGGGAAATTGAAATTTATCTCCTCTTTAGCCTAAAGGCGATTACATTTTTTCATAAGTAATATTCAAATATACTTAATTCCATGCGAGAAGAAAATCATAGCTAGATCCAATTACATCAATGACCTGTTCGATGTCATCAGTTCCCAACTAGCTATTTATGCTAATGAAACAACAATCTACTCCTATCTTCGTAGCAAGTCGGACAGGACCGACAAAGTAAAACTGACAAATGCTTTCGCAAAGGATCTCCAGTCAGTGGTTATCTGGGGCAAGGAATGGCTTGTAAATTTTAATGCCTCCAAAAAAAAAAACTGCTTTATGTTAATCACGACAGATAAATTTTTCTCTTTGCTATCAGCATGGCTGATATTAAACTCCAGGAGATCAACGCACTACGTCTTGCTGGCCTCACGTTTTCTACTGATATGAAGTGGGTGACTCTAACGAATCAATTGCTACGTCTACTGCAAGGAAAGTTGGTTAGCAGTGTTGTGCTACACAATTTTTCTTGACAAAATTCATCTCGTGCATTTATAAATCTACCAAACGTCTGTGCATTTAATATTGCTGCAATATCTGCTTTAGTGTTCCTGTTATATATTTATTTCCAGATTCCTGACAAAATGTCATGTAATCGATCCTGATTTGGCAGCCACTTTCTCACCGACGTAATGTGGTTCCGCTCTGTCTTTCTTACAAATATTTTATATGATGAGCTTTCTTGCTTTGTGCCTCGACCGCATGGATTTAAAATCGCTACGAGTTTGGCAACTAGGTCTCACCATTTTAATATCGAAATAGCTAGATGCTACTATATGTTCTATTGTAATATTTTTTCTTCGTACTTCTCGCCTGTGGAACTCCCTTCCAATTTCCTGATTCGCTCCAACCTACAATCTTAAAAAATGTAAATAAAATGGTAATCGTAATTTTTCTTCTTGTTCTTTTATTGTCCTTTCTCCATTCTCATGAATTTTTATTCTCTTTCACTCTCAGTAACTATTTGCGTTTCAGTAGCAGTATGGCTTTCCTTGGCGTGAAATGTTTCAAAATAACAAAATTTCAAACTCAGTGGAATCTACTGGAGGGAAATGATCCTCTGTTTTTGATAACATTCGAAGATAACATTCAAAAGACACCAAATTATTGGACTCTTTCATTAAACCAAGTTTGTTTGAAAGGCGAATAACATTTTTTCTCGATAAAGAAGTAGGCTACTGGTTTGATTCATGAAAACATTAGTCTTCAAGTTGTAAATACGACGCAGCATACGTTAATAGAAATAGTGTTGTAAATTCTTCCACAGATGGTGTAATCTTCTGACCCGTCATTTTCTGACTATCCATTTCAACCCATAATGTCTAACCAGCAGCTCCAAGAATATCAACGTAATGATAAATTAATCGAATCAAACGTAGAATCGTTCTTTTATGGTGGCGTACACGATAAAAAAAAAAAAACAGTGATTCGACGCACCTCCCACCCTCGCCAAAAATATAAGAAGGTCTAAGTGTTCACAGTTAATTTTTCTATCGTTTATTCAAAAGGAGAGCGCTGGGAACTTTCGCACATACTCTTTGTGACTGAATAATGTTGCCATAAATTTATAAAAATAAAAGATGCTTGAAATTTTTGCATCAAGCAAATAAATAAATAATGAACGAAATTCCAAACTGATAATGAAGGCCACATTTCTGGCTTTTCCAAATGGAAGTGGACAATTCATTTAAAAGAGGCGTTAGGGATGGCGTGCATGGTGTGTGTTAAGTCACCTTCCTCGAGGCATTATGGGAAGTCAAAAGTTGTGATGATCACTCGATAAGGTTACGTGGGAGATGTTTATAAGAACAGGATGGAATTTCCTTCGGGCTAAGTTTGCTTGAGTGACGAACAAGTTGTTATCAGACAGTGACTAAGACTACCCATAAACAGTATGTGTTTCATCCTATGTACAATACACAAGCGCCCACAAACGCATAATATCTCTTACATAAACACAACGTTCGTATACACTGAGAACATTTGAGAACATATTATTTCTCTCGTTTCTCCCCATCTCTTTTTTTTTTCTTACATCTGATCCTGTTATGACCCACTTGTTTTCGTGGAATTAAAAACTAAAAAAAAAAATTAATATTTACGCTTATCTATTGAAGATATAGAAAATTCGTAGAAAAAATTGCAAAAGCAAGAAAATATTTTATTATAGAAACGTAATGAAAATGAATTCAGAAATTAACTGAAAATTAGGAAAACGTTTAATATTGAAGAGAAATTAATTCAAGCACTGACTAATAATCACATAGGACCATAAAGTTCTATACTACAGGTCTACTCATAGTGCAGATACGGACCAGAACAGGAGATCAATTTCAAATATTTTGAAGAAAAGATAAAGTTAAATCATATCCTAGTAATATGAAATTTCCGTGTGTAACATAAAAATATTAGACTTGCCTCTGTCTATATTTCTGAGATGAGCTATTATGTACACTATTTACATTGTTCGGACTATCATCCTCATCTTTGTTGCCATATTTTTCAAAACGCTCCGACCTTCTTCAGGCGGTTGGAATGTCGAACTAAACCCTTTATTACACTCACTGTAGTAGACTGTTTTAGTTCCACGTGCCATGAAATGTAAAATTTAATCCTTAATAATGAGTAATATACTTTGTGCAACTATTATAATAAAACCAGTTAAAATATTTATTCTAAAATCGGACATTATATTCCAAACCTGATATATATATATATATATATATATATATATATATATATATATATATATATATATATAATTATTTATTTAAAAATTATAACTTAAATATTTTATAAAATCACTACAAAAATAGCCATTTTGTTTCAACACCTCTATTGTTGGGTATTGGAATTTATTCCGTATACCAGAGGTGTTGAAACAAAATGGCTATTTTTGGAGTGATTTTAAAAAATATTTAAGTTATAATTTTTAAATAAATAATTATATTCGCTCTACTCTCTTTTGAGCACTCTTTTAAGAAAAGTAATTGTTGGTTATTGGAATTTATTCCGTATACACCAATCATATACTTGGATATATATATATATATATATATATATGTGTGTGTGTGTGTGTGTGTGTGTGTGTGTGTGTGTGTGTGTGTGTGTGTGAATTTTAAATTAAATTAAGATGTGTACGCAGTGTTTCTGCGGATAGTATTTTAATTCATTGTGTTGGTGCAGAAAAACATTTTTTTTTATCAAAATTCAATTGTTAGTTAAAAACTTTACAACGTTTTTAAGAAGCACATTTGTCATCTGATATTTCACGTTACCGCTAATTATTCGAAGGAGGTTGAAAAATAAAATGGAATTGCCTCAATAAGTTAAAAATAACATGTTTAATTAGATTTTCTTAAAACTACCGAACTGTTTAAAGTAGAGAAAAATATTAAATTTGCAGAAAATTATTGCAATATTTCTCTCGCGGTCAGATGTAGCTATGTCTAGAAATTCAAGTGGACTTATCATAATGACAAAAAGAACTTTAGAAAATAGATGTCTTGCTAAAAATGTTGGACACACTTTAACTTTCGTGTCCGCAATAAAACGCTATCAAAAGGACGATTTTTCCCTTGGCACCGCCATTATTTTAACTACCTTCACTCCATTGGCAATGTTTGCTGCTTTAAAAAGCGATGATTAGAATTTTAATAAAGCTCAAACATATGAAAGTGGAATTATATATATTTTCTTTGCAGAAGTTTTTCTAAAATTAATAATGAAAAAAATTGTTTTCGTAGTTTTTTTTATAAAATGGTAATAAATATCGCATATTTGGTTGCTAGCTTGCTTTTGCTTAGAGATATATCAACCTGTATGGATTATTTAATGCCGAAATCTAAATATTTTGTACACAATTATTTTTAGATAATAATTTAGATAATGGTTTAGTGATACTAGTCTTACTAATTAGCCATAGCTTTCCAAGAGTATTTGCGTAAGTGAATATATATATATATATATATATATATATATATCACCATAGTCGATTTGTCAGGAAGGCGATGTTATCGAACTGGATCGAGGTCGATCCCAGTGTGTGGCACCTTTGAAAAGTGCCTGAAAACTATACCACGGGTTGACCCAAGTCATGTTATGAACAAAATTGATTGGGTAGACGGAACTTTTGAGGGCCGTCGATAGCTGTGCTAGCACGATACCACAAGTCGTCGTTGCTGAGGGCTTGAGAGCACTTGCCTTGTTCAAATTTTTGGTCACGTTAGATAACACGCTCTTTCCCAGAAACTGTAACTAAAGTCTGCTCAGCATAGTTGCAGTATAAACGACAGGTAGGCTCTGTGTGTGTTGGGCAAACACAAATGTGCCTGTGCAAGCGTCTGCAATAGGGATTGGCTAGCCGCCCTAGTAGATGGGTATCCTCGAATAAGAGTGGTCAGCTATTATTATAACTAAATTATTGAAATTTATTCTTTAACTTCAAATACATATTGTTACTCATGGGTCGTAAGAAAGTAACGAGCTTAAAGAGAAACACGTGATAAAAAATGATGTATGAACTCACGTTAAAAAATTCTTGTTTTGAAGAATATTATAAAAAGAGAAGATAGAAAATTAAAATTTTAACAAAAAAAATAAATAAATAAATAAAAAATAAATAAATAAATAAATAAGTAATAATGACTAACAACAAAACAGAGAGTAACAAATTTGAATTTTAAAAAGATTGGCCAAAACATAAAAAAATATCCATGTTTAAGTAAAAATCACAAAATAAAACGTGTAAGTTAGACGAAGAAATATATGAAAACTGATTTCTCAGCAGTTATTTTTAGTAATGGATGTAGATCTAGAATACAAGTGTTGCCCATCATGGAAATTGTCAACTAACACAAGTTAGGAAGCAGATATAAAGACGTGCCCTTTATCACTCTAGAAGAATTACGACTGAGTAATGAGTTCGATCCTCGCTGGTTGCTCCTCTACTTTCGTCCTTGTGCCACATCTAAGCTACGCTTGGAAAATCTATAAGGTCGTGGCCTCAAATTTTGAGCTAATTTTATAGGCTTCCTTCAAAGCTGATTACGATCTCAAGACAAATACAAAGAATTAATAAAAGTTTTGCCATAATATAATATAAAAACGATATAGCTTTCAGCTAAAGATTATATTCATACAAGACAGTTCTCTGTCACATTCTATCGTCCATTTTGTCAGTAATTGTTTTAACAATACCAAATGAATGGAAAGATCGCTATTCTGTCCAGTTATTAATCCAATAGAAATATTGAAGACTAGTATTTAAAGAGATGTATATCAATGCAGAAGCTGAGATAACTGGGAAGCATTTTAACAAACGATGAAAAATGCTACATCAAAATGTGGATACAAGCACTGGACGGGCAAAAGATGTATTCCAAACGCTAAGCTGAGAAACGGAACTATTTCGTCAGAAACAAAATGCTAGATTGTTGTCTGATATCCATCCTCTTATATAGGAGTGAATGTTGGACAACTAAGGATGGGGAAGAAGTACTTGAAGCATCAGAAATGTCATTCTACAGAAGTGTAATAAAAATCCCATGGCCGGAGAGAGTAAGCAACAAAGAAGTATTAAAGAAAATGGCAACAGAAGAACACTTATCCCCTAAATCAGAAAGAGACCCACGAAGTTCATGGGATACGAAGACACGGGGTGTACTGAGGTCAACAGCAGAAGGCAGCGAATCATCTGAATGGATGGAATGACCAGGAGTCTTAGCGAAGAAAGAAAACTGATAAGAGCCACACGTGATAGGAAGTTGATTTTATTTAGCAGCATTTCAACCTCCAGGGGTCGTTCAATGCCGAAATCTAAATATTATGAACAATTTTATGGCTTCAACTAAATATATTTTGAACGCAATTGTATGCCTTTAACTACAGATAAAATGTATTGTAATTTTATTATACATATGTATTGGTGGTAATTTTTAAATAAAATATATATTTTTACTAAAAAAACAAACAAACATGTATTTTTATATTTTCATAGTTTTTCGATTTTGTTTGGGAGCGGTCATTATTTGATAATAGCTGGCAGTGTAAAAGGTACTATTGCTCCGTGATAGAGAGCCATACGTGATAGGAAGTTGTGGTGATCTATGATCGCTTGTCCTGAAGGGAGGTTACACATACAGAAAAAAACTCCCTATTCAAAAAAATCACATATCACTTATCACCACATTTGAGTGCAACAAAATATCTTATGATCCCTAAAGTGGTAGAATTTGATTAGCTAATATCTATTTTTAATTCAGAGTGACAAGTGAAGCCCAGACTGGCACAACACCTGACACTGGATACTTTGTTAGGAAGTGTGGCAGTCCGTGGTACAAGTGCCATATGGTGACGTATGGACCCCGTTCTTCAGTAGATGCCAAAACCATCAGAAATTTTAATTCCAAGCTTATAAATACGAGATCTGTGGTTGATATCTACAGAACAATCAACCATCAACATCTACGTTGGATTGGTTTTTAGTTGATTTTGTTTAGCAGCATTTCAACCCCCAGGGGTCATTCAATGCCGAAATCTAAATATTATGAACAATTTTATGGCTTCAACTAAATATATTTTGAACGCAATTGTATGCCTTTAACTACAGATAAAATGTATTGTAATTTTATTATACATATGTATTGGTGGTAATTTTTAAATAAAATATATATTTTTACTAAAAAAACAAACAAACATGTATTTTTATATTTTCATAGTTTTTCGATTTTGTTTGGGAGCGGTCATTATTTGATAATAGCTGGCAGTGTAAAAGGCACTGGACCTGGAAACAAGAAAAATAAGAGGTAGTTCCAAGCTTTTCAAAACGTCCAGTCACCTGAGCAGTGAACTATTGCTGTTGGATGTAGTTTATCGTCAGACCCAATGCCATCCGGATTTTACATTATGCTATTAAAAAAAACAAAACAAGTTTTATTAAAATCAACAAATAATTAATAATTTTATTAACAATTTAAAATAGGGTGTTTCCTTGCACTGTCTCTGGAGTTAACGTAAAAAAATAACGAAAAATTTCCCATATGTTCTTCTTATTTTCTTTAGTAAAGAAAACCTTTATGTATTTCGTAATTAATAGAACCGTTGCTTTCCTATCTATCTAGATATTTTTAATTATTTCACCCCATGCAAGGCAGTAAAATCACAAAGACACAAAGGGGTTACTCAGTGGGAAAGAATTAGAAAAAATAGGAACATTATTACAGCAAGTAATGTTAAAATCAAAACAGTAGAAAAGTTAATAAAATCAATGGTTGAACGATTCATAATGTTCAAATAATAACAAAGGAGGATTTATTAAAATGTAAAATTAAGAGAACAATATATATATATATATATATATATATATATATATATATATATATATATATATATATATATATATATTACATTATTTAAGTATATGATAAATTGTGTTAATCAAATATATGTATTTTCTGGTTTACAACTTTTTTTATTTATTCATAAATACAAATTTATACTTAGTTTGCCTGCATAATAAAATCGGCACTTCACCATGACAACAATGATGTAACAAATTTGGCGGTTATCCCGGAAAAGTCGGCCATTTTGTGTTTTCTCACACATTCATAACGTTATAGATTAATGATTCCTTTTTTCTTTATGTTTTTCAATTCTTCTGTCGTTGCTTTTTTTTCCTTCTCTTTATTTTCTTTTAAATTAAATACCCAGGTGATGACGAAAAAGGTCACATTGAAAGAGGGGAATGAATTATGATTCTAGAAGTGATTAGATACGTCCTCCATGTTGTGATGTCTTATTAAAATTATTGTGGTTGGATTAATGATATTTCGTGTGTGGTCACCCAGGAAGGTGGACATAGTATGATTAATTCACTTTTTTAAATTCTTTCTTGTATTTAATTATTTATTTCTCTATATATTTATTTTTCGCTCTTATCACAAAAAAATCTGCACTGGTTGAATTAACATCACCAGAGCCTTACGGACACCCTTCACTTCTTTTGCAATGCATTATCGTTTCAGCGAATATCTTCTTTTCCTTTTCTCTTTTTTTTTTTTTAATCGCATCACTGATTAATCATTCGGGCTTGCGTGAAGGAGTAAAGGGACTCTCTGATTGTCCTGGTCAAAGATGACGCAGAAAAATTGTCACGTGACTAATAGAGCTTCAGAATGATTTGTCCGAAGCCCGTGCATGAAAATACAGGGGATCCATTGAATAATGTTGGAGATAAATCTTTCTTTATTACGAGACAAATAAAATAAATAAATAAAAAAGGGAAAAAAAACAAAGAATAAATTAAATAGTCCTATATACAGACTGTCCCGTAAAATACATACACATTCCGTTTTGTAATAACTGACTTTAGTTTTACCGAGAAGCTAGTTAAATACTTACATTATGATGACTCAGTGTTAAAAGACTTCTTTCAGTATATTTTAACGATATTTCCAAATGAGTGTTTATAAGGATTTTCTACAGCAAGATATTGCACACATAGATAATCTTTTAAATTATTGTTCTTACGAGAATTACAATATATATATATATATATATATATATATATATATATATAGAGAGAGAGAGAGAGAGAGAGAAAAGAGAGAGAGAGTCATCCACAGACTGTTTCTGCTGTATCACAGATCCTCAGTGTGGATAGACATCCGATATATATATATATATATATATATATATATATATATATATATATATATATATATATATATATATATATATATATATATATATATATATATATATATATATATATATATATATTGTTTTATATTGTTATTTTTATAGATACAAATAGTAAATGCTCTGTTTATGATAAACAGAGCAATTATTAAATATTTGTATCCTACACGGAACCGGCGTGTATAGTCTGACGTGGTATACTATTTTGCTATAGAGGAAGCGTCTGGTTAGCAAGGTCAAATTACTGTTTTTCAGGCTCTGTGATGGTTCTCAGTAGGAGACAGGTTCGATTCCTGTTGGAGGCCATATATTTTCTTTAGGATTTATCGGACACTTAGGCATTTCATCATTAGTGCTTTTCATATATATATATATATATATATATATATATATGTGTTCATAGGTTATTTTTTATAGATACAATGTATTTAAGTAGATTTTTTTTATTAAACGGTATTATTTACATTTGCCGGCCTGAAAGTTCGAGAAATTTCATAGAACAATATGCGTTCTTCGACACGAATGGAAGTTGTATTCATATACGGAAACTGTCATTTGATCTGATGTTCAGCTACAGAGAAGCGTCTGGTTAGCCAAGTTGACAAACACACAATCTTCGAGGATTTTTCTCGATCGATCATTTCTGCTCACGAAATGTATATTAACTTTAACAATGACAATATATAATGAAATGGATTATGTCCGACAATTACATTTACCGTCCTAAATGTTCAAGAAATATTCTCCGTCGCATGCTTTCTCCGAAATTACTGTAGCTGAATGGTACAGCACGTCAGGTCGAATGACGGTTTCCCGTATAGGAATACAGGTTTGATTCCTGTGGGAGAAATTTTACACTTTATATATATATATATATATATATATATATATATATATATATATATATATATATATATATATATATATATACAGTGTGCCCAGTGTAAAATAAGCCATAAACTGAGAAAGAAATCTATTCACGTATAAACTGAACAATCATCGTAAAATTACCATAAAACCAATATTTTATAGAAAAATAAACGCCTTTCCCGTCATTTCTAATACGAAATTCTAATTCCGAGAAGACTGAACTCCATTTTCAATAATAGGAGATACCGAACAGATTTATTGTAAAAGAAACGTTAAAATTACTAATAATAACGCACACACACACACACACACACACTAAGTATATATATATATATATATATATATATATATATATATATATATATATATATGGGATAATTGCCCATCCCACAAAATGTTTAATATCTAAAAAACACTAAACTAATTGAGTTTCTTTTTTCCAGCTTTTCAGATAAGACGTTTAGCCATCTTGACACCATTTCTCGTAATAATCACTGAAAAAATCTTTTGAGTTATTCAGATAGAAAAGAACAGTTTAAAATCATTTTCTTTCAGCCCTGTCTTTGCAAATGAGCAATGATGAGAGCTAAAAGATCATTCAGGTCTTCATTAATGTTTTCAACATTCATATTATGGCTTCCATCTTCAAAGTATTTTCAACAACCATCAAGAGAATGCTGAATGGAGAATGGTGTTCTTGGACGAGGGAGAAAGGTTTATTGGTGACAAGACAGACATCACGTCATAATACACAAATACATAAATATGACTGAATATATGAGCATGCAAATATACGGATGACAGATAAACACACTCATCTTCGAAATAACTACAGAGACACCGCAAACTACAGGTGAAAATGACACAAACATGGAAAATCAATATACAAATATATAGACATACGCATATATATACTCCTTGGTTTCAAGCTTGAGTTGTTATCACTTAAGAATTAACTGAAAATATATATATATATATATATATATATATATATATATATATATTATTAATTGATTTAAAACATTTAATTTTGTCATTAATTTACCGCTAGAAAGTGATTATTGCGTTAGTTTTACCCGGTTAACACAGTATCAACGAGTTCTCCTAAACAGGATATTTCAAAACACATTTTTTTTATTAAGCGTTTTACCCCATGATAGAAGAAAGGATGAGGAGAAGGGTATTGGATAGATCAAGGCAACTGGAGATGTTGATTGACATTACATTTGAATAGCTGGAGATTATTGCTCTCAGGGAAACTGGAACAGAGAAGGAAGTTCCACAGGCGAGAGGTGCGAGACATGAAGCTATTGGTGTAGACGAGACGGCTACATTTAGGAGTTTCGACAGTGAAAGTGTGAGAGCGGGATGCCAGTCTCGTAGAGCGCTTGAATTCATGAAGTCTGGGAACCAGCGAATGCAGCTCCTCAGAGCAATTGCCATGAAAGTATTTGTAAAACAGACAGAGAGAGGTGACGACGCGTCTGTGAGAAAGTGACTGTAGACGAGATGCCAGAGACGGATATGTAATATAATTGGCCCTGATCTGACATCTCGTCTACAGTCACTCTCTCACAGACGCGCCGTCGCCTCTCCCTGTCTTTTCTACAAATACTTTCATGGTAATTGCCCCGATGAGCTGCAAGTAACCTTAAAAAAAGAAATCTTGATATTCTTTTCTGGCCTTCTGAGACGATTTTCTTTTCTTCATCATCATCATCAGGAGCATCATCATCACTCGGTCCGATGAGTGGATGTGACGTTAAGGTCACGGCGCAGTTGAATACCTGACTAGCCCCGACTCTACATACATAGGCTGGAAAGCTAGATGAAGAATTCATCCATTCGTAGCGTGTTTTGAGCAAGCAGACCTGACGGAGCCCATCACCCCCATTCACGTCAGATACTGACGATGTCTCCCCGTTCGAAGGCTCGCGTTAGTCAAGGACACGTGAATGTTGATTCCATCTGGGGAAACCACCGGTCTGTAGCTTGTAGTTTAGGAAGCCCTCCGCCTTTTGACATGTCTTGGCTTTTACCTTGCTGTGTGCTTAGACATCCGTCTCACCCCCCCACCCAAAAAAAAAGACTTGTTGAGGGAACCACTTTAGCCGACAATGAACGAACTATGCGATACGTGGTAGTGAGTTACATTATACCAGTCGCACATGCAGCGATCGGACATAAATATTAACAGATCGATTTGAACAGACTAAATCAGTGGACAAATACGCCGACAGACAAACAGACAGACAAATATTAAGATATTTTATACAATATCATTTAAATTAGCTTCCATGTTTTGTCACAAGTTTCAGGTTAATGTCTGGGTTTTATTTATGGTTGTCTGAAATTAAGTTTTACATACTTCTTCAGCTTTGTCCCCTTCTATCACAATATTTCGACCGTTATACTCTAAGGCCTTTTCTTAGGCAAATTGTATTTTCAGTTAAGTTTTTTTTTTTTTTCATTTCGGCCGGATTCCACGTGATTGTTGCCTTTTATCACGTTTCAGTCGTTGACTTTTCTGTATTCCCTCAGGAGTCCAACGCGTTCTGTAACCTAACGGGAAAAGGGGAAAAAAACTATGTGTTAGATCCAAAAGGTAAGCCTTCCACATTTTTATTCTTGTCACGTTCGGTGGCCTTCCGAGGGAATTTCAGAAACCATGAATATATCTCCATAAGCCTGTTTATATCTATCGATCTAATATCACTCTGTTTGCATCTATCTATCTATCTATCTATCTATCTATCTATCTATCTATCTATCTATCTATCTCGGGCTGTTCTTATATATCTGTCTGCTAATAAAATGCTTATATATTTACATTTATTAGTCTGTTTATCTATTATTGAATGCTAAAGCATATCTATCTACATCTATCTCTCTCTCTCTATATATATATATATATTAAAATTACGTCAAAAAACGACATTATTACATCATTATTTTTGCACCAACCTAATATAAATATATATATATATGTCTGTTCCTATCTATCTATCTATCTATCTATCTATCTATCTAGGTCTGTTCTTATTTATTTGCCTGCTAATAAAACATATATCTACATTTCTAACTCTGTTTATCTATTGATGAATGTTGAATGATCATATATATATATATATATATATATATATATAATCTGTTCCTATATATATATATATATAATCTGTTCCTATATATATATATATATATATATATATATATAAGTCTGTTCCTATCTATCTATCTATCTATCTATCGTGAGACCGGAAACTACCTACACAATAGACTCTTCCAGGCCTATATTAAGTAGGCGACATAGCACTCTAGAGAGTGACAGAGAGTAACATATAGTAAGCTCCGCTTACACTATCTGTAACCTGTTGTTAATATATCTTTCTTACATCTAATCCGGGTTCCGTGTTTTACTTCTGTGGTCCCAACTTTGGCCCCACATCCCTATCTATCCGTTAATGTCTGTATATCTTACGTAAATGGAACTCTTAAACGGAAAAGCAAGAATATTCAAACTTGTTCCTGTTTTTGCATGCGTGTTAAATATCTTGTCGAAACATAGTTCAATTCGTGCACCTATCGACCACCTCATAACAAACAACCAAAATAAAAGTATCAATATGACATATTTTAGTGATAATACGAAAATATTATATTGGACACGCTTCAAAGAAATCCGCGAAATTCTAGAAGCCACTATAATACAAAGAAACCACCCACATTATATAAAAGAAGATGCTATATTGAAATCTATCTAAAATACATATTGTGCGTTAGAAATAATGTCTAAATGTTCCATACAAGTTTTTTTTTTCGTTTAACAGTTACATATGACCTCACTTTGAAAATATTCTAATTCCAATTCCAGCCATCTAAAAGTGCCAGGATGTAGTCAATGAAATCTTATCTAGCACTGACAAAAACACTTCTTGATAATGACAATGTCGAAAATTACGGAACAAAGCACAAAAAAATGATCTTCGCACAGTTTATTCATATGCTTGGTCCCGATAAATAATATTTGTATAAATATATGCATTGATATTAATATCTATCTATCTATCTATCTATCTATCTATCTATCTATCTATCTATCTATCTATCTTACTCACTTCATATCTCTCTCTCTCTCTATATATATATATATCTATATCTATATATCTATATCTATATATATATCTATATATATATCTATATATATATATATATATATATATATATATATATATATATATATATATATAAGTAGTTATCAATGGACAGTTCTCGGGAGCCTGAGAGTTCAACACTGGCCTCCCCAGGAGTCACACCACGAACCAACTCTTTTTTTGCCTAAGAATATACTCAGATTATTTGTAAACATTATGCCGATATTACGACTATATACGGGTGCAGCTCTAAATCTCTCGATGCTCAGAGACTGGCGACTGAACTCTCTTCCGATCTTTCACGATTACCCAATAAGGTAAAAAACTGGTTGGTTACATTCAATGCTTCGAAGACCAAGCTAGTTATGTCCCAAAATAACCGATCTAGCCCCAAACTGCCACAAATCAGGATGAACGGAGGTCTCTCCAGGAGAAGCACGGTCCCTTGAAAGACTGCTGGGCCTCAAATTCACACTCGACCTCAAGTGGGACTCGTACATATGATCCATTGCTAAGAATGCAGGTAAAATGGTCGGCTCCCTGTACTGCTTCAGTAGGTAGTTGATTCCTCCTGCTATTCTCTACCTTTGCAAGAACCAGATCAGGCCAAAAATAGAGTACTGTACTCATTTGTGTCTGAGCTGACCAGGCCTCACTTCCTATGCTTGATCGAGTTCAAAAGTGCCTCTAAGCCCCTGTAGGTAACGAATTATTCTGCATCCTTCAACCTATCTAGGTAAATGTTATCTTCCACTCCTATACACATAAATGGCTTCCAAACGTAACGCTCTACTTTGAGTGGCCCTCGGGTCTTGTATAGAGTTAACCTCGCTGTAAAAATCTATCTATCTATCTATCTATCTATCTATCTATCTATCTATCTATTTCCTCTTTGTTTCTATCTATCTATCTATTTCCTCTTTCTATCTATCTATCTATCTATCTATCTATCTATCTATCTATCTATTTCCTCTTTGTTTCTATCTATCTATCTATCTATCTATCTATCTATCTATCTATCTATCTATTTCCTCTTTGTTTCTATCCTATCTATTTCCTCTTTCTATCTATCTATCTATCTATCTATCTATCTATCTATTTCCTCTTTGTTTCTATCTATCTATCTATCTATCTATCTATCTATCTATTTCCTCTTTCTATCTATCTATCTATCTATCTCCTCTTTGTTTCTATCTATCTATCTATCTATCTATCTATCTATCTATCTATCTATCTATCTATTGAAGTCTCTCCATCTATCTATCTATCTATCTATCTATCTATCTATCTATCTATCTATCTATTTCCTCTTTGTTTCTATCTATCTATCTATCTATCTATCTATCTATCTATCTATCTATCTATTAATTAAGTCTGTTAATATCAATCTGTCTCTTTGATTAAGTTTTCGTCAAATCCTCTAGGATGAAACTGTGTGAACTAGTATCTTCGAATTTTTCTGATGTGAACGTCACATTTCAGCCGATCAGTTCTCTGGCGTTCCTCAAATGGATGCGGCAAATATGTTTTTTTTTTAAACATCCCAAGTTTCTGACTTGAAGCATTGTCATTAATAAGAGAGAATAAAACTCAAATCATTCTCTTGTTCGTAGAAGAAAAGTTCGTTTATTTCATCCCCCTCCCTTGCCAACTAACGCATTCAAGCAGAAAGAGGCTGGAAGAAACAATGGAGAAGCTGACAGGTAGAAAATCTCCACATTTTAACACCTGCCTCTTGAGTGACAGCTCGCTTTCGTTCGAGTCCTGAATACATGAATGCCTATCTGGTTGTGAGCCCTCCGGAAATGCTATTACCACCCGACATTTTTAGAGTTCCAAACACTAACTGCTTCTCTGAATTTATCTACCTTGTGAATTGCGTCTAATCTTATTAGATATTCACTCTCTTCCTCTTTTTTACCTGTCCTTTGTCTCTTCTTTCACTATTGTCTGGATTTTTATCTCTTTCAATTCCCATCACAATTTATGCCTCTTATTCCCTTTGAACTTTACCTTTCTTTTTTGTTTTCTCTCTCTCTATCTCTTTGTATCTCTATCTCTTTATATGTGTATGTGTATATGTGTGTGTGCATTCATATTGTTTTTATCAGTCGATTTCTTAATATCATGAAAGTTTTCTACTTCATATTTTCCTTTATAGTTGTTTATTTTATTTCGTCATTTTTTTCATTCTTTCTTTTGCCCGTACGTTCATTCTATAATTTTTCTCTTCTTAACTTCCTTCAAGTTCATTATATCATTTTACGTTCTTTCGCTTTTTCATTCATTTTTTTTCTTTTGTTATATCATCTCTTTTCATTCTCTTTTTTTTTCTCCTTTTTTCGATCTTTTCATTCATTTCTTCTTTTGTTCTTTCATTTATTTTCCATTCGTTATTTCATCCATTTTCATTCTTTCTTTTTTTCGTTATTTCTTTCTTCGGTTCTTTCATTCATTTTTGCTCATTCTTTCTTATTTTCATTATTTTTATTCGTTTTTTTTTATTCTCTCGCAATTAGTTCTTTTTTCTTTCTTTTTTCACTTTTTCTTCGGCATTTAATCTTTCGTTTTTTCACTCTTTCTATCAGCCTTTCTTCCAGTATTTCACTCTTAAATTCTTACATCTGTTCTTTCTTTCGTTATTTCAATCATTCCTTCTTTCATTCGTTCTCATTTTTATTTATTCTTTTATTTTATTTATTTTTTTTATTCTTTTTCACTTTTTCTTTCATTTCTTCTTTGTTGTATTTTTTTCCAATTTTTTCCATTTTTTTGTTCTCTCATTCTGTCTCCGGTTCTCGCTTTTTTCTTCGTCTGTTTTCTAGATTCAGTAAATCTGTTTCTTGTTCTTTTTGACTCTCATCCTTTTCTTCTTTTTTCTTCTCTCCACCTTTTTGTTTTTACAAAATTCATTCCACTTTCTTTCTTTCTTTCTTTCTTTCTTTCTTTCTTTCTTTCTTTCTGTTCATATATCTTTCTATCGTCTATCCTTTCATTCACTCATTTTTTTCACTTATCTTCAATTTCGTTCTTTCATCCTTCTTCTTCTTCTTTTTTCTTCTTCTTCTTCTTTTTCTTCTTCTTTTTCTTCTGCTTCTTCAGTGATATCGTTTCGCGAGCAACTGACATCACATCAAAGCGTACAACATCTTAATTATTAAATAGAAACGAGCTGATGGCTTTTTCAGAAGCGAGAATGGTTAAGGAAAAGGTAGGCAAGAAGTGGGTAGGTGTGGTGAAGCGGGCGAAATGGTGTAGATAAAATATAGATGTTGATGGTGTCAGAAATGAAGATAGAGAACTGGTGCTATGGAAGGAATGCACAATTTGTGTGGATGGAGACGGGGGACAAAAGGTGATTTTTCTTTTTTCCTTTTTATTTTTAGCATTTCGCGATCCTTTGCATCCACATGGATGAGAATCTTTCTTTGATTTTTCCTTGTTTTCCGTCGACGGAAATGAGTTCCCGAATGATATCTGTGACGTTCACGTAATTAGAAAAATAGGGAGTTTAAGTAGGGGCTTTGATGACACCGACTGTTGCTACTGCAGCTGCTGCCCCTTTTATTAACAGACATTTATGTATTTTACTGAAAATAACGTATACAGACACAAAATAAGAAGAATTAGATATACGTTTGCATAAACAAAGGAAACATGCAGTTTTAAATATGTATGAAAGCGAACCTGTTCAAGATTCTACGTTTTGTAGAGAAGATCTTCAATTTTTAACTCGACATTAATTCCTGATATATATATATATATATATATATATATATATATATATATATATATATATATATATATATATACGGGAAGCCGATCGGGAATTGGTAGAAATGTAAAATGGCATTAGTATATAAATATTATATGCACTTTAATATGTTGTTGCTATATTCGTAATAAATTTCGTTGAGTGTTGATTGGTTGATTTTGATATATATGTAGAAAAATCATGTGGTAAAGATAAACACTTAGTTGTGGAGCAAGCTAAGTGAACAATAATCCAACCTTTAGAAAGAGAGCTATTTATGTTGCCATAGAGCATCTCATTGTGCTAAAGTGGGATAGTCCATTGCTTGGGCTGTGATTGGCTGCTGGTACCTGAGTGGAGGTATTTCTATATAAATACCAGCTTGATTCAGCTGTTAGTTTGCAGGGTTTGTATTAAGTTACAACCTGCTTTATTTTTGTCTGCCAGCTGGACGCTAGCTGGGACCTTTACACCGGTAAGTGCTGTTTATTATTGTTATTCTACAATAGAGGACTATGGTAATCTACCCATGCGCACATGGACTCTCCCAGCTATAAATGAGAGTAGGTACTGTCTTTTAAAGGAGTGTAGTTTCCAACAGTCAGCTCTGGTAGTCGGACCGAATATTCTTGCTGTAACACTTTTGTTTGTATTACTGTTTTTCTGTTAATATATTTGTTTAACTCAGTCCGTCTCTTGTGTCTTTATTTCTGGCCCTAACAAGGCCACAACAACGACCTCGGAAATTTGAAGTCTTTTTTTTTATTTTCATAGTGTAGTATATTGGTAACAAGCTAATAGATTAATTTTAATATTTACAATAAGCAGAATTTTTGCAGTATTTCAAAATGAATTTAAATGGATTGGAATTATTTTTTGTCCCTTTATTATTTTTTTTGAAATCGTCAAAAATGGCTGAAAAATAGGCAGATTGAAAATTCTGTTCGCACAAAGAAATTCCCATTATTAAAAAAAAATTATTCCAACATAAAATATATGTTTTGAAACATTATTTAGGGAAGGTTATCTGATTTAAAGTTTAAATAAACTGATTCGAGACAAATATTGTTTACTTTCAGTTTAAAATATCGCAAAATATATTTTTTACACGGCAGTGAATGTTTTCATGAGGTTTTGACAACTATCTTGATAGACTTATGCTTGGGGATTTTTCTACTTGGGATACAACTGTGAGAGTTATTTGACGAATATAACATGAGCGCCTTTTTATATACATTTTTTAATTACCTAATAATCTTAAAAATTGAGGAAAATATTGTAAATAATCTACTATTTTATAAAATTTCAGATATTTTGGTTTAAGAAGAGGCTTGTGATTTTCTGACGATGTTGTTTATACAAAAGTCGGCACATTTACATGCATTCAGAAATATGTGACATTCTTTTAAAAATACTACTGGTTGCTGAATTGTAGTAAGCTTTTTCATTTATGATTAGTAAATAGAGCATTTATTTAATAACAATATCACGTAAGTGCTGTAAATTAATACAGAATTTTAAAAGATTTAAACATTAAAAATTATTATAATTAAATTTTGAAAAAAATGAAAGCAATTCTTGTAAAAATTCATTACTCGTTGAAAAAATATTTCTTAAGACAACGGCGTCATTTCTATAATACATCTAATTCATAGATGAAATTAAAAGATTTTCTAATCAAATAATGTCTCACTCATATCACGTTTTTTATTTTAAGATTCAGAGCAGAATTTCGGTAACTGCGGGTCATGCTTTAAAAAAATTGATTTAAAATTTCCAAGAACAGGTGGGATAGGTAACAAAAATGAAACAATTCAAAGATAATTTCATTCTTTTGAGAATAAGTTCTGAAGTCGGACCAATTATCAGATTTTTGCAAGAATTTCCAAATGAATGTGTTTTTCACTGCAGAAAACATTCCAATTTCCCAGACTAATTTGTTGTTCCCCATTGACGTCATAGAAACAGGATTTTAACCAAAATTCTGAAGATTCTAAAAAGTATTAATAAAAAAAGTAATATTTACATAAAAAAAATGCTTTGGTCTTTCCTCTAAATAATAACAAAAGGATTTTTGCTGATTGAACTTATTATTAACTTTAGGTCATTTTCTTATATATATATATATATATATATATATATATATATATATATATATATATATATATATATATATTATTATTATTATTATTATTATTATTATTATTAAAGAATATCAAACACTTACAGTTCCATAGGATTTTACACTTAAGTGTTTGATATTCTTTAATTAATAATCATTTTTCTCTGTCTTTTGACATAGAGCTCTCCTTGGATCTATATACCCCTGGATATTCCATACAGATTGTATCATTACTTTATATATATATATATCTTATTCACTGGAACATGCACACGCTCTCTGAGCAAATGTCCAAGATCCCTGTATAAATGTTCAACTACTGACCAACATATGATTGACAGATTTATTTATTGATTAGACTAAATTATGAATCTCGACATGTTAATGAAAATTTGGAAAGTTTTTTTAGGGTTTAGATCTTTCAGGAATAAACAAAAAACTAAAATTTTTTAAGAACATATTTAATTTTAAGAATGGTGTCAGTTTAATGGTGGAAATTTTTTGATGCACGTTTCGCCATTATTTGAAATCGAAGAACCTATCTAACAGAGATTAGGAAGTTATGATATATATTGGAAAAAATGTTCATGGAAGTATAATGTTTCGAAAAAAACATCCGACTATGCATTTCGCCAAGACGTTTAAAGCATGTCAGATCAAAAGGTATTTTCTCCTACAAAGAGTACATTTTCTCTATTTTTATTTTCTTGGGTGAGCTGGCCGATAGACGCAATACAACATAATAAAAAATACAATCTGGAACAATCAATGTATTCTATTTTTGAACATTCAGAATTTTTAGCCCAACATCTAAGAGGAGAAATACATTGAAAATACATTTAAGCTTTCCCAGTACCCTAATTATTTCATAATTATCACGAAACCAAAAATCCCGTAAAATATTTAAAAGTAGAAAAGTGGACCTTCCTGACCATCCCAATTATTCGGCTATTTCTATATAAGAACCAACAAATATCCCAACTGCCAGATTCATCGAATATAGATCACCATTCATGTTTAATAATTACTATTCAGAAATCAGCCCTAAACCTTCTTACCGCTGTTTTTTCGGGTGCAATTATCCCCCTATTTCCATATAGGATCCAACAGATATCCCTGCCATCATGTGTACCCAATGTTCATCAATAAAAATTACTTTTCAGAAATCAGTTTTCAGGTACCGTAATATACGCCTCCATCTATAATATGCACCCCTAAAATTGTGCTGAAAGTGTAGGAAAATGCTACTACACACATAATACGCACCCTTGTATGATAATCAGTCCATATAAATTTTACCTCTCCAATTTCATTACGGCCAGCGTTTCCTACTCATATTAAAAAATGGTTTTAAACATAGAAAACTATATTTCTAATTTAGTTTTATGATGATTCTTATTTTATTTTACATTTGAAAGTATTGTTAGGTATATATGTTTGTATTTGACATTTATGGGGTCGCAATCGCCCAATGTTAGTGTCAAATTGTCGTATGTTTGTGGTGAGTCGTCATTTCGCAACTGAAATCGACCTATGAAACGGCAATTTTTTAAAAAGATTTTTTGTCGCTGTGTATAATACGCACCCCTGATTTTGCTTATTTTTTTTTTTTTAGAAAAAAATGCGTATTATACATGTGGAATTACGATAATCTATATTTCGCTGTGTTACGTTTACTTAATTGCAGTAGATTCTTTGCTTTTGTCTTTAGCCGATGTTAATTCTTCTTTTCATATTCTTTTACACTTTTTATTTATTTTTCTTATACTGGCTGAATCTAACATTATGTGTGGAAGGGCTGTCATATTTCCTCAAATGTGTAGAACTCACTACATGAACTGAGGTTAAAACGAGATTTCAAACGCTGGTTTTCTAGGCCCGAATACCCTTTCTGTTTTGACGATTGTCGCGACAATATATTTTCTCCATCTTGTCCCATCTTTTGTCATCACGTTTGACTGCTAAATTAATTCAAATAATGAATATTTCACACACGAATTATCTTATATCAATTAGCAAAAATTCTACATTAATTAATACTTTCATACTTGCTAAGTATATCATTAACTTCACGAGTGAATTCCTCACCACATTACATCCTAATAAACCAAATAAAGGCATCCTAATCTCGCTAGACGGTGGAATCTTATTCACTAATGTCGCAGTCATAGAGACTATAAATATAGTCTTACAGAACGTATTAAAACACCCCTTGTTCCCAGTGTCTAAAATTTGGCCAACTATTCTGCGAAAACTTCTATACTGTAAGACACAGGTACCGTTTGCGGCCACTATGGCAACATTTATACACGAAATGACGGTGTAGCGATGGGTTCACCTCTTGGTCCGTCTCTATTTAATTTCGGGCCAATATCTTCATATTAGGAAACAGCTTAGTCAAAATAAAAATAACTGAAAGAAACATTTGAAAATAATTTCACACTTAGAAATTTAATATTAATAAGAAAATCCCTTTCCTCAATGTACAAGACGGTGCAAACAGCCATGACTTTATCACTTCTCTCTCCATTCCATTATCTCTTTCTCTCTCTCTCTCTCTCTCTCTCTCTATATATATATATATATATATATATATATATATATATATATATATACATACATACATATATGTGTGTGTGTGTGTGTGTGAATTATTTATATTTTTTAATTATTTCATACTAAGCAAGGGAATGAAGCCACTAAGAAACAAGGGGGCTTACTAGAGTGTTCGAGAATATAAGAAATAGAAAACGCTATCGATCAATGAGAGAGAACAGTAAAAGAATAGTAATTAAGAAGACAGAAGAATTGACATTGAATTTAAATGTTTGGTGATCAAAGTTTACTGGAAAGCAAGAAACCGGAAGAAATTTCCACATGCGAGAAGTGCAAGAGAAGAAACTCTTAAGATAGAATTCCCGCTTAAATGTCGCTATTTCAACTGTAAATTGATGAGACCTTACCGCCAATCTAGTACTGCGCTTAAATTCATAAAATCTAGGTACCATGCAGAAAGGTTTATCAGAACAAACACCATGAAACGATTTATAGAAAAGGCAGAGAGAAGCTACTTTACGCCGGTGGGAAATTGACTGAAGCCGAGATGCCAGTTAATGACCAATAACTTTGCAGATTATTCTTAGCATTTTAGCAAGGCTATCTAAATTCCAAACAAAGTAAAAGGTGTGACAACAATATTCAAAGCACGAACGAATTGTAGATTATAAATATGTAAAAAAGATCGGGCGAGAGTAATTTTTTAGCATGACACAATGAATCAATTTTCCTAGCATCAGATTTAGTAATTGATTCAATATAATCTTTTCACTTCATCTCAGATGAAAATATTAGCAGTGAATCCCTCTCCTGCAAGTTAGCATCAGCCTTGCTGATGAAAAGAAAAAAAAAGATTCTCTCAGACGTGTTTCATTTAGGAGGCGTTAAAATTAACAAGCTGTCCTTTGCTCCAGTTAACAACTGATTGTAGGTGATTTATTAGATCAGCTATTTATTTGAGCTTATCGAACGAATCGGAGCTACTATTAAGACAGGAGTAAGTAATCATGCCATCAGAATAAATGCCTAATTGAAAACTGAAAACATCAAGAATGTCGTTGATGAAAATTAAAAACAACGTAGGTACAAGGATAGAGCATTGGGGTCACATGTATTAATGTGAAAAGATCTAGAAGAGTGGCCGGTCAAGATTTCGCGATTTGATAAGAAAAATTGAATCAGTTCAAAAATTCTTCCAGAAATACCATAACCTTTCAACTTACGAAGAAAACCGCCTGTCAAATGCCTACGAGATGTCCAAAGCAATGGCTCGCTCTTCACCATTCTTATCTAAATCCTGGCATGCCCTTTCGTCAATAATAATAACTACATCAGCAGTTGACCTAGAGAATCGAAGGCCATATTGCTTGTCTGAAAGAAAGGCCTGCAAGGTGAGATGCTTGACCAATTCAGAGTTGATTAGAACCTCTGATACTTTGACAAAATTATATATATGTGGACTCGTTTGTAAATCACTACCGGGTCTTAAATGCCACTTAAGATTATCGCACAAACTTTCATAACTGAATCAATGAGTTGTCAGATCCTCATACGTCGAACCGACGGGAGAGTCCATTATATATATATATATATATATATATATATATATATATATATATATATATATATATATACAGAGAGAGAGAGAGAGAAAGAAAGACGTTGATGTTTCCTATGAGCAAGTATCAAGTATATTTCTATTCTAGAATTTCTAAGAGTAGAGAAGTATATGGCTGTAACCATTTCCTTTTGAGGCTACATGTTGGTACTGTTTTCCTCCATTTTTTGCATAGCCCTAATTTAGTTCTATATAGCCCTCATCATAGAGCAATTGTTGGGAAGCTACAGTAGAAGTAGTGAGTCTGATCCTTAATAGATGCCTCTATTAGCAAATTATCTTAACAGAATCATTTCAGATAGCTCGTCCTTTTTATTTAGACTTGATAATCTTTAGGAATGGTGAAGATTTTAAATTCTCAATGGAAGTCACCTATTTGTAGATTTTGTTTCAATATATTAATTGCAATTGTAATATTTGCTATCATATCCGTCTATATTATGGGAGGAGTTATTGTAATTATTTACATTGTTTACAATCTAACCCAGTGTATGAAATAAAGGGTTCAGTTCGAAATTTCTATCACCTGAAGAAGGCTGGAGCATACAACGGCCGAAATGTCCTGAATATGACAATAAAGATAAACAACTGCCCCAACAATGTAAATAATTATATGTTTTCTTAAAGTATTCTGTATTTAATAATTGAGCAGTCAGTGTTAATCTCGGTTGAAATTAATAAAATCTTTTTATTTCAGGAAACACTTTTTTTCAGGAAAATTGATTTCTCAATTTCAGTAACTATTATCGGTCTCTCCAGTATCGATGGCGGTTTCCTTTCTAACCTTTTGCTTGAAGTGGTGTGGAATGTTAACATCTGAGTATCATCTATTTATATTTGCTATTTATTTTAGTTGCTACTGATATAGTTTACGCTGTTTGGTACAGTTATTTGTGATTGTGAAGCGCCAATCCACGCAGTTTAAAGAAAGATAACCCTCGAAACCATTTCAATTACTGATGTGAGAAAGCAATTGTATACAACTGACAATTTATATATTTCTTAACGAATCTGGTGACATACATGACATCCGCATGAAAGCCTTCTATACTAAATTTGTTACAAGTGACCCGTGCACCGAGTTATTTGAAGTGTTTGGCATTTATTAATTCCACATCGGTCAACTATATGAGCTAGACTTAGTAATTGGAACACCAGAATAAGGGTTAACGAGCACGATCCTTATTAGATTCTAATGAATGTTGGCCTTGTGCCAGAACAAGCTATGTCAGGGGATCTAAACTTGAATAACAAATATTCTGAAAGAGGAAAGTGTGGGGAAGTCATAATCTTAGGAAACGACTCCGTCCCAAGATCGCTGCACATATTGATCCGTTCATTTCCGACTACGTATCGATCTTGTTGCTCATAGGAAAACTTAATCTGATCATGAAAAATAAAGAAGAAAAGGAAGAAAAAAAAATACTGCCGCTGTTCAATAGGGAACGTCCACACATCGGCGCACAGGACTTATTGACCGGAGAAATGTTTATCAAAATCGGCGTATTCACTAAGTAAAAAAAAAGGAATGGAAAATCAAATAAAATATCGGTAAACTTAAAATATATTTTTGACTTTTCTGTTTTTGTTAAGAAATGGAGAAATTTTTTGTGTCCTAAGTCTTCATTGCGGATGCTTTATTTCCAAACAGAGCCTCGATTTAAGAAATTAATGAGACAATTGTAAATTGAATCACGTACTACAAGAAGACAGAATCCATAGTCATCAGTAAAAGGACAATTTGCAGGTCGGGGACACTAAAATAAAGCAGGTGTGGAAGTGTTTTAACAGAGGACGGTAAATGCGACACTGAGATCTGTAGACGTATTGGGATAACAAAGGTCTCATTCCAAAAGCTGGGCAGGGTATTGCGAGGCAGAAGGATTTCTTCGGTAACAAAGGAAAGATTACTGAGCTGTTACGTGACATCTGTCCTCTTTTACGGCAGTGAATGTTGGACGGTCTCCTCAAAGATAAAGAGGCTCGTGGTAACGGAGGTATGGTTCTACAGAAGGATGCTGAGGATATCATGGACCGAGCGTATGAGCAACGATGAGGTCTTACAGAGGATACAAATAAGGAGATTATATTTGATATCAGGAATAGGCAGCTGAAGTTTCTGGGACACGTATTGAGAAAGGAGGGCCTGGAGAATCTGATAATCATGTCGAATAGAGGGAAAGAGAGACAAGGGAAAGCAATACATGACATAGCTGGCGGGCTTAAGCAAGTGGATGACAGAACGTGATCTGGGGGAGGTGGCAGAGAGACGAAACTTAGTGAGAGCTTGAAGGGATAAGGTGAAGTGGAGAGCCATGATCGCCTACGTTCTGAAGTGACACGACACATAAAAATAAAGACATCATTTATTAGTAAAACTGTTAGGGATTATTACACTCATGATGAATTCGATCGTTGTAACATTGTGTCAGACATGGCTTATCGTATAAATAACGAAGCTGAACTTCATTCTGTTTGGTAGGATAGATATTTTTCTTCACACCGACGTCAGTAGTTGATATCTGATTCCAGTCAAACACCAGGATTACAAACACAATCTAACTTGCTTTCTACCATCATATTGGCTCAATTCTTTTAAAACTGTTGTGTCGTGGCACAATAGTAAAAATAAGAAAATCAAGTCGAAGTTGGTTTAAAGAACAAGTGTATTTAACATCACAGATACAAAGGTAGGAAACGGGTACTATTCAGCTAGGCAGTTGTAGTACTGTCGCTGCTTACACCGGGTAGGTATTACTGGCACTATATATAGCGAGAACCGGTGTAATTCCCTTGTGTTAGAGGCCGGTGCAACAAAAACAAGGCGATATTTTACTGTTGTTTAAAAAGACCATTCAATATAGGTTACTGAATTAAGTTATGATATTTAGATAACGACTGACCCAAAAGTTAAGATTGTAACGATCACAAAGTAGAACTTCTTTGGGCAGTATCTATATACGAATTGAACTTCCTGATTATCAATGCAATACGAAAGGAATGCGTATTACCCGGCCCTGTATACGTGGAATGGTGTTCCAGTTTTAAAGGTCTGAATTAGTAGGACAAAGGAATATAGCCTGTCGGCATGGAAATAGCATGTAACTTCCGATAGTCCGATTTTAGAAAAGGGTTTGATGGATGAAAAGCAGTTCATCAGCACAAATCTACGGAGACGCTCAAGAATTCTGTCAATGTTGGGAATTGAGGATTGAGCAACTCCATCCAAGATATGGCAACAATACCCCATTTTGGGTCTGATTTGGCTCCTGTAAAGATAAAGTATGGCAAAATGAGTCTGGTACGTTCTGGAGCGGTACAAGGAATTGACCATTTTGCCGGCTTCTTTAGCAATGGATCTAATTCCTTTTGACGTCTGGAGTGAACATAGACCTCAATTCCAGGCAAGGAACCGTATTAAGAGTACAACAGTTCACCATCACCTGAGAAAATTCCGGATTTGCTTGGTGATGATGCATGCTAAATATGTATTACCAAACCTGGCCATCCTGGGTATGATTATAAACTACATCGCGGTCTTGGTTAAGACGATAAACTACGTCCGACAGCAAGGCCAGGAGGTTTTGAGGAGCGTGGAATCACCTATTAATTGCTGGTGTTCCCAGTTCCACATGTTAGGGTCCCAGATATTGGTAAATAGTTAACCCCCCAAAATAGGGTCAAAACACTATGAAAGTGTGAAAATAGGTTTTAATACTAGAAATACTTTGTAAAAATTATTACCAGCAATATATTTTTGAAAAAAAATATTATCAGCTATACATTTTTAGAAAAATATTACCAGCGTTACATTTCTGGAGACAAAATATTACCAGAGATGTACTTTTGAAGAAAAAAAAATACCAGAAATAGACTTTTGAAAGAAAATATTACCAGCAATAAATTTGTCAGCATTAACTAAGCTGTTGTAGTTGATATGCTGTAAAACAAACCAAACCTGGTGTAAGGAAAATTCAGTCAGGGTCGAGTTGGAATCACTTAATTGTAATTTTTTGTTGAGGTGTCATTTATATGAAATTTGGTGTTGCAATCAAAACCAAAGGTGTGGAATAAGCCGCAAGGACTGTGCAATTAGGACTATTTTTTTTTACCAATTAAAACTACAAAGATTAAAATTGTTCATAGTCGAACACACACACACACACGGCTTAAGAGACGGGAATAAGAAAGAAAAGGGTTATTTTTGATAGGTGTCAAATAGCGAAAAGAGTTTCATTACAATGACAATGAGTGGGTGGGGAGGTGTTGTCTAAACTATTGGTACGAGAAAACATCTAGGCCACCTGCGAACAAGCATTGACCGATTTCCGCTTATCCGCGCAAATGGAATTGTGTTATCAAGAGATGTCACCAAAAAAAAAGTCCACTTGAAAACGTTAGATTTTGATAATTGACAAAACACAGGTGCAGCATGAAGCCTTAGCTGGGTATGGAAAATTAAAATCCCACACAAGTAGTTTCACTGGTTAAGTTTTTTTTTTCGACAAAACAGACTTTTGCCCTGCGATAATAAAATTTTGTTATCAGACACATGAACCGAAGGAAACTGAAATATTTTTATTTCTGCTTTGGAGACGCCAGACTGGCGGAGAACTTGGAGAAAATTCCTTTCTTAGACCATGTCAGATAATCCAGCCGTCTAATGCATTACCGATAAACTGCTTGACAAACGCCACGTGTTGAACAAAGAGTTGTCACATTATCCGCCCATGATAACGGCGATTTGAAAGAAAGAAAAAAAAAGAAAGAGGGAGATCATTAATTTTTTTTAGTTAAGCAAGGTATATTTCTTTTCCAAAACAAAGCTACAGGTTGTTCACGCCCGACTAAGACGTCATTGGCCAAGTGGTGATCACATGACGCACGAAGGAAGAGGAAAGATACCCGACCAAGACCTCATTGTCCGAGAGTGGTCACGTGAGGCACGAAGAAAACAGTCGACGCCCCTATCCAGAGTTTAAGTATGAGAAGCCGCTACGAAGAAGTGGGGAGGGCAGTTCACGCCCCTCAGAAGCATGGTGAGAAAGTGGGAGTGAGAAAAAGTTACCAAAAATGGAAAAGAGTGGAAAATCCCTAACCAGAAATAAAAGAGGTGGATATGTATTTAGAATTATCGAGGAACCCCCGACGCCAACAGACCCACCCCGGTTTTGGTCGGCGTCAATAAAAACGAAGCCCCACCAGACAGAAATCAGTTCGTTCGACCCAGGCGGGCAGAGAAGAGTTCGTTTGACCCAGGCGGGCAGAGAAGAGTTCGTTCGAGCCAGGCGGGCAGAGAAGAGTTCGTTTGGCCCTGAGTGCCGAGTTCGTTCGACCCAGGCGGGCAGAGAAGAGTTCGTTTGGCCCTGAGTGCCGAGTTCGTTCGACCCAGGCGGGCAGAGAAGAGTTCGTTTGGCCCTGAGTGCCGAGTTAATTCAGCCCCGGACGGCAGAGATGAGTGCCCAGTGTTGAAGCCGCCTCAAGATAGCTGACCAAGATTCACAAAAATTTTGGACTCTTCTTCAACCAAGAACAATTAGTTTGAAGAGCGACTTAGAACCAGACCACAGAAATAAGTTTTTGACTTTCGTCCAAAGACACACCGAAACACAAATTTCTTAGAGAGCAGACAACTTGAAGCGTTAAAACTTGCCCTAGCGAAAGCGACGTGCCACAATCCACAGAACGGGTCGGGGAGGTAGATGCAGTCCTATGTATCGAACAACTAGACATAAAAAGTTTGTTACCTTTTCTTTGATACTTTGAACTTTTTTGAGTTTTCATTTTCTTTTCTTTTATGCATATTTGTGTGTTATCACCCCGTTGAACTCAATTTGCATTACGGCCCTAAACCCTGTTTGATCTCGTCTGTCTACGATCAATTCACAACGTGGGTAGGCAGACTGGAGATCAGTGCAGTTACCTGGTAACCAGGCGTTGGAAGTAGGTTAGGAACGGCGAGGTTGATATCAAATCTAACCAGATTCCTACCCGAATCACCAAAGGGTTAGAACGTCACGTTTGGAGCAGCGACACCCGGACGGAGCAGCGAGGAGCGAACAGCTGGCGCCGCGGCGAAAACGTCACAATTGGTGTTGTTTAGGGACGTCACATCTGGTGTCGTGACCGGGATAGGACCCTGGAACGACCACGTCACAACTGGCGCCGTGGTAGATCAGGATAGAACGTCACAGTTGGCGCTGCGACCGGGGGACGACGTCACATACAGCATATCGTCATTTAAACATGTTTCATTGAATAATATAAACATATTGTATCAACTTATTTTTATACTGATCCTTTCCATTTGTCTAATCCATTTCTAATCAGTTTCTTGATGTTAAGATGAAATTCACCAAAGAAGTTGCTGTAGTTTTTTTTTTTTTTTTTGGTAAGATCATTTTCAGGGGTAAATTACAAAGATAAATATTTTGTAACTCTTTATTGTAATTGTTGTAATTTTTATCGCAGTTACAATGAGTTTGTCTTTGTAATTTACACCTGAAGATGATCTTAGAAATGTTCGAAAGTACTTGGATAAAAACAGACTACGGTGCTTTTCTTGATGAATTTCATATTGACGTCAAGAAACTGATTAGACAATTGAAAAAGATCAGTATAAAAATAAGCAGACCCACTATGTCTCTATTATTCAATGAAACACACACATATACACACACACACACACACACACACACACACATATATATATATATATATATATATATATATATATATATATAGGAGTAATACAAATATAAAATGTATCATTTTGCTTATTGACGTTATATTCAGCACCCCAACTTCTGTTTCGGAGACTAAACTTTTTGTAATCGTTCGGTCCACTCGTCAGGAGTTTTCAGCAATTGGCTGTCGATTTTTTTATTTTCGTTATTTTTATGCTAAGTTTTAAAATTAATTTATGCACGTTTTATTGGTGCTAGGTTGCATTGTGTTTATAACAGATTTTACACTCAAGGCCACGAAATGCTATTTTGATTAGAGGCAGAAGGCACAAAAACTGTTTTGATACAATACTTGTAACGCGAGTAAGTAGTAATGAAATCGAACTCTTATATAAAATATCTTAGAATAAATGTTGTGATTATTCGTTAGCATACACTGATTTAGTTCGAAATAGTGTCCTCATCTTCATTGAACTATGCATAAGATGAGGAGTCTGTATGTAAGTTAATGTATGATAATAATAATAATAATAATAATAATAATAACTGCTTCTTAAAAATTAAGCAAATAATCATTCGTTCCTACCATAGATCTTACCAACCACACCATAAGAATTATTATATAAGGAACTTTCATCTTTTTACTTATAGGAAGCACATTTTAGATGTTATGTCCCGTCAAGACGTAGGTGATCATGACTCTTTACATCTTCCATTTCTTTTTTAATGTCATGTGTCTCAAGACGTAGGTGATAATGACTCTCCACTGTTTCCTTTTTTTTTCTTTTTTAACGCCGTGTCCATTCAAGATGTATGTAGTCGTGACCCTCCACGGTCTATTTTTCTTTTATTAGTACAATGTCCATTTGAAGACATATGTGATTAAGGCTATCCAAGTTTTCCATTTTTAACGCCATGTCCCTCCAAGATGTATGTAATCATGACTCTCCACTCTTTCCTTTTATTTTTTAACGGCATATCTCTTTAAGATGAAGGTGATCAGGATCCTCTGCAGTTTCCTTTCACTTTTTTAATGTCATGTCTTTTGAAGACGTGGGTGATCATGACTTTCTAAGGTTTCCTATTTTTACTATCTGACAATTGTTTTGTTCTTCATGAAAAATAGTGGATTGGTTTCCGTTGCCTTCTCCAGAGTTTGTAATTTAGTGCTTTACTTCTCTTAGACTGGCTGCCATCCAAGGCTAGATTCCATTCTGAGTGTCAAAATACAGCTATAGGAGGAAGAAGAAAACGATTCAAGTTTTTCTAAAGGACATTTGTGTAAACCAACCTTTCACTGTCGCTAGTCAACATTTACAAATTTAGTGTGTGACTAATTTAGTACTTTTTAAGCAAAAGGAAAAGTCTAAGACACGAACTACTAATTAGAGAAGTGAAGTCAGCCATCGTGCCGCAGCACAATAGTGTGCCGCGCGATCCACTGAAGTGTGCCGCGAAATCTTCTCACAGTATATGTATGTATGAAAGTAATACAGCGTTAGTATTAAACGTTTTAGTCCACATTAACTAAAAGGGCTTTATCAGTTTTTTCTATTTCTTATTTGAATTAGGTTTGGTTTGGTTTGGTTTGTTTTACGGCATATCAACCACAATAGATTGTTTAATGCCGACAATTCCTATTGCTGGTAATATTTTTCTTCATAAATGTATTGTTGGTAATTTTTTTTCCTTTAAAAATGTATTGCTGGTAATTTTTTTTCTTCAAAAATGTATCACCCGTAATTTTTTTTCAAAAAAATCTATAACTGATAATTCTTTTTCAAATATCTATAGTTTGGTTTGGTTTGATTTGGTTCATTTTGTTTTACGGTACATCAACCTCAATTGGTCATTTTATTCCGACAAGATATTTTTGCTGGTAATATTTTTTTTCAAAAATGTATTGCTGGTAATACTTTTTCTTCAGAAATTTATTGCTTGTAATAATTTTTTACAAAGTATTTATGGTATTAAAACCTATTTTTACACTTTCATAGTTTTTTACCATAGTTCGGGGGCTAACTACCCACTCATAGCTGGGACCCCAACAGATGCTGCCACCCCGGGTGAGGGGGGACCTGGGAAAACCAGCAATCAAGAGTTGCCTCCACACTCCCCAAAACCTCCCGACCAGAGGCCCCACTGACGGATGCAGCTTATCGTCTTACCCAGGACCCAGATTTAGTTTATCGTCTTATCCAGGACGCTTGAATTAGGCTTCTGAACCCTAAATAACATCAAAAATAAAAATCGAGAAAAACTAAGCACAACCGGAGAAGAAATGAGGGTCTCTTTATTGCACATTCGACAAACCAATGAAGAATTCGCGGAAAACACCAGGCACAGGTTTCACATCAAACAATCTGAACAAATAGCTGAATAGAGACATTGAAATAAACTAAGTTTATATTGGAGTAAGTATTTTTATTTTATAACATTTAAATGTATCCCTTTTAAAAATATTGCTAAGTGTTCCGTGATATTTTCATTTGTCACCTATGTATACCATTGCTTAAAAAAGGTCGAGAAACACTAAATTAGAGACAACAAAATCAGTCAAGTATAAACATTTAAATATCTGTGAAGTATTTTAAGATGGAACGGGAAATGTGACAAAGAAATCCGAAGGAGCATTGGAATCGCAAAATATGCTTTCCAAAATGTAAATGATTAAGAAACAGGAAAGTTTTGTTGGCAACAAAGAAAAGAGAAATTAAATATTATATAATATCAGTCTTATATATCACTGAATGCTGAACAATCTGCTTATAAAGAGGAGACTTTTTGGCAAAAGAAATGCGTTTATACAGAAGGCTTCTGAGAATGCCACTGACGAAACATATGAGCAACGAAGTTTTAGGCAAAATAGAAACAAATGCCTAAGATAAAAATAGACAGCTGAAATTTCTAGGGTAAATGAGAAAAGAAGGTTCGGAGAATGTAACACTCACACGGCATATTTCAAGCAAGAAGAAAGCAGCGAATAAATAACCTAACGTACTTGTTTAAATAGTTGTCAAAACAGGGATAAAGACAGATTTTTAAATCATTTCAACCCAAGTAAGTCAGTAAAGACACTAAGACACAATGGCTTACCGAGTGTGAAGGAAGGAGAAAAAAGAGATACATTATCAAGGAGTGAAAACATAAAAGAAGAGAAATCAAGAAGACAGCAGATAACGATTGACATTGCATTTACATGTTTGAAGATCAAAATTTAATGGAAATCATGGATCCGGATAAGACTTCCACAAACGAGAAGTACGACAGAAGAAACTGTTACCATAGAACTTACGGTTGCATTTAGCCAATTCAACTGTAAATTGGTGAGATTTTGTTGTCAGTCTAGTACTGAGCTTAGATTCATAAAGTCTACGTACCATAGCAGAGAGTATATCCGAACAATTGACATAAGAATATTTATAGAAAATACACAGGGAAGCGACATTTGGGCGATGGGAAATGACTGAGGCCGATATCGTAGGTCAGGACTAATAACATTGTGAATTCTTCTTCAGATTTTATAAAGAATCTCTAAATCTATAGCATGAGCAGCGGACCATATGTGGCAGCAATATTCAAAGCATGGACAGAAAGAACAGAACTCTTGGAAAGTCATAATCATCCCCATCCTGAAGAGACGCAACATTTAGAAGTTAAGTACATTGGAAGCATTATGAAATAAATATTCATTTATTTTGGTGATTGACCACGAGATACTGGAACTATTGAGAGCGGATAAGGATTGACCACAGTACTGTTTTGCTTGTAAAATATTCGATACCTTAATGCTATGTCTCTCAGTTTACATTTTAACCGATCTATGTCCGTCAATATGCAAGCAACTACCTATCTCTACCTGGCTAGAATATTTGGCTTCATAGCGACCACACAATGCAGTCGTTCATTCTGTCGTTGTTCAATAACCTGTCCGTTCTTCTTTCTTCTTTCTAGAGCAAATCCCCTCAACTCAAATCGTGCTCAGATTGTCTCTACAGAACTTGCAGGATTTCTGGCAACTGGCGGCAATATCAATACAATTCAGCCAAGAGTGAGGGCATTTGTCATCAAACGATCCGATGGAGCATCGGCCATTGGCTTCGGCTTGAGAAACTTCCATCATTCATCCCTGAAGGCCAGTTTCTTCAGCTACGCGAAGGTGAAGTGGGAACGGGCAGTGTTTCCTTGCGAAAGAAGGCTTGCGTTGTGACCAACTGGATTCTCTAAAGTGGGGGAATAATCAAAATCGATTACCCGTTTTATCAGAGAATTAAAATTTTCTGGTGTGTGTTTCAGAATTTCAAGTTCAGGTATTTTAAATATTGGAGATATAAGGAGTATCATTTCTGAAAAATAAACCTGAATTAGAATAGTCTTCTACGGAGTGGTTAGCCATAGTCAAATACGAAATAATTAAGATTACTGTCCAATAAACAGAATTGACAAAGTTAGCAATATGCAATAACAAGGAAAAGAACAGGGAAAATTAATATAAAGTAAGCAAACAATATATGCAAGGCAAATTTATAGTAATAAGGCAAAATAACAGTAATGCAGCAAAAAGTTCACAAACTAAAAATTGTCATTGATACACAAAAGCGTGTGTTCGGACAAGTGAACATAGGGTTCTTGACCGGGACTGCGTCAGCTCAAACCTAGATCGCGCCTATTTTATTGGCTAGGAAAAAAAAAAACAGAATGTATTTGTTTGCTTCTGCCTATAAAAGGGGAGGGGAAAGTGTTTTGCAGTTATTTTTTTACACAGTTTGAAGCACCTGCGTCAGATTGTTTTACCCAAGACACATCTACTGCTGCTACGTCAACAGTACAAGTGGTGTATCATCAATACATCATGGATTACGGCATGAACGTGATCGTGAGATTTTCATTATCTGGAAAGTTTATATAGTAGAACACACAATAGACACCGAAAACAGTAAATATAATAACGTATCCTATATATATACTATATTTTATTCTATAGAGTTTAATTCCATTTTCCCACCAGGAGACCTATACTATAAACTGCCCTGACTTCTTGCGAAATATAGTCGAATGATTTCCCGTTGAATTCTGTAAATTTTACAATAGAAACTTTTCTTTATTTTAGACTAGTTGCCAACCGAATCTGAAGAGTCCATTCTACCTTAATTCTTAACCCATAGATAGGAGAAAAGATGGAGTTACGCTTTTGAAAAAAGAATTGGAGCAAAATTAAACACTTCAACTTTTCGCGGCAATAACCTTTACACGCATCACACATGTTTTTTTTTTTAATTTATAAATTAGACACAATAAGAGATCAACAACAATAGCTAATAATAAAATAGAGCAGTAATAACAATATACTGAAAGAAAAAGCATGTGATAGATGGAAGATTCGAATCTCAAGAGATATGATATTATTAAATAATAATAGAAAACTGCAATATACTGCAATAAAGCATATATGTCTGCAGATTTTATCAACGTAATGCATATGATTTTTACTTGAATTCACGAACACTCAACTTTTCACTTAAAAGAACCATGTCTCTTAAAATAATGTCTTCATATCTGTAGCATAACTAGTATTGCCGAGGCCTTCAAAAGTGTAGACAGTAAATGTGGTATCAAGGAAATAAACCCACCGCTTTTGTACGGGTACAATGGGTAAACATTGCCCAAGGTTTATATTCTAGATTTTAATAGAATGGTGTCGAATATTTTTGGTATGTAGTTGTATATATATATATATATATATATATATATATATATATATATATATATATAGTTTTAAAACAAGGAAACCATTGATTTTAATTTTAAAAGTCTCTAGGGTTTTCAGCCAACATCTCATCAGAGACAATCGTTGGATTAGCGAAAAAAATATTAACGATATTGAAGAGCAAAAAAAGAGGGGGAAACACTAAAATAACGAACAAGTATATATACTTGTAACGAGGGAAGGGGAAATAATCATGTAAATAAATTAGCGAGGGACAGTTAAAATAAAATATCCCCAACAGATTCAGAGACCTTATAAATTCTTTCTGCCGGCAGAGAGAAGGTTTTCTTAATCCTATACAGACCGATTCCAATATATATATATATATATATATATATATATATATATATATATATATATATATATTTTGTGTGTGTGTGAAAAAATATAGAAAATAGGAAAAGAACTCGTTAGGTAAATAATCCAAAGTTCTTTAGTATTTTTGTTATTATTTTAAAAAAATAGTGCTCGATACAAAAGTAAAGCATAAATATTCCCCAAAAATTTCGCTTGAAGATGGAACAGAGCTTACTTTAATTCAATTTAATTCAAATAATTATATTGAAGTTTTCATCTTGTTTTGAATCATGAGACCTCTTATGTAGCGTGTTGAATCATATTTTTAAATAAATAATTATATATATATATATATATATATATATATATATATATGAAAATTTATCCGATTTAACCAGTAGAGAAGACAATATTTATGAATAAAAATGACAATAGGAAAACTGGTAATTGCTGACGTTTCGTCCAATGTGGATTTTATCAAAGCAAAATAAGAAAAAAAAAAGAAAAAAGAAACTGTTTTTTTTTTTCCGTATTTTGCTTTGATAAAATCCACATTGGACGAAACGCGTCAGCAATTACCAGTTTTCCTATTGTCATTTTTATTCATAAATATATATATATATATATATATATATATATATATATATATATATATATATATATATAATCGTAGATACTGCGCAAACTCACTGGAGATTTTATCTACCTGATAATGGCAATCAGGTGAAGAAATTAAATTATTTAAATAAAACTAATTTTATTTACATTGTTCGGACTGTTGTCCTCGTCTTTGTTACCATATTCACGGCTTTTCAGCCGTAGTACACCCGGCTTTCATCAAGTAATTGGAACTTCGAACTGAAATATTTATTTCACCCACTGGTTTAGAATGATCTATTTCCACGTACCATGCCTCTTCTGGATGTTCAGCATCAATTATCTCCCTGTTTTTGTTCACCTCAGCTGTAGCCAGGTATTGGACTCACAACTATTTGGGTCAAGTGATTGGATTCAACGCTTTTGTCCACTAGGCCATGTATCCTTGTGTACAATGGCCGAAAAGTCGTGAATATAGCAAGGATAAGGATAACAGCCCGAACAATGTAAATAGGGTAAATAATTACAGTACCACGTCTCATAAATATAGACAAAAATAATTTTATTTAATACATTAATGTTATCATGTAAATTAAAACGTTTATTTAAATAACATCTATTTTATTTTATACTGTATTTGACAGAATAAAAGATGCATGACCATATTATATGCATTCCATTTTCAGCTATGGTTAAATAGCAGGATAGACTAGATTCTATAGCCTTGGTTGGCTACCGGACTAGAAGAACAACTCTGAATTCAAATCCCGAAGATGCTCTTTTGCTCCCTCCATCTCCAATTATAGGTAAATAGCAATACAAACTGGGCCTTATAGCTTGATCTATGTAAAATGTGTGTAATTTTAAGTTTGTTTTTTATGGGTTTTTTTTTTGGTTTTTTTTTTTCATGATCTGTAGACTTTGGTTGGGACCCGGAAGGAAATGTGTATGCAACAGAAATAAAAATAAATAAATAATAATAATAATAATAATAATAATTGGAGCCCTCGGACTGATTGGAAAAGGTCCCGATAGACTCATTGAAGTCAATGCCTTTAAGAATACCAAAAAAAAAAAAAAATGGACTCACAAGTACTGCTCACACCTTCCGAAGGGCTTTATCTATATAAAATATGTGTGCCCTTGTGCTTGTTCTTTTTTGGTGGTTGTTTTTAAAATTCAGTGGAAAATTTAGTGATGCCATTTCTGACCTTATTTCTCGTTGGTACACCGAAAGAAATTGAGTATACATAAAAAATCAAAGGAAATAAAATAAAACTAATAACAACAATAATAATAAGAAATATTCGTTTTGACGCGTTGCTTACAAGTAAAGCCGTTTTCTCAAGACAAGCGACCTTTGTACAAAGACGTTCTATATTGTCATAATTGTATACAATTTTTAATATAGCTTGAAGCAGTCTGACATAATGTCGAAATATTGTTTGACATTGTCAAATACTGTTTTTTTTTTTTTCTTTCCTTAAATCGCTCTCTTCTCTAAGAGCTAATAATAAAATAACAACAACAACAACAATAATAATAATATCATCGTTTGACATCGATAAGTCGATTAGGGAGGCTAGATAATCCCTGTTGCACAGTTATATATATGTGTACCTTCAACATGCACAAAAACAACCTTTGGTTTCTATTTCAGTTATGCTGACCAGACCTTAGATAGAGTTTTTGAGATAGAGTGATGTGGTCAATAGTTGAATAAGAAAACCTCAAACACTCGGTCACGAGAACTTGAACCGCATTCGACCACTTTCTAACCAGTTTCACGCACAAACCTGAATCAATCAACGTTACAGGTTGTAGGCAGTCCCCAATGGTTCGTGTTACTGGAATCGTCTCCCCATTAAACTCGGATTCGGATTGTGGGAACAGTAATATTCTAGCCAGTCGACCATACGCCCACTCCAGTGGTCAAATCTGAGGTTTAGCTTCATGCCTACTGTGGTCACCGAAGAAACCAAGTATTTTTAAATAAGTCACCATAAAAATTGACTTTGTTGATTGACTGATACATTTTTTACTGCTTACTAACCTTTTACAGGTTATTTAAAGCCAGAAAATAATTTTAGATTGTAAGTGTTGTGGTAGGATCCACCTAATTTGCATAGTGGAGTACCGACCATATAAATATGGTTGGTACCGGGAAGACGGGGAAGGAATCAAGAGATTCAATCCAGAGACTCTGCCCGACTGCGACTAAGTCAACACATTCTCCAGGAACGGTCTTCCCAAGAATATACAAAAGACTATATGTAAATATTGTGTACACTTTCTTGTTTCAATACATTTTGTTCTAAGTACATTTTGCGTTGCATTATTATTCCATGCATTAGTCAAGTTTCAACATCTTTCAATAATGATGTGAGTTTCCTTCCTAACCTTTTGTTTAAGCTAACATGGAACGTTAACATCTTCATGATATTATTTTCTCTTCTAATTACATTGGCTATCAATTTTATTGTCGCTGTTTTTGGAATTCCTCAAATGATGTGAGATTCCACTATTTGAGAAAGAAATTATGTTATACACTGTTGTGGTAAGATCCACCTAATTTGCATAGTGGAGTACCAGGAATATACAAAAGACTATATGTAAATATTGTGTACACTTTCTTGTTTCAATACATTTTGTTCTAAGTACATTTTGTGTTGTATTATTATTCCATGCATTAGTCAAGTTTCAACAGTAAGAAATTGTTTTTGAGATAACAATGGTTTTAGATATATATTTTTTTACTAATAAACTAGCTAGGGGGAGGAGAAGTATTTTTATACATTTCTTAAGGGTACTTGCGTGTAAGTGAATATAACGAACCCAGTAGGAATTGGAAATCGGCTCTCTGATTAACTTCTGAAACCATTAACATCGCACCACCCGCACGTCCATCTTAACATCACCTGGTATTCACAATTTGTCACCTATCTAGGTACTAACCAGTTTCAATGTCATACGGGAACCGATGTTTCAACGTGACGCGGCCGTAAGACAAGCTCCAATGAATCATGCGACATATACGTAGCTGTACATTCATGGTGGAGAGGTAAATATATAACAACAGAGATATCGTGTGTCTTTCCTGTTGATGCCTACGAAGTAGGACGCGATCGCCATTGGTGATTTTTTTTTTCTTCCTTTCACTTTTTTCTTCTTTCTTTCTTTTCTTTTCTTTTTCTGTTGAAAGTCAGATTGTTTCGAATCAAATTAACCACCATCCTTCTCATTATTAGTAAATAAAAGACGATTTAATGTTTCTTAAGTGCCGGTTCTTACCGGATATCTACCCCTAATCTTAAGGCTAATGCGGAGACGATGTTGACAAGTTAAATTACCCGGCCCAATTATAACTGGTCATTAAAGGTCAGAGTTAACCCGATACCATCGCTGTCAACGAACAGTTGGTAAGTGAAACATTTAGTTTGGTTGTCTCCACTGTCTGCATTCTTGGACAACTGACCTTTCTATCGTTACTAAATAAATTTTTGGTCCGTCATGGATGTTTGTGGCTTGGAGAAAAATAGCCACAAATTTGGGGATTGTGGCAGGTCATTTCTGTTCCAATCGTGGACAGATTACTGAATGAAATAGTGTAAATTTCCTTTACAATATCAGATTATATGTAATAGGTATCAGCTGTTCAATCATTTAGATGAAATCTAATAATTATTTTGTGATTCTTTTTTAAATAACTAATTTTCTGACGAACTGAATACGGAGGATTGGTTTATTATAATTCTTGAGCAAAAAGTAAATAAAAGCAAGGCAATAAAGCCACTGAGACACAAGCTGTTATTGAGTG
Source organism: Acanthosepion pharaonis (assembly GCA_903632075.3). Taxonomy (NCBI): domain Eukaryota; kingdom Metazoa; phylum Mollusca; class Cephalopoda; order Sepiida; family Sepiidae; genus Acanthosepion; species Acanthosepion pharaonis. Next base: position 1,186,270 of record CAHIKZ030004513.1, on the reverse strand, counting down.
TGAGAGAATAAGAAACAAAAACAATATTAAGGAGCTAGAACATTAAAAGAAGAATAATCAAGACGTAAAAAGATAACAATTGGTATTACATCTAAATTTATGAAGATCAAAGTTGGTTGGGAAGCAAGAAGCAAGAAGAAAGTTCCACAAGCAAGAAGTGCGGGAGAAGAAAATGTTAGCATAGAACTTACGATTACATCTAGTCAGTTCAACTGTAAAATGATGAGGCCTTCCTGCCAATCTAGTACTGCGCTGAAATTCATAAAGTCTCGGTACCATAGAGGAAAATTCATCAGAACAATTACCATAAAGGCATTTATAGAAAAGGCATAGAGAAGCTACATTACGGCGTGGGAAAGTGACTGAAGCCGAGATGCCAGGTCAAGATCAGTAACATAATACATTCTTCTTTGCATTTTTATAAGAATGTCTAAATGTATAGCAGGAGCAGCCGATCGTATGTGGCAGCATTATTCAAAGTATGGATCAATGGTAAAATAGATTCTGGAGAGAAACATCGTCTAGCATGACACAGAGAACCAACTTTCCTGGAAGCAGACCTAACAACTGATGCTATATAATCTTTCCACTTCATGTCAGCAAAACATGTTAGCTTGAGAAGGTGCGACGGGTCACTGTCCTGGTGATTAACATCATCCATGCTGATGGAAAGCATAAAGAGGTCTCACAAATGATTAACAGAAAGCAGTTTAGTTCTAGAAACGTTAAAATTAACAAGCCATTTCTTGCCCCTATTAACAGCAGATTTTAGATCACTTTTGAGTACAAGTGCCAAACTGACCTCATGATACCTTATCAGTCATAGAGATATTTTATTATTTTATAAACGCTTATTTATAGACGCTAATTGGTTTATTTTATTTAATATAACAGCAAATGCAAGTGTCTGTGAACGGCAGTATATATAATGATGTAAAATATATAGTTTTTATATTAATCTTTGATTAATAATGTGAAAAATCATATTAGTCATTGGCTGCGTTTGAAGAAGCAGTAAACAAGGATTTTAATGAGAGGCTAATATATAATGGTTTTAATGAGGCAATAATTTTAAGGAGGGATTAATAGGTGTGTGCGTATGTGTGTGTAATGTGTGCGTAGGTGCTATGTGCGCGCGCCTGTCTGTGTGCATGTGTATGTGAGTATATGCGCGTGCGCGTGTTTATGTGTGTGGGCTTGTGAGTGTTGGCACGTGGGCATGTGTGCGCACGTGGGCATGTGTGCGAGTGTATTCTCGTGCACATGTGTGCATGTGTGTGTGCATGGGTGTGTGTGTATGTGCATGTGTATGTGTGTGTGTGTGTGTGCGTGCTCGCACGCGCGTATTGCTGGCTACTACAACAGACGCCTGCTCATCACACAGCCTCCACACTATGCTTAGCATACCTTAGTTACATTTACAGCGGGTGGGTAGAGAACACATGATCACTTTTTTGAATGAGGCCAGAATCTGGTCCAACCCAGTTCCACGTTGACTTGCGCCGTCGTACCAGCACAGTATTTGACGGCCTTCTAACGGTAAACAATTTCATCCACATGCCTTCCTTTCCATCACTTTTCAAAGGCGCCACGCACTAGTGTAGTATCCTGAGGCTGATAGTATCATACGAAATTGATAATGCTCAGATTCGATTCTCATGTTCAGTGAAGTGAACATTCTATTCACGCGGTAATTAGATATAACCGTAAGTTATTTTTCACGCACTTCTCGCTTGTGGAACTCTCTTCCGTCTTCTTGTTTCCCAGTTAACTTTGATGTTCAAAAATTTAAATGTCAATAATTGTCTACCGACTTCTGAATTACGCATCTATTGTTCTCGCTTAATAATGTTTATCTTTTATGATATTTTTCACATTCTGTAACCACTTGTGCCTTACATGGAGAAAAAAATTATATATATATATATATGAAAATTTCTCCGATTTAACCAGTAGAGAAGACAATATTTACCAGTTTTCCTATTGTCATATATATATATATATATATATATATATATATATATATATATATATATATATATATGAAAAATATAGTCTTAAAGGTGTGCTATATTTATGGGATGAAGTGTTCAATATCAAAGATAGACCGTGTGTAAAATAAACGTGAACATTGAAGTTCTATATATATATATATATATATATATATATATATATATATATATATATATATACACTGGCAAAAACCGTTAGATTACTCACGGGCACAAACGTGAGCCCTACACAACACAGGAAGAATTTGTATGTGTATGTGTCTGTAGGTATGCATGTGTGTATGCATATATATATATATATATATATATATATATATATATATATTAAAAACAACATACGCAAACGTTTTTTTTTTTAAATATATATTATACTCTATTTTCCATAAATCTGCTACACGGGCTTCTGATTTAACGAAGTTCTTCAAGCAAAGAGTAGATATTTCCACATGTTATGGAAAATTAATTTTTAGCGTGGTAATGATTCAAATGTCTTTCTTGAACTGGTGTTAAGCGCTTATATATATATTGCATATAGTTCTCTTGTATATATATATATATATATATATATATATATATATATATATATATATATATATATATATATACTTTATTATCTGTTATTACATTCAAGCTGCTATTACTAAAAAATGCATTATTCTTTCGATGTACAACAGGGCATCTCATCAGGTAGTAGTAAATGGTGGTTATAATAATTTTTAAACACTACTTATACAGCATCACATCTTTAAACCTATAATAAAAAATAATCGTTTTATTTTTTTGTATTGAGCCCTCTTTTCAGTTAATTTTATGAACGTTTGAATTTATATTAGTTTCGTTCTCTTTTTCACATATATATATATATATATATATATATATATATATATATATATATATAAATATATATATATATGATTTCAAAATTAGGAGATCAGCCAATTACGCTACCATGATTTCAACCTTTACATATCCTCAGGCTATATAGGCTAAATGATTTCCTAACTCTTTATTATTCATATATGAATGCGCAGCATGAATTTTAATAGAAGGGAAAGGGTAAGACAAGATTATTGTAATTTTTTTGGAGGGGGAATAGATAAATAGTGTATACTTTCATCTGGCTTCGTGCGGACTCAAAAAGTTCTTTTCTTTGTGTATACATGTCAACATTATTTCAGATTTTTCATTTAGTGGGGTTTTGGGGGTCTGGAAATGTTATTATAGTTCATTTTTCCTCCTGGTGCAGTTTGCAGACATCGCTACAATTGCTGTAAGGTTTGCCCTTTCTTAATATTCGCTGGTTTGCATTAAGATCTTTGCTATTTTTTTCTTTTAATTCCCACATATTGCTGGCTAGTTTGGTACAATTCCTAAGGCTTTCTAGCCTGAATGATGACTTGTGATTATACCATCTCTTTTTGAATCTGCCTTCAATACAACTCACGTATAGTTTTCTCTGACCAATTATATCTTTTACTTCTGCTTTTAAATTATTCCTTCCGTTTTAGAAACTCCATCCAGTGGACATTTATATTTATCTCTACACTTACATGTTTCACTGTTAACAATATATTGCTGCACTTTAGCTTTGAAATTCCTGGCGTTTTGGCTTTTTATTGTGGTTTCCAAATTAAGCAATAGCATAACTAAACTGTATTTCTATTAAAGGTTTTGTGCAATTCGGAATTTTTAGGGAAACATTTATTAAGCAATTTGAAAAATATTTTCCTTATTTTACATTTCACCTCTAAATTAAAAGCAGAGTTAAAACAATTTTTTTTTTCTTTTCTTCGATTTATTCTGCATTTATTGTTTTACTTGAAATTTAAATAACCTGTATTCTATTCCTTTAGGGATGTGCATGATTATATTCGCAGTATTGTTTGATCCAGCGTTCCCGTAACTCAGTTATTTGTTGGCTTTTATGTATGGGGAGACATTGTCACTTTGTAGATTTTATTCTACATCTAAATATTGGACACCATTCTTATTCATATCGTCATCTACTTTAAAGTCATGGACTTTGAAGAGTTTGAAAAGCATCTTTCTTATTTTGTCATTTACTCTTCAGTTGTCTGCCCTATCATCAGTCCATCATTCCTATATAGGACGTGCTTTTCCATGTGCACTATTTTGTTGATCTTGTATAAAATATATCGGCCCATTAATTCTGAAAAATCAGCAACGTCAAACGAACCCTGTGGTACATCGACATTGCTATTTTAAAAAGATTTTTAATGCTTGCTCCTCCATTGTTAATATAGATTTACAGGAATGTAAAATTATATTTATTTGTTCAGGTGGTATATTGACAAAACCCTTAGCGAAAATCAACCTCAAGCTGTCCTTCTTCAGATATTCGATGGATAAAATTTCTTGATGTCATATGTTATGATTACATTTTTATGTTTATTTCTCATTTCATGGAAACAAGAAATACACTCATTTGTGCCCATCTATTGGTTACCTAGTGTAGCGATCCTTAATAAGTAACACACTTTTTTCAGGATTTCCTGGCATATTTTACCGAATTCATTTTTGGTTATATATATATATATATATATATATATATATATATATATATAATGAAAATGATAATCTGTATGGAATTTCCAAGAGGATAAAGATCCACGGAGAGTTCTATGTCGGAGAGAGAGCAAAATTATTAATTAATTAGTATCAAACCTATAGTATTTTAAGTGTCTGATATTCATTAATTAATTGTGTGTATATATATATATATATATATATATATATATATATATATAATTATTTATATATTATATGCGCGGTACTTATTAGAAAGCGCTCAATATCAGAGATAGAGTTAACATATTTGGTTGGATAGATGTGAGTTTGTAACCCTGGGTTTCACTCTTTTGCGATCGTCAGGCAAACTTATTAATTTTTTTAAAAATTTTGGGTTTATGTAGATTGCGTGTATTGGTGTTATTATCGGAGTTGGGGGGAATCGTCGTCGTGATGTCATCGGGCTAGCGTAAAAATAGATGCATGTCCGTACACCCGATGAGGTACGCAGACACACATAGACACTTGCTCATCCGCAGGGGTTCATACAGATATAAACATATGTGGACAGTATGAGATTTGACATATGTATGTATATGCGTGGTGTTGTTTCTATACATACGCATTTGTATGTTGAAATTCAAAGATCGGAAGTGTAGCGAAAATTTCTCGTGAATGTCTCGTGAATGTATACATGTCAGCAATCAGAGCATTTTTCTATTTTTTTCGCTGAATAATATTTCCTCGCATGCACGTATATACGTGTGGTGGGGTCTGTGTAAAATTATGATAGGTAAAAATTGCTATTATTTTTATTTTAATTTTTTAAAAAGTTTATTTGTTATTATTTTAAAGCTGGTTATTTGCTTGTTTTTGATGACTGTTTATGTAACTGGTAGAAATTTCGGTTTGTAATCCTTATTGGTTATTTTTATGTTGGTATGCTGGGGGAGGAGGTAGTTTACGTTAATAATTCTAGCGGGTTTATATGATAATAGTAGATGTGAAGTGATAGTAATGTTGTAGGTGTTTGGTGACAATGATAATATAAGTGGCTAATATTTATTGTAAATTTGTAGAAGTGATTAGTAATGGTGGTGGGAGAATGGTAAAAACAATAAATGTAATTATTGTCGTGGTAGCTTGAACTAAAACGTGATTGTTGGTGTTTTATTTTTTTTTGTTTCATATATTTATTTATTTTGGTATAAATCCTGATAATAGGTATTCTGTGGAAAATTATGATTGCTATTATTTTTATTTTTAATTTTTTAAAAGTTTATTTGTTATTATTTTAAAGCTGGTTATTTGCTTGTTTTTAAAGACTGTGTATATGTAACTGGTAGAAATTTCAGTTTGTAATCCTTATTGGTTATTTTTGTGGTGGTATTAAATATGCTGGGGGAGGGGGTAGTTTACGTTAATAATTATGACGGGTTTATATATATATATATATATATATATATATATATATCACTTCGCTCACTCCAGTTATTTGGAGGATTGTGAGTAACTATGTTATCTTATTTTACTCTCACGTTGGAATATTTATAACGTTTCTTGCGTATATTTTGATCAATAATTTATATTTTTAGACGTATTTCAAATATTCCTCCATATTTCATATATTCTCACACAAATTTAGATATAATAATTTTGCCAACGTTGGTTCCTAATGAACGGTTGGCCTAAAGATGCCTAAGTTCAATAGTGAAACAAAAAATGAGCACCAAACCGTGTCTCTTCAACTCAATATATATATACATTTTTGATGGTTTGCATTCACATATATCATCAGTTGGCATTCAGGATTATAGTGAAAATTGTTGCATTTACACAGTAAGTGGGTGGTACTACAGATCTGAATGCATGACGACGCTGAAAATATGGTATGCAAAGGTTATGAGTCAGGTGGCGTACCATCCCACCCCTTATAAACCTCTTCACAGATTAAGATGCGAATGCAAATTTCTCATGTTAAATGGACCCAACATTGCATAAAGTTTGGAGCCTTCAACTTGATTTTTTTGTGCAGTTAATTTAAAGGTCCTAAATGAGATTTTCTGTTTAGTGAAAAGGATAATGATCATCATCGTAACATTAATCAACATGAAATTACCAAGCATTTTGGAATATCAAGACTTCTTTATCTTCTTATCTCTTCCGGGTATAGGTGGTAATGCATCTCCACAACTTCCTATCTAGTGTGACTCTTAACAGTCTTTCTGTCTTTGTTAAGTTTCACACAAGTTCGTCTGGTAATTTTTTCGCTGTCTTCTCTTTCTTTCTCTTGCCTTCAACATATTTCTAGGTCTTCTGCAAGGAAAATTGGTTCACTATGTCGTGCTAGACAGTTTTATCACCAGAACCTTTCTTACACATTTATAAGGTTACCATTTGTCCATGCATTTAATATCACTGTCGCATCTGGTCTGGTGCTTCTAATATGTATTGAGAGATTCTTGAAAACATACAAAGAATAATCCATGTTATTGTTTCTGTCTTGGCAAGTCGGCTTCAGTCACTTTCCAACCGCCGTAGTTTCTCAGTAGCTTTTCTATAAAATAACCACATTTAAAAAAGAAATCATCGAGGAAAGTTAATCAGAACAATTACCATGAACATATTTTCATGGTAATTGTTCTGATTAACTTTCTTCAATGATATTTTTTAGATGTACTTATTTTTATCCTCCTCCGCACAGATAAAATATAAATATTGAACGAGTTCGGACTTCATAGAGACTTGAGGTATTACGGTGACTGTAGTAATAAGAGCAAGTAAGAATCGGTTATTTTGGTGTAAGGAATACTGTAGTATGTTTAGATTAATAATTGTGACTAGCTAAGTTTAATTATAAAACAGAATAAGACCAGCCATTTACTATCCCCCCTTTGTCCTTATGCCACATTTTTTATTTTACAAAATAAATATTAATTTTCCCTATAAATACCTAGACTTTATGAATTTAAGCGCACTACTAGATTGGCGGTAAGTTCTAATTGTTTTCTGCTTGAAATGGCGAGATGTAACCGTAAGTTTTATATTAACAGCTTCTTCTTTCGTTTGGTGAACTTTCCTGCAATCCAATCAACTTTGATCTTCAAAAATTTAAATGCAATGTTAATCGTTATCTTCTGTCTTTCTTACTTCCTCTGCTTTTATTAGTGTCTCACATTAATAACGTTTTTCTTCTTCATATATTCTCTCACGCTCAGTAACACCTTGCGTCTCAGTGACTTTATTGCCTTGCTCGGCTTGAAATAATTAAAAACATGCGCCCTGAGTTTTTTGTGTTCAAGGAAATTCAGCTCCTTTTTCCTGATTCTGAGTAGAAGTGTTCTTTCTGTTGTAATCTTCTTTAAGACCTCCTTGTTGCTTAGTCATTCCATGTAATTCTCAGTATCCTTCTGCAGAACCACATTTCTGTCACTTCAAATCTCGTCTCCATCTTTGAGGAGATTATTCAGCATTCACTATTATATAAGAGGATGGATATCACATAGCATTCTTTTCTTTTTCTAAGGTAATTTTTCAATTTCTTAGAACCTCTCTTAAATTTAGAATCTTTCTTTTGCTTTTCCAATGCACGTTCGAATCTTGGTGTCGGTTTTTCTATGCTCTGTTAAAACACTTCCCAAATATTTAAACTCCTGCACCTGCTTGATGTTGAAACACTTGACCTTTTAGCAATAATGTCACGAATGAAACACTATACTTTAAAAAAAAGAACATTTAGACACACGAAAAATAATTTTACATTGTTTTCAAAATTTTTGGTGTGATGATTTGTATTAAGATTTTCAATTTTCACTTAGTAACTTAATAACCTAACTTTGACGACGTTTGGAAGAATTAAATTTTTTTTTTTTAAACTTTATAAATTATTTTAATTAAAAAAGAAAAATGCAAACAATTCTTTTAAAAATTTATTATTCATCGAAGTATTTTTTTTCTTTTGACTATAATGTCCTTAATATATATATATAATTTATAAAAGCAATTGAAACCTTATCTAATTAAATAATTAGATGGTTTCATTGCAGTTTTTATTTTACGATTTAGAGCAGATTTTAGAAAAGTTTTTAAAAAAATTGATAATTTACACTCTACAAGGAGTCCTGCTTTTAACTAATAAAAAAAAACAACATTTGTTTGAGGATTGTAATTTTTAGAAATTTCATGAAATAAAGTAAGTGGTGGTTAATAGATATAAAAAAAAATATTTT
>CAHIKZ030004513.1:1170000-1172500 GCA_903632075.3 Acanthosepion pharaonis | reverse complement strand
AATTAACTAATAATTTTGCTCTCCCTCCGACATAGAACTCTCCTTGGATCTTTTTCCTCTTGGAAATTCCATACAGATTACCATTTTCAGTATATATATATATATATATATATATATATATATATATATATATATATATATATATATCCAAAACTGAATTAGGTAAAATATGCCAGAAATCCTGAAAAAAGTCTGTTACTTATTAAGGATCGCTAGACTAGGTAACCAATAGATTGGAACAAGTGAGTGTATTTCTTGGTTCCCTGAAATGCGAAATAAAGATAAAAATGTAATCATAAAATATGACATCAAGAAATTTTATCCATCGAATATCTGAAGAAGGACTGCTTGAGGTTGATTTTCGCTAAGGGCTTTGTCAATATACCACCTGAACAAATAAATATAATTTTACATTGCTGTAAATCTATATTAACAATAGAGGAGCAAGCATTAAAATCTTTTTAAAATGGCGATGTCGATGTACCACAGGGTTCGTTTGACGTTGCTGATTTTTCAGAATTAATGGGCCGATATATTTTATACAAGATCACCAAAATAGTGCACATGGACAAGCACGTCCTGTGTAGGGATGACGGACTGATATATATATATATATATATATATATATATGAAAGCAAATCACTCCAAGTAAGGAGGAGTCCTATTAGCACGCAAGGGGTTACAGACTGTTAAAGTAAAATTAAAGAGGCGTGCTTGGGAAAAGGACAAGAAGGACAGGAATCAAGGTCACGAAATCAGAAGATGTCGATTGACATTACATTTGAATATTTGAAGATTGTAGCTATCAGGGAAGCAACTGATAGGAAGGGAGTTCCACTGACGGGAGGTGTGATAGAAGGTGCTGTTGGGGTAGAAGAGATGGTTACATTTAGCCGTTTCGAAAGGGTGGGCCCGAGATGCCAACCTAGTAGCACGCTTAAATTGATGCAGTCTAGGGACGAGTGAAATTAGCTCGTCGGAGCAGTTGCCATGAAAGTACTTGTAGAAAAGACAGAGGGAAGCAACAGAACGTCTGTGAGAGAGTGACTGCAGACCGGATGCCAAATCAGGACCAACTACGTTGCATATCCGTCTCCGGATTTTGTCGAGGACATCGAGGTGAACATCAGGATCAACAGACCATATATGGCAGTAGTATTCTGTGCAAGGACGAATAATTTCTTTGTAGATTTGAAGGACGGACTATTTTATTCGTGTAAATTCACTGCGGTATTATTCATTTTTAGAATGGCAATGGTAATATTAGACATTTTCCTAAAACGGGACATTTGGCATTCATTGATCGAGCAGCCAGTACTGTTTTCGGTTGAAATTTATAAAATCTTTCTCTTAAAACACTTTTATTTTTTTTAAATCGGTTTCTCAAGTCCAGTAGCTGTTATCGCTCTTTCCAGTATTGATGGCCGTTTCCTTCCTAACTTTTTGTTTGAAGTAGTATGGAAAGGCAACATCTTGGTTCTGCCATTATTTTTTCTTTGAGTTACATGTGCTATCCATTTTAGTTGTCGCTTATGGTGGTCTTCAAGCGATTTGTTTTCTGTTATTTGGTATAGTTCTTTGTGGTTATGTGGGACCAGTCCACAATGTTCAAAACAGGTTTGTCTTTGTAAAGACTATCAGGTTTTACTCATTCAAAGCTTTTTTCACCATTGATGTTGGGGACCGATTGTATAATGCTGATAGTTTAGATATTTCTGAACGGGTTTGGAGTCATGTATAAAATCCATATGAAAACGATGATATTTAAGAACGTGACTCAAGTTTTCAGTTTCATGTTTTGGTTCTGCAGCATTATTCTCTTTTTATTGGAAAATTATTACAGATTTTTGACACATTTCTACGTGCATCCGTTAATACAGACACGATTCAAAAGTTCGTTTTCGTAAATTTGAGGTCCTACTATAATTCTAATTTTTCCTTTCACTGTCATTACTCTGTGGTCCACGGCCGCAACAAAGTACTCGTTCTGACAGGTTCATTTTTCGTTGGTTAAGAAGACAATCAATTCCGTAATTTTTCTTCGAATTTCTATCTTTTGCATACCGAAATGAGATCGCCCGTTCTTCTGCAAGCTCTGGGTATATAAGAAAATTGCTCTCACTCAGTGACAAAAGATTATTATTCAGGAAGAGTGAGAGCGAGAATAGTCCTCTCTCCTGCTCTTCACTGTCGAATTCTTTACCTTGAGCAGAGTGGAACTCGGACGAGGCTTTGCCGAAAGGCAAAGTTTCGTCCGGGGAAGTAGACAGACCCTGAACCCGCTTTCGCGGGTTCTAAGGGAATATTTTTGGCTGAGTCTACGAGCTTCGTGAACCCACGGTAAACTCGGCCTTGTACTACATACATCCCTCGAGTGGGGGTAGGGCTGTTAAATATTAAGAGATAATCATTCGGTCAGAAGAAGAAATATGAAATATCATGCCTGTGTACACACACAAAAAAGTATATAACCTTTTAATTATCTTCTTTTCATCTTATT
>CAHIKZ030004513.1:1130000-1167500 GCA_903632075.3 Acanthosepion pharaonis | reverse complement strand
ACAGATTTTGAAGGGCCGAATACAGAGACCTGATGCACCACGTGCCATAAAGTCCTCAAACGACCCTCCGCAGGTTTTGAATTCAAAGTTGTTCTTCTCTTAGATCAGCTGCCATCCAAGGCTATAGAACCCAGTCTGTCCTGCTATTTACCTACATCTGACATCGGAGAATCTAACCCCTAGGCCATCGGCACGGCAAAGAAAAAGGCGGATTTTTGCGTACTATTTTTTTCATAAACACACCAGTCACTCAGAGAACTCAGTCGCTAGGAGAGACTTGCATTATCACCACTAATAGTGACTGTTTACAAATTCGTTCCTTACTCCCCACAGTGCTCGATCGATTAACTTATTTTATCGAGAGCTAATATCGTCATCCAGAGACAGACTGTTTTGCTGAATCACAGTTCATCAGTGTGGCTAGACATCTGATCGCTTCAGGCCGGGACCGAGACCCGACCAATTTGGTATATGGAGTATTATGATATATAAATTTCTATATAACTCGAGCAATGCTAGGCAATGGAATGACAAAGTGGATAAAAACTTTATAAGGCGTTTCGTCGTCTAGAATGACTTCATCGTAGTTATGCTTCTATTTTGGTGGAATTATATATATATATATATATATATATATATATATATATATATGTATTATGTCGGGAAGGAGAAAATTGATAAATGTCGGTTGAAGTTATGTATCACTGATAAGTGTTGAAGATGCTGCAATGTTACATTTTAAATTTTTGTGTCAGAATTTTTTTTTTAAGTTTAAATTTTTTTCGTCAGACGTGTCTAGACGCACAGTCTAGCCGATATCATTCAGTTCCGCCCAACACACCCCGCTTTTGTTTATGAATTTGTTTTCACTTTTTACCCTAACTGTGTCTACAAAACATCTGCCATGAAAGGTAAAATGTTGTAAAAACCGGAACGCAAATTCACTGAAAATGTTTTAGCAATCACTGCTCTTTCTATTTATTTTCGCCCTAATAAATCGCGTTTTCTTTTAATTAACGTATTTTTAAACCAACATTATGCTCAGACCTATTGCGGTGAGCATTTTATTTTGTAAAAAGATCTCTTGAGGTTGTTGTTTTGTAAAAGGTTTCTTTTGTGCACAGTCAGTTATGTGCCATGTGTGATACACACTTAGCCGATCATGTATCTTTCGATACATGACTGGCGAGGAAGGTTTTTTTTTTCTCGCAGTAGGTTGCCATTTCTTTCTGAGGCAGACCAGTTGCCATCCTAGGCTATAGAACCCGGTCTGGGTAGGGGAGAAAGGAATTCATACTTTTCCCAAGGGTATTAACACGTAAGTTTGTGCACATATAATCTTTTATTTACATCCCTCAAGGTCTCTCCTATGTATTACTTGTGGCAGTAACTACTAGTTATAGAGTACATTCTGTTTTCAGGACATAAGATGTTATTATTGTTCGGTATTAATTAAGTCTCTTATTGTTTTAGAAGTAGCTCTCACAGTCGTTATATTAGATAAATTCTTTTCAGTGATTGTTGTGATGGAATAAACAGGTCGTGTAATGTATCTCGTTTCATTAAATTTGTTTGTATCGTGCATTCTTTTATTTTCAACAATTTGATGAGCTTACTGTTTTGTCTTCAGTATAAAGTTATTACGATGTTGGAAGAGCTGAACATAATATATATATATATATATATATATATATATATATATATATATATATATATATATATATATTGCCCCATCATGTAAATACTGAATTATAGGAGTTGATAAATAGAATCCGATAATAATTCTGGATTTTATATTGTTTTCTGGTGAGAATAGATATTCATTTTATTAGTAGATTTAAGATAGACACTTAGTTGAAGTCATTATCAGTACGGCTTAATATGATATCGAGTAAAGGTAATATATTGTGTTTCTGTTTCATAAATAAATTCTACTGTATGTTTGACCTTCTTTAGTTGATCTACAAGCCTGCTTTGTAGAACAGACTCCCAAGAGCCTGCCCAACCGATTACTACATTCATAACCTGCTCAGATCTCGGACTTATTTTTCCCCCATATCCCCCGCCCCCATAATCTGTGCTTATTACTCTGTGACTGTTACGCCGCGGATCGCTTGAGCTTTGAATATGGTGAACATTATTTTAAAAAAAAGGTCAGTTTATGTTGCTTTGAGGAGATATTTTAATAAATCGGATATATGTTGGACATATGTTGTTTAGGTAAAATATTTTGGAAAGATCCAGATTCAAGAAACAGTATAATTTGTATTCTTTATTTGTCTCAGTTTGTGATTTTTAATGGCGATTTTTGCTAATGCTATGAATCAAATTATATTTTCTGCAGATAGAAACGAATAAACATTACATACCATTTACCGGTTATTTTATTACGTGTACTGCTCTAGTGCCAAGTGGGACCCACTGTTACTTTGAGAACCGCCTTAATTGTTTTTTTCGCATGGATTCCATGATAATCTCAAAACTCCAGTTCTCTTTTGGTCCATCCTGTCATTATGGCTTTCTGCAGTTCTTCTAGATTGCACGTCCAGGTTCCAAATCTCTTTTTTCCACTTCATCCTAAAGTTATTCAATTGGACTGAGTTTGTTCGTTGATTGTTTTTCTTTACCGACATATCAACCTCCATGACATATTTAATGCCGAAATCTGAATACGCAGCTACATATATTTAGAACATAATTTTATATCTTTAAGTACACATATTTTGTACATAATTTTATACTTTCAGGCTAAACGTATGTTTTATGGATATATAGTTTGTAGATGATAAAATATATTTTTGGTATTTTTTAAAAAATTATTGCTGGTCATTTCACTATAAAAATGTATTTTTATGTTTTTTATTGTGTTATATTGTTATCGTTTTGTATAAAAATGTATCGTTCATTTTATCATAAAATGTATTGTTGGTAATTCTACTATAAAATATATTGTTGGTCATTTTGCTATAAAAATGAATTCTGATAATTTCGCTACAAAAATGTATTATTGGTATATTTTTTATTAATAGAAATGTATTGCTGGTAATTTTACTATGAAAACATTTAAAATATTGTTTTGGGGTTCCCTGTTCGTCCATAGTTGGGACCCAATCAGTTACTACCACCCCGGGTCAGTGTGGATTTGGAAAAAACAGCAATTACGAGGTGACCCCACGCTCCTCAAAACCTCCGATATTCTGAAAAGAGACCTTGCTATCGGATGTAGTTTATCAATGGGATTGGAATTCGATGACTTTGGAGGCTAATTTAGCAGACAAAAAACAAAACTTTGTTCCATAAACCCGTCTGCAACTATTTTGGATTTGTGATACTGTGCGTTGTTCAACTGAAATTACCCTTTAGAAGATGAGTACTATGTTGTTATAAATGTAGGTACATTTTCAGCCACAGTACCTAAGTGTAGGCTTGGGATTTAAACAATCTTTTAATTGTACAAAGAGTTCAGCCTCCATTTACTCAAGCTCAAATATATTATGCTTTGTTTTCCTTTGTCTCTCTTGACTTGAATCTACTTTGTGAATATCAAATTTTCCAAGTCATCTTTCATTATGTGTCCTAAAAATTTCAACTGTCTCTTCCTGATGTTAGTTATAAATTTTTGTTTCCATTTTTTCTAAAACTTCGATGTTGCTCATATATACGTTCCATAGTATAATTATCATCCTTCTGGAGAACCATATTTCTGTTGCTTCAAGTCTATTCTTCATCTTTGAGGAGATTGTCCAGCATTCTCTGCGACAGGAAGACATATATCACGTACGTTCAGTACGCTTTTCTTGTTTCTAACAAAGTTTTCTGTTTCTCCCTACTCTGTTTAGCTCTTAGAATGTGTCGTTGGCTAACCTAATACGCCTTCGAATTTCCGTACCATACTTTACGTCTTCTGCTAAAACATTTCTCAGATATTTAAATTTTTGTACATGTTTGATTTTGGTATCTCCGATTTAAAATTTGCATTTGGGTTTAATCCTTTAGCTATCAACCATGCATTCTGTCTTCTTGCAATTGATGCTTAGTCCTTTCTTCGAGCTTTCCTTCACTATCCTTCGATAGGAGGAGGTTTTGTAGTTCTCTTCGGTGGCTGTTTTCAGTACATCTTAAAAAAAAATAAAAAAAAAAAACAGAAAAAAATAATTCTGAAAAGAAATAATGAAAAAGTCATCCCATGAAGCACACATATTCGATTAGAAGCTCTGTTTTTTTAATTCAACAGTATTTTTTTATCCAACTACATCTGCCGGCCTGAATATTCGAGAAAACGTGTCGGTTCCTCATAGGAGATACAGGTTCGAATCTTACTGGTGGGCCCATATATTTACGACAAGATTTCTCGAATATTCAGTCTGGAAGATCAATAAATTAAAAATAACAGTATGTCGGATTTAATCCATTTCCTATATATATATATATATATATCACGTGACGTCCGCATCTCGCGACGGACGCTACTTGTAAACAAGCAGTTATTTCTGAAGAAAGATTGTGGTCAATCTGAATCAAATATATATATAAATGAATAAATACTTTCATAAAAAACATTATTTTTTAATTTGCAACTTTCTCTCTCTCTCTCTCTCTCTCTCTCTCTCTCTCTATATATATATATATATATATATATATATATATATATATATATATATATATATATATATATATGAAGATTAATGGATTTATTTTTTTTTTATTATTAAATAGTGGTATATTATGCCTATCAGCCGGCACATTCGAGAAATCTTGTTAGGGAAAACAATTTTTTAAGTATTCATTTATTTCTCGAATGTGCGTGTTGATAGACGTTACACACTGTTTAATAATGAAAATGTGGCTTCTATTTCAAATACGAAGTATTCACTCTAATAACGTTTGAAATAATGAAAATTCGGATAAAATGTAAAATCATTAATTAATTAATCATTGCATTGTTTACGATTCAGTTATGAAAACTGTCCAGATATGAATCTTTTGGGAAAATATTGAGAGTGAAGAGAATACGCTTTCCTCCTTAAAATGGAAAATAGAACTTTGCTTGCTACAACGTTCTCCGTGGCCGAGCGGTGAAGGAGACAGGATCAAACGGTGGTTTCCCCACAAAGAGGACGCAGACTTGATCCCTACTAGGAAACGCATTTTGTTTAACAATATTTCTCAAATGCACAGGCTGATAGGCGTAATAGACACAATTTAATGAATAAAAAAGGCGTCTATCTCAAATACTAAGTATCCACTTTAATACCATTTGCATATATATATATATATATATATATATATATATATATATATATACATATATATATATATATGTATATATATATATATATATATATATATATATATATATATATATATATATACATATATATATATATATACATACATACATATATATATATATATATATATATATATATGTGTGTGTGTGTGTGTGTGTGTGTGTTTTTTGAAAAATAAAAAAATATTGAGAAAAAATTAAAATTTTCAGACACACTGGGTTGGATATTAATATTTTTTATTATTCCAATTAGATTCATATATATATATATATATATATATATATATATATAGAGAGAGAGAGAGAGAGAGAGAGAGAAAAGAAAGAAATTATACGTCAGATCAAAAACAGACAGTTGAAATTTCAAGGGAACATAATGAGGAAAGCGGACTTAGAAAATTTGTCACTCACTGGACAGATTGAGAGCAAAATGGAAAGAGGGAAACAGCATATAATCTAGCTAACGATGTTCAGTAAATGAATGGAAAAACAGGAGCTAGAAAAGACGAAGAATTGTGGAGAGCCATGATCGCCAACATTCTGAAGTTGGACAGCACATAAGAGAAACAGAATCATTCAGCAAAAATGAAAGATGGTGGAAGAAATGAAATTACAATGCTCTTAAGTTCGACGGGACAAATGCTTAAATTGTATGGGATGGGAGGAAACTAGTGACTCGATTCTCAACAACTGTCAGCGGAGATCTCTGATTTCCGAATTTGCATATTAATAAATTAGTCTGGATGGCAGCCAAACAGTTTCATATTTAAAGTTGGTTTGGCCAGAAGACTGTAAGATAAATAATAAAGGCGGAACTGCAGATGAATTCAGGCCGGAGATTTTTCATGTCTCGTAGATCAAAACATTTACTGAGTGGAGCTGAAATTTTCTTGATAACAATAATGGGGACTGTAATTGTATCCTATTAGGAAAGGTCAAACGCGATATGATATGTCGTTGGCGTCACACGTCTAGTGTAGTACACCAACACTTGGAGACAGTCTGGGAATCAGACTGTGCTAACATATATATATATATATATATATATATATATATATGCATTGTTAAATACGACAGACAAAGATAACTTTGTCAATTTTTTTATGTAGATTCGCTTGTTTTCGTATAAATGGGAATGTATGTTGAGTTTAAGTACGACAATCTAGAAATTGTTCACATTTTTGAGAGTCGGTTCAACGAAGGTCTATTATGTTTGATTATGAGCAGTTCTAAGCTTCGTATAGTGACTTTACTTTCGGGACAAAATAAAGACAAAAACTGACCAAAATTTGGATAATGTTATTCCTAGATCTAAGCTTTCGGCTCCCATGAGGAACAGCATAATAAAAAATATCCAAATATTGGACAGATTCTGTCTTTATTTTCTCGTTGTTATATTTAACAATATATGTTTGAATCATGATCTGTGCCCAAATACATTAAATATGTACACACACACACACACATATATATATATAAATATATCACTTTAACGTAACACTTTAATATATATATCACTTTAACGTAGGTACCTCCGTTTATTTCGCGAAAATCTAATATAGCATGACAAGAACGGTCTGAAAATTAACGAAAAAAAAATTTTTCATGATAAAAGTATATTTCATTATTGAGAAGAAAACACTAAAGTATTTTTTGAGTAATTTTTGAAATTTTTTTACTCATTCTTAGCATGTGCGAAATTTTAGTTAAAAAACTTGTTTTACAGAAAAAACGAAAAAAGCTCTATATCAGCCATATTTTTAAAATTTTAAAATAATTTAAATTCTTCGTTTAAAATTCGTTTAAAAATTAATTATACGTATTTCAATATTTATTCGAAGAAATTTAGAAAATTTGATTTATTTAAAATATTTTGAAAGAAACTTTTACTTACTTTCTTCGTAGAAAATGTTTTTAAAGATAAAAGAGCCGATCTTCACGTTGCCGTTGATTGACAGAGTGCCGAGTGATGACATCTATAAATTATTGACAGCTGACGTGAATTCGAGTTCCCATACGGAAAAACGCCAGAATGGACATATTATTTTTTAAGCGGACCTACTTAAGTAGTAACTTGTAATATTTAAAGTAAAAAAACTTTCGCCATTACAATTTTTTTTTGTTACAAACTATGTACCATAAGTTTGTTGATACTATCTGGAGAAATTATAAATACTATTAAAAAAAATTAAAATACAAGTGCTGCACTGCTGTTTGAGGGCCCATATATCAATTCAGATTTGCTATTATAAAAAAATTTCTATCCCCAGTAAAAATAATCAAACATAGTAAAAGTCATTTTGTCACAGCCTATATTCTCGGAAAAATAAATAAATGGATTCTTATATTTTTACGTAATAAAAAATGACTTATCTGGAAAAATACCAGGGAAAGTTTATCTGAATCCCATGAAACTAGGTATTTTCTGAAAGCAAACAATATGTTTCATTTAGAAGTAAAATTGGCCAGTGTAAATGACTGAAAAGTTTTTAGTTTTCTAGAGGCAAAATGTGAATCTTACTTATTATAAAACCCAGGTTGTGTGTGTTACGTTTATTGGATCGAATTTCCTACATTTTTCAACCCATTTCAACCAAACATTACAGGACTACGATGAAAACTAGATGAAAGTACCTATTTTAACTTAATGAAAATGATACGTGTTTCAGCAGGAGCAGTTTGCTAAATTATATACAGCGAAGAACAACCCTTACTAGACAGAAACTCAATCCACGTGACGTTATTTTATTGCACGCAAAACTTCCGGTCTTCCGTAGATTTCATTGGTAAACACATTATTGACAAATTAATTTTTTAAATATACGAAGACTCATTAGTTTGTAATAAGCTTTGGAAATTATAATCTGTAAATATATATCTACTTAAAAACAACATCCGTTAAGCTGTACACGCTTTTCCATAATTTTAGAAGAATTAACAACATAATGTAAAAAATAAAAACAATGGTTGCAGAAATAAAAAAATAATTGTAGGTAATTGTTTTAAAATTCATTTTTCATCGAAATATCTTTTGCTTTCAGACAATATTGTCCATGTTTATTGGAATAAATAAAAAGCAATTAAAAGCTTTTGAAATTAAATAATATTTCTGTTTTATTGAGTTTTTGTATGTTACACTTCAGAGACAATTTTTTCAGGTAGAAGGGCTCCAACTAAAAAAAACAAAAACATGATTTTGTTTCCTCAAAGCATTGTGGATATAATCACTAAACTCTTCAAATTGAAATTATAGAGTTTTCGTACAATTAGTTAGAGTGGGTAAATACATATAAAAAAAATTTCTGCGATGACTTTACTAAAAAAAGTATTTAAATAAGTTCCATCATTTTGTAAATAGTTTCTGAAAACTTCATTAAAATCCGACAATTATTTTTCATTTTTGCAAGAAAATTAATGTGTGTCAAACAGGAAAAAAACGTGCCAAAATGTTTATACGTTAATTTATCAGCCAAGCTGATAAAAAAGAAAACAAGGTCTTTTAATCAAAATTTACAATGTTCTAAAAAAAAAAAAGGAAAAATTTCAAAAAATAAGTAAAAAATACTTTTGAAAAAAAGTAACATAAACTTTAGACGCGAAAATTTTGTTTTTCTCAACTTTGGCGTCTTTTTTAATCATGCTATGCTATCCAACGGGTATCCTATTTAACGTAACACTTTAATAAAATTTCTCGAATATTCAGGCCGGTAGACAAAATAAATATACTGTTGAAAATAAACAGAGCGTCTACACAAATATGGGTATCCGTGTTGTGTCTGAGGCCCTCAAAATGAATTAAGGCCATCACTCCAAGCACTGTAATGTTGACTGGGTATATCATCCAACTCTTTCCGAATCTTCTGCATTCTTCTCAGATTGACATCCACACATTCTGAAATGTATATATATATCTATATATATACATATATATATACATATATATATATACATATATATATATATATATATTAAAAAATGGTACTTACCCGTTACAAATTTCCACCTGAAGAAACCTTTTGCTTTATACCCGGGCATTATTACCGGTAAATACTCCTATTTTTAATATCATTTGCTCAGCTGAAAGCGATTGGGATCAACAAAGTTTTAGGTAATATTTACATTAATCAAAGCCAGAAAAGATGGTTATTTACGCACAGAAAAACAGAAAATGTTAAAGTATCTTGCCAGTCTTGTTCAAAGATCTATCTATCTATCTATCTATCTATCTATCTATCTATCTATCTATCTATCTCATCTCAGTCAATATCTATTTCTCTCTCTCTCTCTCTCTCTCTATATATATATATATATATATATATATATATATATATATATATATATATATATATATATATATATATATATAACGTTGTTATTTATAGATACAAGTATTTAAGCAAATGCTCTGTTTATCATATACGCTGACGTGCCTAACCTCTCGGCCACAAAGAACCGTAAATGACGGTTCCGTATAGGATGCAGGTTTCGAATCCTGTCAAAGAACGAATATTTTCTATGAAAATTTCTCGGACATTCAGGCCGGTAAATGTTATTTAATACTGTTTATCATAAACAGAGCATTTGCTTAAATACCTGTATCTATAAATAACAACGTTAAACATAAAAATGTCTTTAATAAATATATATATATATATATATATAAAGAGAGAGAGAGAGAGAGAGAGAGAGAGAGAGAGAGAGAGAGAGAGAGAGAGAGAACTGCTGATAACTCCTGACGAGAGATCTGAACAATTAAAAATATTCGTCTCCGAAACTCTGAAGTCGAGCTGCTGAATATAAAATCAATCAGCTACAAAAATTTAATATTTATATATATATATATATATATATATATATATATATATATATATATATATATATAATATTAATATACAACCCAATGTGTCTTATTTTTTTTCATAACATATATATATATATATATATATAGAGAGAGAGAGAGAGAGAGGAGAGAGGAGAGAGGAAATAGTGAATCTTACGCTTCCAATAACCCCCTAATTCATGCGAGTGCGAAATACCCCTCTTGACTATTTGAATCCGTTCACATAGACCACTTCGCCTCATCCTCAAATAACACCCTGACCTTGCCATTTTCTCTTTATCTAAGATAACTAAATCATACTTAACTAATGGCACCCTCCTCCGTGTCTCGCAGACAATTAGACGTCGAAGGACAGAAGTCACTGGATTGGCGACTTTTGGGTGTCTATCAAAGACGCATTAACTCTTGTCCGCTTCCTAAAACCTCACCTATTCAATTTAGAAGCCAATTTGTTAGACAAGGTTTCCTATCATTGGGGTGAAAAAAGACCTTAACTGGTGGCTGTTATGCCTGTTGATCATTTCGGAATATGCCTTCCATTTTACCACGTCCTTAGAGCAGAGAAATTTTATCATTACGGATAAAAAAGAAGGGGGAAGTCCTTAATGAGAACAAGTTGAGATTAAAATGAATAAAGTTTGTCATAATTGCTGCAAGAGTGTCTAAACGAAAAGAAAAATGAAATGTGATAGAGCCAGGTGATGTATGGGAAATATTAGATCTACTTTGCACTCAAGCATTCTGACATTATAACTGTTGAGAGGTCCTCCCCTTTTTACACAAATGGACTCACCTAGTATATACATATACTACTGCTACGTGAAGACCCGGGAGACTAGAGCAACAGAGGGTGAAGGTTACAGACAGACAGACAAACAGAACGAACGTAGCGAGCAAGAGTCACCGTGAGCGAGCACGTAGACTCAGTATAAAGTCATACAGCGATACTTCAATACCAAAGACTATATATATATTTTGCTACTAACCCGTGATCCTGGAACTACTAACCCGCATTACCAGTTTGTATTATTACATTAATACATTATTTTCCTATATTCATTCTTGGTGTTTGTTATTTATTGATACCGGATTTCATCCCGGGATCCACAACAATAATTCAAGCAGTAATGTAGTGACCCTTAAGTTAAGTGTTACTTTTCTCTGTCACTCTTGCCTTCAGTCTATCCTGTGAATATCAAATTTTCCAAGCCCTCTTTCTTTATTATGTGCCCCAAGAATTTCAACTGTCTCTTTCTGAAGTTAAGTAGAAGTTTCCTTTTTGTCTCCCTTTTCTCTAAAACTTCGTCATTGCTCACATGTTCGGTCCATGGTATTCTGTGCATATTTTTGTAGAACTACATTTCTGTTGCTGCACTTTCATCTGCTAGAAAATCGTCGAGTGTTCACTGCCATGTAGGAGGACTGATATTACGTCAGTGGCGTAGCTAGGGTAAATGTCACCCGGGGCGGTCCGCTCAAATGTCACCCCAATGACCCCGATTCACCCTATGCTGAATGGTTAGCTGTAGCTAAATTTTCATACATGCTCTACCTCTACTTTACTCTACTGACCGGTACGTTACTGTTTACATGTATGATCCAAGACAAAATCCAATACCACAAAATAATCAGTTGAAATCAAAAGATTTTTAAAATGCAACTGTTCACTTTACTAAATACAAAACACGGCAATACACAAAAGAATGACATTCGATACTATGGTCTTAGAATGAATGTTTTCTTGTTTTCATTGTGGCAAACTGGTCAATGACATCGTCAAAATCTGTTTGTCGTGTAAGTGTAAGCTCGTTTTCAATGGACAGCACAGCCAGATTCGACAGTCTCGACTGGCTCATGGTTGACGTAATTTTCTGTTGCTAATTTTCCGGTGTCCAATTTTCCGTTGCATCATTTTCTGGGTACCATTTAATCATCAATGATGTTTGAAAGTATTTTTCTTGACAAAAGTGTTCTATTTAATTTTTAAGCACTTTTCCGAACATTGTAAATCAACTGAATTCTTTTAAAGGTTACCTAGAGAATTCATGCAAAGTTTTTTTTCTTTTCTTTATACAAGTAAAATAAATTTACATCGTATTTTGGTGTTATGATTTTAGTTTTAGTGATAATTTAAAAACAATAAATATTTATCATTAGTACCAATGATGGAAAATTAAGTTAAAAATTTGAAAGAATCATTTTTGGAATCGGAAAATAGGCACAAATTTTTCCGATTTCGATACCGTTTCCGATACCCCCAAAAGTTCCGATTCTCGATTCCGATTAATCGTCCCAACACTAATAGATATATTCAAAAGTATATCGCTCACTCAATGGAAAATTGTATCTCAGCGATTTGATACACAGGCAAGACTGAAATCGTTACACTTTTGGCTCCGTATTTCGCTTTGTTGTTATTAATGATGCAGAGTTAAAACACCATATCATTCAATAAAATGTTACAACAATGTCTCTTGTTAGTAACCAAGATTGAAAGCGGAAAACATTGCTATTTTTCCTACTCACAAATTTCCCGACAACTTATTTCTGACCGGGGGACAAAACTGGGGGGTCATAAATTATATCGGTGGGGGGTCATATGCCCGCCTGCGAAACCCTGTGTCTCCACCACTGTTTTCAGACTATTTTTGGCACCTTAGCCTGGTTGAAAAATGGTGTTAGGGGTGACACAGCTGGCACCCGGGGCGGTCCGCCCCCACTCGCACCCCCTTAGCTACGCCACTGTATTACGTAACAGTTTAGTACGACTTTCTTTGTTTCTAACGTATTATTCTGTTTGTTAATACATAGCTTAGCTTTTGGAAGGCATCTTTCACTATCCCAACGCGACTTCGGATTTCAGTGTCGCACTTTCCGGCCTCTGTTCATACGCTTCCAAGATATCTAACTTGTTGCACAGGATTGATTTCGCTTTGTCCATTTTATAATTTTCATGTTGAGCAGTTCTTTTCGCTAACAACCACGCATTCAATCTTCTTGTAATTGATGTTTAGTCCTTTCTTCTTGCTTTCCTTCACTACATTCTGCATACGTTTTTTGTTTCCTTTCCTAACCCTAACACCAGGCCAAGTAACTTTGGCATTATACTCATAGCATTATTTACACTCTTCATATTTGTTGTTGTTATCACAACGTTTCGGACGTTATGATCTCCGGCCTTCAACAGGAATTCCGAAGTGAACACTATTTATTCTACGGAGTTAGACTGTTCTAGATCCACTGATATGTCTAGGGATATCTCATCTAGTTTTTGTTTTTACACAGTTTGCTTCCTCGGTTTCCACTGAATCAAAGTATACACTGCCTGGCCCAGGGCTTGAACTCACACTTACTATACTTCCAAAATCACGTACGAACGTTTTACTCCGTTAGGCCAGTGGTGAGCAACCTTTTTGAGAGTGCGGGCCAAAAATGGGCAAAACTCTGACAGAAAATTTTTCCACGTGCCAACACGTGACAACAAAAAGTTTTGAAAACCTCAAAACTAGCAGCAAGGGAGTTGGAATTGGGCCTACCTGTAATAAAGTTCATAAAAGTCTCAGCCTGTTTTTTTTTGTCTTGCTCAGTTCAGGAGAAATTCATTCTCTTTTTTCCTTTTCAGTTTTATTGCTTAAGTTCTTATGAACACTTTCAAACTGGCACTTATCTGAAGAAGTCCTACAAACGATTGTTTCGAAACAGAAAATGCATAAGGCTTTATTTTCTTTATTAATCATACAACATTTTTCATTCCAGCAGTCTTTAAATTCTCGAATATCTTCTTCATTTGATTGACATCGTTTCTTATTTAATGATCGTGACATTCACAATCTGTAAAGGGAAGAAAATAAAAATATATGAGATAATGATATATATGAAAGAGGGAAAGAATAAAAGGGAATCTGATGAATAAGTTTCGCGTACCAGAAACACGTAATCGGTGTGCCATATTTGGCACACACTTGGCAAGGTTTGCCGACCCCTGCGTTAGACTATTGTTACCCGAATCGATATACACCAGATGAAGTCCCGAGTATACAACGGTTGGAACGTTGTGATATTAACAAAGACAATAGTCCGAATGTAAATTGTATAAATAATGATAATATCTCATCCCAGAAATTCCGTAACAAATATACTTCTACTACTCTACCATTATCTCTAGTGGTATAGTAGATACTCCAGTTCTATAGACAAGAAAGGAGTCTCTATGGAAGACGATCGCCCTGGTTTTGAGGCACGAGCTAACAAAGAGGATGAAACAGTGAAAGGTTGAAATTTTTAGATAATTAGAGTAAGTTAGACTTTCTTTCCATTCGTTGAACAATGCTATTGCCACCGGACCATTTTCCAAACCAGACTTTCTCAGAGGAATTTCACCAAAAGTTAAAAAGTTTTTTTCGGTGCTCCATTCCTTTCTCTCTTACTCATCCGGCTTTTATTCAACTTTGTGCCACGAGGTGTCAGACCCATACAGAAATGTGAATTTGAATCTTTAATATATGCAAACATTCTTTGAAAGCTCAGGAAATTCCCAAGTCTCTTTTGACTACAGGGGTCCCTTTGCGTGGAACTAAATGTCGATATTTTGCATCAAGAACAGACAAATTGAATGAAACTTTCAAATGTACTTACTTGAGAAATCAAAATTGAAATTAGTCTGTCTTTTAACCTATAATTATCTATAAATAAAACTCATTTAATCTATTCCAAATCATTGACGTCGCAAAAATTGAGAGTTTGTTCTTTGAGAATTTATTGATTGGAACTGACCAACTTATGTCAGCTCCAATGAATTTAGTGTAACCGGAAATATGTCGGAGTATAACTCTCATAGAAAATATCATAAAATCGGACAGTGAATTATTAAAAAATAATATATTATGACAAGGATAAAGAAATAGACAAAATATGTAATACTTGCTTTTATTTAATTTATGGTAAAAATAATGTTTCAATAATACACCTTTGTGCAAATTAATTGAAACAAAACGAATAATTCCGTTATTATTTACTTTTTTTCCGTATTTTTCCAGTGAAACATGACCCAGTGCACATGTTAGTACTTCGTATGTCCATTCCACGTCGGTCCTTGCAGATTGATCACAGATTCTCGATTGGGTTTAAATCAAGAGAGTTTCCGGACCAGTCTATAGTACATTGATTTGCTCACTAGTAAGGCTTGCCAGTGTCGTCATGCAGTGTTACAATTTTCGTACGCCTCCTTGGAGTAATGTCCATCGTAGACAATGATCGTAGGATAACTAATCGACAGTCGAGACAATAGTGTCTGGCCGTGATGAAAATATGATGCAATACACGGATGATGCAATATTTTTCAAAGCCAAACAATATCATACACCCTGAAAATAGATTTATATTACTACACAACACTGCCAATGATCTAATCTGAGAAGAAAATAGAAATCGATTACACCCTGGCATTCCAGTGCAGTGAGTCTGGCGTATGGCGAAAGAAAGGAAACTAAAGCTGTTGCTTCAATTCATTTGAACAAGGGTATAATGTTTCCATAATTTTTAAAATTTGAAACGCTTAATATATTAAAATATTATTACTATAAAACAACGATTCTCAGCCGTCGTGCCGCGGCACACTGTTGTGCCGCGCGAACCTCTTAAGTGTGCCGCGAAATATTCACGGCATACACACACACACACACACACACACATATATATATATATATATATATATATATATATATTTGTTTAAAAATATGATTCCTTCGCTACATAAGAGTTCTCATGTTTCCAAAACGAGAGCCGAAACCATCCAAATAATTACTAGAATTAAGTTGAATTGAGGTGTTTAGTCCCGTTTCATCTTCAAGCGAAATTTTAGGAATAGGCTATCTCTCGGTTTACGTGTGTTTTTAGGCATGGTCCGTTACAAAATTCGTTATTGTGGGAGTGGCTAGACTATTTTTCTTCATTAAGTGGTCAGAGAGTTAATTCTTATCAATAAATTCATCATCTTCTGAGAGGTTTTGCTAAGGTTGGGTAGGGTATCTATTTCAAGGCTAATGTTTGCGGTCACCCTTTAGTTGGTTCCCAGTGAGGGATATTTTTTATGGCGCGCCTACAAGTCGGGAGGATTGTGTTTTATTATTTTCCATCTGATTATCTATTTATTTATTTGTTTATCCAAGTGGGTGTTTTATATACAAATCGTATTGCACTGAATTTCAATTTGATTTTTGTTTTGTTTTTTTTTGTTTTTTTTTGACGACTACAGAAAGGGTTTTTCCTATTTAATGATTTGGCTAAGCTTTTAAGACTTTTATTTATCTATGAGATTTTTTTTATGCTAATTATTTAATGCGAAAGTTTGTTGATGTCGGCAAAAAACCGTTAACTCCTGCCTATGGTTTAATAATTTTTCATTATTTAGAAATTTAATGATGTGTAGTTTTTTGTGTAGGCATAAAGGGCATGGGTCATCCCAGGTTTTACAAATTCTTGTTTTATTTACAATTTTCCATTTTACTTTTTACTTTTGGTGTTTTACTCGTTTCTTTTAGATGCCAGAAATATTGGAATAGAGGTGTCTGATTTCTATTTTGAATATTGTTGAAGGAGCTCTTGTGTTGCCTCCATCTAATTTTAAAATTATTCTTCGTTGAGCCTATGTATATCCTATCAGTGTTAGGTGTGTGTTTGTGTGTGTGTGTGTGTGTTTGTGTGTGTGTGTGTGTGTGTGTGTGTGTGTGTGTGTGTGGAATTAGTAATGCTACAGCGCTTGGACAAATAACTGAGCATTAAACTTTTTTTACAAAGTTATATTGAATTATGAATATTGTCGAAGTTTCCGAGATGCAGCATTGATAATTTGATTGAATAATTTTCCAATTTTTTAAATCTATGATTTTATCTCATAACATTTAAATGAATGCCCTTTAAAAGTTTTGCTAAATGTGCCGAGATATTTGCATTTGTTCCTAGGTTTGACACTGAGAAACACTGCTATAAAATAAATATTACTTTTATTTTTCATGAGTGTTTACCTGAATGCTTTACTTAAATAACAATTTTAATTTATTATTACGACTTCAAATCCTACCTACTCCCTAAAAAATATCACGTATTTAAAACAATATGCTAAATAAATGAAAATATTTTAACGTTAATTTTTTTCTGTTACTTTTTATCCATCAACTGAATATATTTTCATTATCATTTCTGACCTCCACAATGATGATGGGTTTGTAGGTGGCGTTCTTTAACATGGAAAGACCGCTTTTGGCGCCTTTTATGAGTTTTGAAAATTTCGGCTAAAATCTATTACTTTTTTTTAGAGTCATATTCAGCTAATTTAAAACAGGTAAGAATTTATTTATGACTGTTCAACGTCTCTTCCGGATGCCCTTTACAGAGTTTATGAGGTATTACAATATTTCATAATCTTAGAAATCCAAATAATAGGAAATAGGATAATGGTAATTTCTTTGAGCCTATTTGTTAAGTAGGGGTGTGGGGGATGACTGCCTACCTGGAAAATCAGCATTCAAAGTATTTGGTTTGGCCTGATCAGTATGTTAAACGCAAATCACGTGACTCGTTAAAAGCTTATATCGATCAGCTAAAAAGTTGGAAAATAAGCCGCACTATATTTTCCCTCAACATCTGCTTACTCTTATTAATAACTTTACTCTATTTTATTAATAATGCTTTTTAACCTGACATTTTGAAACGATACACGCTTCACTTACAATTATTTAATTATTAGTTTAGCACCATCTTCGTACGTTACCTGATTTTATCATATGTCAACCCTTACTGAAATATTAAACGCGGAAGTTTGTACGAAGCAGCCAGTGATGGTCTAACCCACTACCGGAATAAAACCACGAACCATAATTACACGTTCAAGTACACTCCATCTTATTGTGTGATTTTTATCCCAACACTCTGTCTCAATTGTCTTCATTGTCACTATCATTTTATTACTAGTTTTAATCCATATTATTTTTGCTTCTAAGCCCAACACTCTGCCTCAATACACTGTATATCACTTCTGTTATTTTATTATTAGCTTTACGCCATCTCATTATTGTTGCTTTTTATCCGAAAACTCTGCGTTAATATTCCCTTCCTTATTACGAGTACTAGTCTTTCTCCATCTTATTTTTGTTTTTACCCCAACAATCTGGGTCAATGCCTTCTTCAGTATTGCTATTATTTTATTAGTTTAATTTAATCTTATTATTGTTGCTTTTATATAATAAAAAAAAAAGACACTTCTAGATGTAACTCTTTCTCTTTCTGGATGAATACGATTATGATTCTCCGCAACTTCCAATCGTAAGCAGTTCTTCCTTTGCCTTCTTTGTCTTTACCATTGTCCTGTCATCCATTTATTCAATTACGTCAATTCTATTAAAAGCCGTTTTATCCGAACTACCTTGCCTTCAGTGTGCAAAGTGGGTTTAAATTCTCCAAACCTACTTTTCTTATTTTATCTCTCGATCGATATACTCTTTATTAATATTGTTATTTTGTTACTTGTTTTATGGATTTCATTCTTTCCTTTTTATCATAACATCGTCTGTTGATACACCATCATTACGATGCTTTTCTGATTACATTTCCTTCATCATATGGCTGTTTTTTTTTTCTTTTTTTCTCTTTATTAAATATGGCCTTTATATACCGAGAAATCATCAGAGGATTTTATTTTTCTCTGTCAGCATTTTGTATGTAGGATATTTTCCCTAATCGTGAAAATGTATTGTGTCAATGAAGTTCACGTTTGTATGCCTGTGCGTGTGTATATCTGGACGTTCGTGTTGAGTCAGGAGTTAGTCGGAAGCGGGGAGCATAAGTTATAGGCACAAGAGTAACGAAGGCGTGATCCAGCTGAATTGCATCACGCTGAGACCAAATTCTTCTTCTTCTTCTTCTTCTTCTTCTTCTTCTTCTTCTTCTTCTTCTTCTTCCCTCCTACCCCTTCCGATGAGACAGTTTCGCACGCTAACTGCAACCACGCCCAGACTAGCTGTCTGCGCAACCAACAACGCATCTGAATCTTACACACACACACACACACACACACACAAGCGCACACACATATGCACACGCGACTCACTTCCTCTTCCGTCTCACCTGCTATTCTTTTATTCTCGTTTTGAGTTTAGGGATCATTAGAATGTTGAACTGAATACCACCACCACCACCATCACCACTACTACTACTACTACTAATAATAATAATAATAATAATGAGAAATAGATATTGAAATATAAATTGCATATAACTCTGTTCAGTCAGTCACGTTTACTTCAAGTTTTCTCAACAGATAATCACATCTTTGTCAATGCATTTTTACAATATTATTAACAGTGCATTACATTATGCATATCGATAAAATAAAGAACAAATAGGAAACGTGTATCAATCTAACATGTTTCGCTTTTATTAAAACTTCTTCAGAGAAAGAGATAGCAGGCAAAAAGGTATTTCGTCTGTTTTTTCTCAATCTCAGACGAAGCTATAATAAAACGTGAAACATGTTATATTGATATTCGTTTCCAACTTGTTCTTTATTTTATCATCCTGTCAGATTCCGTTCGATATTTGATCAGCATTTGATCTTTAAGTTATTATCCATCTTATGACATTATCTGGTAGTAATTCTTCTATGAATTTCTTACTACAGAGAATCCTTTTTTTTCATGACTTTCAATGTATTTATTAAAATCGTCAACAACGTATTTAAACCGTAGATATATAGTTGGTGGATTTACCAAATATATTGTAAGCGACCATAATAGTACCTGCCGTATATAGACATATTTAACCAAACATTAAAAACAGCTGGAAGGAAGTTGGAAGAACGAAAATGAAAGTTTTAGATTATTTGTTTTTTTTTTGTTTTTTTTTAAGATAAATATGCTTCTCCCCGGAATCGATCCTCCTGATCTACAAATAAACAATTCGCCCTTGCATGGAGTATTGCTGTCATATATGGTCTGGAGCCCCTTCTGTTTGCCTCCGGGTTCTTGGTAGGCTCCAGAGGCGGATATGCAATATAATTGGCCCTGCTCTGGCA
This sequence comes from Acanthosepion pharaonis, assembly GCA_903632075.3. Lineage (NCBI taxonomy): Eukaryota > Metazoa > Mollusca > Cephalopoda > Sepiida > Sepiidae > Acanthosepion > Acanthosepion pharaonis. Next base: position 1,147,304 of record CAHIKZ030004513.1, on the reverse strand, counting down.
TCTCGTTTACAGTCACTTTCTCACAGACGCGCCGTCGCCTCTCTCTGTCTGTTTTACAAATACTCCGAGGAGCTGCATTCGCTGGTTCCCAGACTTCATGAGTTCAAGCGCCCTACGAGGCTGGCATCCCGCTCTCAGCCTTTCGCTGTTGAAACTCCTAAATGTAGCCGTCTCTTCTACTCCAATAGCTTCATGTATCGCACCTCTCGCCTGTGGAGCTCCCTTCCCTATTCCAGTTTTCCTGAGAGCTATAATCTCCAGCTATTCAAATGTAATGTCAATCGACATCTCCAGTTGCCTTGATCTATTCACTACCCCTTTCCTCATCCTTTTTTCTATCACTCCTATCTGATCTTGCTCCAAATTTTCTGTAACCCCTTGCGTTCTAGTGGCTTCTCGCCTTGCTTGGGGTGAAACGCTTAAAAAAAAAGAAAAAACAGAAAAAAAATCAGTGGAAAATGTATTGTATGCATTCTCCCTGACAATGAAAAGGAAAGCTAGTTAATGTTATAAACGCACAATTTTTTACTTATAAATTTTTATATTATTGCATTATTTCCTGATCTTCAACAATCCCCTTAATGGATAACATACCAAATATTTTCGATCATCTTTAGTCATTTTCAAGGAAAGAAGATAGAAGTCGAGAGATAGCCAGTGCAGCATTTATGTTCTTAACGGTTCAGAATTTGAAATGAACCCTTTTCTCATGCAAATAGTTAACCGACTGAAAGCCAATGAAAAAAATGTACATGACAACACAGAAATGTAACACATAATATTAGCTACAAACTGTATAATTAGTGAACTTGAAAAATATGTAGCTCATATCAACATTAAAAATTATGAGAAACACTTTAAAAACGAATGAAATATTAAATTAATGCAAAACAAAAAAATAATTTCACCTCAGCTGCAAAAACAATGGAAATTCACCCGAAAATACATCGGCAAAGCATTACGAGATTTATAGAAAATATTTTTTGAATATAAAAGCGGCTTTAATAGACAGATTCAATCCATTTTAAAGCAAACTCAGATCTTGTTGAGCACAATTTTGACCTGGAAATCAACGTAATATGAAACAGAAATTATTTATTCTGACGGGGATACGGTGAAAATGACATCATTTATGAGTCTCTACAATTAATATACAACCAGGTTACCTCGACGTATCTTCTTTTCTGACCAGATTAATACTGATTTAGCGCGAAAAATCTTTCTCTTCAACATCAAACTTGCACATTTATAAACCCACCATTCGCCTGTACATTGAATATTACTGCCATGTCCGTCCTGGTACTCCGGTTGTATATCTGGAGATTCTTAATAAAATCCAATGAAGAATCTGCAATTTTATCAGGCTTGACCACTGTCATTTTTATAAATACTTTCTTGGCAGTTCTCCTCCTTGGTACCTCGAATGAATTTAAGCGTACTACTAGATTGGCAGTTAGGTCTCATTGTTTTATTGTTGAAATAGAGAGATATAATCGTAAGTTCTTTTATTGATCTCACCTGGGAAATTCTTTTCCGATTTCTTACTTCCCTGTCTGTATTTTCTGTATCTTCAAAAATTTAATTGCAACGAAACCTTCATTTCTTTTATTGTACTTTCTCCTTACTAAATTCTTCATAGTCTCTTTCACTCCCAGTAACTCCATGCATCTTACTAGTATTATTGCCTTGCGTGTAGTGAGATGCTTAAACGAAAATAAAAACGGTGGAGCAATGGATAGCGGCTCGGATTGAGGAATCGAAGAACCGAGTTCGAATTCCCGTCGAATCCATGACTTTCACATACATGCTAATACCCTTGGGAAAGGTATGAATCTTTGTCTTCTCCCTCCAGTTATGGATAAATAGCAGGACAGACTGGTAAAAAAATCTGCCTCGTCAGTCATGTATCGAAACATACATGATCGCCTATGCGTGTATCACGCATGGCACATAATTGACTGACTTTTTTTGTTTTAATTAAGCGTTTGAACGCTTATTGTAAAACATTTTCCGTATTCGGTGAAATAGGTTTATGTTCTACAGATGACTTCAGACAACTGGCGACACCTGTCAAGCTAAATTTTTCATAATATATATATATATATATATATATATATATATATATATATATATATATATATATATATATATATATATAATGATAACGATATATATTTTTGTATATCAAGAACAATATTGGGGAAATAAGTTCCTTCAGGACGAAACGCGTCACAAGTAAATTTTTTTCCACTTTGTCATCCAATTTCCCATATATATATAAAATGGAGTAATGGTTAGCGATTTGGTTTGAGGAATCGGAGAGTCGAGTTCGAATCCTAGTCGAATCCATTACATTCACTTACATGCTAATACCTTTGGGAAAGGTATTAATCCTCTTCTTCTCCCTCCCCAGCTATGCGTAAATAGCAGTATGGTTACTGGGTTCTATAGCCTTGGATGTTTATAGAAATTCTGAATTCAAAACCTGTGGATGGTTGTTTGGGGAACTTGTGGCACGTAGTGCACCAGGTCTCTGTATTCGGCCCTTCAAAAAGTGTGGATAGTTCTGCACAAAACCATCACCACTATAATTAAGTCATATGTGCAAATTTCGGGCTGTTGGTTCCTAGGAACTGATTTGCTTGACCCTCATACGTCGAATATATACATACACTAGAGTAAAAAGTTTCGAATCACCATGCATTTAAAATGTGGTATTTTTGTATTTTTTTTAAAGTAAAAGACAAAATGTCAGTAACAGAGATTGTATTTGCTTCTATTTGAAAAAAAAAAAAAAAAGAAAGAAAGAAAGAAAGAAAGAAAGAAAGAAAAAGAAATAAGCACTTAACTATCAAAGCACATCATAATATTTTGTTATCGTCAATAAAACCGCTACCTGCCTTAATTAATGCTTAAGAAATTCTTGGCATTCTTTACAACGGTTTTTGCAAAAAAAAAATTCTCCAAGCACTCAAAACTTTAGGTGAAATACAAAATATTTTTAATTTACCAAAATTCATTGTGGACAGACGAATCAAAATTTGAACTTTTTGCTAGTGAGAGGAGCCTGGAAAGAAAATAAAAAAAATAAAAGCAAATTCATTTTAGAAGCTGAAATTTTATCTTTTAATTAAAAATATGAAAACGTTTGCATATATATATATATATATATATATATATATATATATATATATATATATATATATATATATCACAAATTCAAGAGTCCATCGTTGCCTATAACCTATATTCACGTGATCTTCACTTCCTGATTCCTTACATTCATATTACACACAAGAAAATCTAGGTTGAGTGATTCTTAAACCTTAAATGGAGTGGATATTATTTATATATATGCGTGTGTGTGTTGTCTTTATTACAGTATATTACATATTATATCGTTAATCAGATATAGTTACAAATATGTTGCACTCAATGGGGATTGAACTCATTACTCAATTGCCATGTTAATCAGAGTAGCTCGTTAACTATCGCACTACGCCAGTGTACATTCCAACTTTTATTGTTGCTGCTAAGATTGTTGTTGATGCTGGTTGCTAAGAGTAACGTGCAATGTGGTGGCGGGGTGTGTGTCTAAGATGTGACAAATACATAAAGCCGATTGATCAACGCCAAACCCTGAGCCACGTTCTGTTCGAGTTACCCTGCCCCTGAATATTTCCTGAACCCCCCTCACCTAGCCCAACCGCTTCTGACATCATCCCGTTTTTCTTCTCCCTACATCCATCTTTTTTTTTAATTTTAATTTTATTTTATTTTGTTGTTGTCTAGTATCTTCTTGCTTCCCGTCCGAAGATAAAAGGTAAACCGCCTGCCGCCTCGTTTGAAGATCTCCTCCCTCTACTTTTCATTTTTTTTCTGTCTCTATCTCTTTCACTCTCAAGTAATCCATCTGGGTCGAAAATGTTTGTCACACACCTCAAGTGACTGGTCCATCAATTAAAAACGGCCGAATGGATGGCGCTTTAAGGTCTTACCATTTTATTTTGTCTTTCTTCCCATATTTCTTCTTGTGGCCGTTGGCAATTTCATTTTTTTCCAGTTCGCTGTTTGAACAACGTATTTTTACTCATGTATATGTAGCTCCTCGACACGACGACGTCTATTTTTAATCCTGCAGTAAAATCCCCGCTTATAAGATACACTCTAAGTTTTGAAGCTAGAAAATCAGACAAAAATAAAAAGCAAAATAGTTGAAAAGAGGAGAAAAACGATATACAAATATACACTCAAGAAAAAATACTAATACTACTACTACTACTAATAATAATAATACTAATAATAATAATAGAAATAATGTTACAGATGATAACATCAACAATCCCAGTTGTAGGTGGAACCATCGGACTGATTGGAAAAGATCCCAAAAGACCCATTGAAGGCATTCATAGTAATTGTACACAAGTACAGCTCACATCTTACGAATGGCTTTATCTATGTAAAATATCTTGTTTTTTTTTTTGTTTGTTTTTTTTTCATCAAAATGCTCAGTGGAAAATGTCATGATGCTATCTCTGGCCTTAGGTCTTTGGTTGGGACCCGGAAAGAAATGAGTACATATCAGAAATCAAAGGAAATAATATAACAATAATATTAGTAATAATAATAATAATAATAATAATACCAACAACAACAACAATAATAATAATAATAATAATAATAATAATAATAATACAAAATTACTGACGTAACTCTTGCAATACTTTTTAACAGTTAAGAGAAGGGTGAGATTTAAGAATAGATAAAGAAAAAAAACCGTGTTTAACAATGTCGAAATATTGTTTAACATTGTCAAACACTTTTTTCTTTATCTTTTCTTAAACGCGCTCTTCTCTTAACTGTTAATAATAATAATAATAATAATAATAATAATAATAATGATAATAATAATGATAATAAAAGATATTCAAAAAGTTGTCAAAGTACAAGGACCTTGAAATAGAAATCTCGAAAATGTGGCATATGGGAACATCAACAATCCCTGTTGTAGTTGGAGCCCTAGGACTGGTTGGAAAAGATTGCAGTAGACTAATTGAAGGGATTCCTGGAAGTCCATGCCTCAAGGAGATTCAAAAAATTGTTCTGACAAGTACAGCCCACACCTTACGAAGGGCTTTATCTATGTAAGTTAATTTTTTTTTTTTTTTTTTTTGTCAGTGGAAAGTGTCATGACGCCATTTTTAACCTTAGGTCCCTGGGCGGGACCCGGAAAGAAATGTGTAAACGCCAAAAATCAAAGAAAATAATAATAATATCCAGAAACACTTTGCCATCTACTATTTGGTTGAACGGTATAAAAACTCACTGAATATTAAACGCGGCATGACAGGATAGGCCAACACCTGCACTTGAAAACATGCATCTTTTACACGAAGGAAACTGCAAGAAATTGATGCGAATACCAACCAGCCCCAGTTACAGTTTTATGGGACATTAAAATACACACAGACAGAAAAATCAAAGCTAATCGCCCAGATAATCGTGATCACCCCCCCCCAAAAAAAAAACAGAATGCGCTTTGCTTTCTTATTGACATGTCAGTTCCTGCAGACTGTAATGCATCATCAAATAACTATAAAAATACAAGGATTTTGAAGTGTAAATCTCAAATATATGGAGTCGTCGATTGAATTGAAAAAAAAATGATAGGCTCTTTGATGGGATCACAGATAATTTTTTTTTTTTTTTAAGCATTACGCCCCGAGCAAGGCGTGAAGCCACTAGGATGCAGGGTGTTGCAGAAGATTTGGAGCAAGAGCAGACAGGAGTGATAGAAGAAAAAATGAGGAGATTATAGTTGGAGATTATAGCTCTCAGGGAAACAGTAATAGGGAAGGGTGTTCTACAGGCGAGAGGTGCGAGTTATGAAGCTATTGGAGTAGAAGAGACGGCTACATTTAAAAGTTTCTACAGTGAAAGGGCGAGAGCGGGATGCCAGCCTGGTAGGGCGCTTGAATTCATGAAGTCTGGGAACCAGTGAAAGCAGTTCATCGGAGCAATTACCATGAAAGTATTTGTAGAAAAGACAGAGAGAGGCGACGGCGCGTCTGTGAGAGAATGACTGTAGACGAGACGCCAGATCAGGGCCAACTTCAAGAAATACAAAAAAGTGCTCTCACAAATAGAGCTCATCCTTTTGTCTATATTTGTTTGATCTGAGGGTTCTTTTTTTAAAATTTTTATAAAAGGTCCAGTGGAAAATGTCATGAAACCATTTCTGACCTTACGGCTCTGGTTAGGACATGAAAGGAAATGAATATACATTTGCCTGTATCATATATATATATATATATATATATATATATATATATATATATATATCAGAGGAAATAACAATAATAGTAATAATAATGATGATGATGATGATAAATAATTTTCTGAAGGAGGAAAGGATTCTTTACTTATTTATCCAACAATTTTTTTTTAATCATTTATGGCGTTATTTTAATGGATACTGACGTTCCGTTTATTTACTAAACAGTATATATATTTATTTTCGTGTACCGGCCAAAATATTTGACGTCGCGTCAACTCAAATAACAGTAACCACTAAAAGTAACGTTTAAAGTGATAAACACACACACACACACACGCACACACGCACACACACACACACATATATATATATATATATATATATATATATATATATATATATACAGTGTAACCCGGATATAAGAGAGTTGTCGGGACCGGAGAAGAAGTCTCTTATATCCGGGTTTCTTATATCCAGGTTTGGTCTATTTTATATACATTAACACATGCTCTAATTTGGGACCAGGGAAAATCTCTCTTATATCCGGGTTTCTCTTATATCCGGGTTACACTGTATATATATATATATATATATATAAATTTGAATTAAGTTTAATTTTTTTTCTTTTTCTTTCAGATTTGGCAGATATCTGGGCGATATTATTTTTCACCCATAATTGCCACGACTTAAATTACATGATCCAATAGAGAAATAAATAAATTTTTACCAATAACACTGATTTATTTACTGATGACTTTGATCCGTCTTAATGAAACACCCTACATAAATATTATGAAATGGATTCAGTTCGATAATTATTTTATATATATATATATATATATATATATATATATATATATATATATATATTTTTTTAAATAGACAGTATTAATTATATTTACCGGCCTGAATTTTCGAGAAATTCCGTAAACAGTATATGCTTCTCCGATAGAAATCGAACCTGACAAATCTTCGAAAACGATATTTTACCGTTCATCACCATTATAAGTACCTGAAGATTGTACAGAACATGAAACTCTGAGTTGTACCTCCGACGTATGGTAATATCTATATTTATTAATATATATATATATATATATGAGTGTGTGTGTGTCTGTGTGTCGAAATATAGATGGAAGGGGTTTAAAATGATGTCAGAAAAAGACCATTGCTCTCATTACAAAATAAAATAATAAAAAAAAAAAAAACTCAAGATCATGTCGGTTGTCTCAGTGGAATTCACAAGTTGAGGGAAGCTCTCGGCAAAAATCGTCAGTGATGCACTGAAGCGAAAATATAAGACAAGAACGAGTTATTCATGAGTTTCTCCCTCTACTCTCGCGTTAATGATGTAGAGGCGCTGACATTTTGACCAGCAGAGACCTACTCGAGAGTTTTAGGATTGGGTTGGGGTGGGTATGTGCAAAGAAGCTTGGAGAGACGGGTTGCTATCTGGGGGATAACGAAACTCTTAGATGAGTCGAAAGAGAAAACTAGAAATGACGGGGGCCATTCGGGTATATGAAAAAGAAAGAAAGAAACAAACAAAGAAAGAAATGATTGACAAAAAAGAGGCACACACACACACACACACACACACACACAAAAACAAAGGATTGAAATTTAAAACCACGGAACTACGCTAACCGGGGAAAAAGAAAGCGAGATTCAGACAGAGACAAAGGTTGAGACAATAAGTAACATATAAGGATGCATATGAATATTTTTTTCTCCCAATTTAAGATGAAAGAAAAATCGTTATGTCACTTGAAGGGTCCCATAATCTAAGCATCGTCGGGAAAAAAAAAACGCACTGCAGAAGTGACAAGAATCAAGGGTCCAGGATAAGCTAAAACAGAATCAATCGCTCTCCAGAATGATTTTGAATTCAAAGATTTCCTCCTTCTAGACTGGTTGCCAACCAAGGCTAAAGAACCCATTCTATACTGCTATTAACCCATAACAATGGTAGAGAGAAGAAATTGCTTAATATATTTAACAAGAGTATTTGTGTGAAAGGAAATACAACAAATTGGACTGGCATTTGAATTCGAAGCACCAGTCTGTGAATAGGCATAACTTCTTGGAAAAACTTGTAGAGTGTTTTTTGTTTTATTCTCTACAGCATGATATCTAGAGTTGTCCTTCTCCTAGATAAGTTTTCACCTAAACCTAGAGAACCTAATCAAACCAATAAGTGCAAAAATAATTACGCTTGCTGCAAAAAAAGAAAAAAAAATAGAAAGATGCTCGGCGTTTGAAAAATAAAAAAGAAACAAAATGAGTGATCGAAGACAGAATAAAGAAAGCTTGTAAGACATGAAGATGACATAGTGCTGATAAAAAAAAAAAAACAAAAACAAAAAACATGGAAAATGAAACTACAAAAGGTAGCGAAGGAAAGCAAGAAGAAAGTACAGAGAAACTTCGGTTCTCAAACGTCTCAAATGTCGAACAAATCGATTATCGAACAGAAAATTCGAGATGAAAATGCCTCGGTTATCAAACAAAATTTCGGCTCTCGAATAACATTGCCAAACCGAGCTAACCCGAACGGAATAATTTCTGAGTCAACCGCTGTCTTGTATACATTCGTGTGTTGTGTTTTTTTCCCACAATTTTATTGTACTGTGACTTTTTTTTCTCTACGTTGATTCATATTGAAAAAATAGTTTCGGTTTACGAATATTTCAGGTTTCGAACGACTTTCAGGGACGAATTAAATTCGTGATCCGTGGTTGCACTGTACTAAGCATAAACTACAAGAACACCGAATGCATGGTTGTCAGCAAAGGGATCAGCTGTAAATGCAAATTACAAATCGGAGATAGTAAAATCAAACAAGTACAAAAATTTAAATACATAGGGAGTGTTCTAACAGAGGATGGAAAGTGCGACACTGAGATCGGAAGACGCATGGTAGTGCCCAGTGATTCATACCAAAAGCTAAGGAGAGTATTAAGAGACAGGAAAACTTCGTTAGAACCTGAAATTTTATAGGATACCTTATCTTCTAATTGGCAGGAAGTTCTGGACAATCTCCTGAAAGCTGAAGAAGAAATTTGAAGCAGCAGAAATGTGTTTCTACAGAAAGATGCGGAAGATACCATAGACCGAACATGTGAGCAACGACGAGGTTTTAGAGAAAATAGAAACAAAAATGGAACTTGTACTTAATTTCAGGAAGAGACAGCTGAAATTTCTATGGTACGTAATGAGGAAGGAGGGTTTGGAAAATCTGATACTCACATAAATGGAAAGAGGTACAGAAGAAAACAGCGCGTAATATTCTTGGGCTTGAGTAAATGGATGGTAGAGCATTTTTTTAATTTAATTTTTTCTGGTGGCATTAAACAATCACAAAGAACTGTACCATATAACAGAAACCATATCACTTGAGGACTACCAACAGCAGGAACAATTAAAATGGATAGCACATGTATCTCAAAGAGAAAATTATGACATCATCAAGATATTGACTTTCCACACTACTTCAGACAAAAACTTTAGAAACTAACGCCCCCCACTCCCGCAAAAAATAATGAAAAGAGCGATAACTGCTACGGGACATATTTCCCTGTAAAATTGTTTTAAGAGAAAGATTTTATATTTCATAAATTTCAACCGACAGTTAAACAAGCAGCTCGATCAAGGAATGTCGAATATTTCCATATAAGGAAACGGCTAATATTACTATTACTCTTGCCATCTTACCATTATTTAGTATGTACTGGAGGATGTAATTGTTCCTAGTTTTTTTTGGTTTTTTTTTTTTTGTCACAGTCGATTTTTGTTCATATATTAAATATTTTAAGGCCCGGAGTTAATTTTCGTAGAAACGAAAATTATTAATATATTTTTTGTTTTGTTACTTGTACTGTAGGTACCTCCACTAATTAGCTGAAAAAACAGCATAGCATGATTAAAAGAGGTCCCAAACATAATAAAAACAAATTTTATCGTCAAAATGTTTATGTTATTATTAAGAGGGAAGACCAAAGTTTTCTTTTTTTTTTATTTTATTAAACTTTTTAATGCTTTCACGCATGCTCGAAATTTTGGCTATTTTTTTTTTTTCTTGTCAGTCAAATATTACTATGGGTATTTTAGGGCCTTTTTCCGGTAAAAACTTTGATTTGGAAATTCTTCCTAAAATCAAATAATTGTCAGATTTTAATGAAACGTTCAGGACTTATTTACAAATGAATAAAATTATTTTTGAAATTTTATTTTTAGAAAATTTTGGTTAAAATATTTTTTTACATCTCTTATCCTCAATTTGTCTTATTTTATGAAATTTCGAGAAATTAAAATTTAATTCTCTTCATATTTGTATTAATTAAAAGTAGAACTCCTTGGAGAATATACATCAGCAATTTGTTTTTTGTCGAAAATCTGCATGAAAACGTAAAATAAAAAATGCAATAAAACTATGACATCATTTAATTAGGAATGCTTTTAATTGCTTTTATAAATAAGATACATTAAGAACACTAATGTCTTTAGAAAAAAAATTCAGTGAATAATGAATGTTTACAAGAATTGTCTTCATTTTTAAAATTTTCATTGTTTTTAAATTTTAATTAGAAAAGATTTTTTTTTTAATTTTTTAAAAATTCTGTATTAATTTCAGCCATTTAGATTATATTATTAAATGAAAACTATATCTACTAAGCATAAATGGTAAAGGTTAATACGAGTTATCGGACACCAAGATTTTTAAAGAAAGAAATTTTAAATACATTTTTCAAAGAATTTTGGTTTTTTTATCATAAAAAAATCAAGATGTAAATAAATGTGCCCACTGAAATAAGCCGACCATACACGACATTATCAGAAAATAAGAGAGATGACTATAGTAAATTCAAAGCCAACATTCCTAAAATTATATTACGGAGAATTTTTTTTTTTTTTTTTTTAGCGTTTCCCTCCAAGCAAGGCGCAAATGGGTTATAGAAAATTAGGGCGAGAGCAAAGAGGAGTGATAGAGGAAAGGATGAAGAGAAGGATAGGGGATAGATCAAGGCATCTGGAGACGTCTCCTCTTGAATAGTTGGAGAATATAGCTATCAGGGAAACAAGAAAAGGGGAGGGAGTTCCACAGGCAAGAAGTGCGAGACATGAAGCTATTGGAGTAAAAGAGACGGCTACATTTAACAGTTTCAACAGTGAAAGGGTGAGAGCGAGATGCCAGCCTAGTTGAACGCTTAAATTCATGAAGTCTGGGAACCAGCGAAAGCAGCTCATAGGAGCATTTACCGTGAAAGTATTTGTAAAAAAGACAGAGTGAGGCGACGGCACGTCTCTGAGTGAACGACTGCAGACGAAATGCCAGATCAGGGCCAATTACATTTTCCAATATTTTTAAGATTAGCGAGTAATTAAAAATTATATAAAAATGGCGCTCACATCATTTTCATAAATTGCGTTTTACAGATAAAGTTTCCGTAGAACAACAATCAATATATCATCATATCGTCAAAAACGTGGCAACTGTTTGCTGTTTGCATAAAAAAATAATTTATGTGGTATTTTAAACTTAAAGTAAATAATATTTGTTCCAAATCATATTAGTTATACTTAAATCAGCTAATATTCCTCAAATAACGTTTCAAAAAAGTATATTATATTTTTGTAAGATTTTTAATAAAGTGAATTAAAATGCAGTGAAAGACGACTGAAAAAAAGACGTTAATCAGCTATGTTAGCAAACAAAAAAAAAAAAAAAAAAAACGATTCAAATCAATATAATTCCTGTTTGAAATACAACGGAGTATTTTACTGGTTGGAAATAGTAAATTTAACGATTTAGTTTTCAATTAAAGCTAAAATGAAAGCTTGAAGAAAAAATTTAATTAAAAAAAATATTTTAAACCTTAGGTCTCGTGAATTATTGGAAATACCTAATAATGCTGCCTTGTGTGAGAAGCATTTTCCTAATCTTAATTTCATTCAGAATGGATATTTGACGTATTTTCCAAACATGGCTAAGGAATTTTGGTCCGTTTGTATGCGGTGCTATTAAGCAAATATATATATATTGGGCCGACGTACCAACCATGCAGTCCTCAATCGCTAAGAAATGCCGAGCATTGAAGCTGCCATTCTCAAGCATGGCTTCAGGTGGTCAGGATATATTACCCGAATTGCGTCATTTCAAGACTTCCACACACATCTACCTTTACAGCGAGCTCGTCAACTGTAAACGACATCGCGGGTCACCAAAACGACCAAGCTCGAAACAGAAGCCCTTGAGCGTCCATTCTGGTGAAGGGAAATTCATTTTAATTATTCCACTTTTCAGGAGAAGAGAAAGTCGGAAGAGGAAATAAAAAAAAAGGTAACAAAGGCCAAGGCACCATCATACGCACTACCATGCGACCAATGTCTGAGACTGGTCCATTCCCGACTTTGTATTCTGACCCATGTCAGGTTCAAGGATCGTGGAGGCACCTAGACAGGAGTGGTGCCAACGATGTATATATATATATATATATATATATTTTTGTGTGTGTATATATATATATATATATATATATATATATATATATATATATATATATATATATATATATATATATAATAAAGAGAAAGAACTGTAAGATATACAATCCGGTGTTCTTATTAATACAAAATAATGCACAATGCAAATGTACAGAGCATAAATATTATAAATTTACTAATTTAAAAATATGGTTCCATTGCTACACAGAAATTACCATGTTTGAAAAACAGAAGCTAAAAACTTCAAATTCAACTATAGAATCAAATTAAAGTCCCTAGATCTGTTTCATTTTCAACCGAATTTTGAAATAATTTATTTTGAAATTTACTGAGTTTTATAAGCACATACATTCATAATATTAGTTTCTAAGGATACGGGGAAATCCAATCATTTTAAAAAGGAGAGGTAGGGTATTCATTTTCATTGACAACTATTGTATCAAAATATGAGTTACTTTCGAAAAGAGCTTAAGTCAAAGGAGGATAGGGGTGCCTTTTCCAACGAAGGATGACATCCGTTCAACGCATGTCGTCTGGTCTTTTTCAACGACAAAAAGTTTTTCAGCACTTTTGTTTCGCCGTTAAATTTGTACTTGTATACATAAAGATTTTTCTAAAAGGGTTGTTTGTATATGAATACGTCGTATTGAACTACAATTTTAAAATATTATTTGTAATTTTAATTATGAACAGACTATACATCTTTTAAAACAAATAGATGTAATAGAATTACTTAAATTATTTAAAAATTATTATTAAATATCAAATATAAATATGTATTTTTCAGGTTTTTTTTAATGATTTTTTTTTGTTAAAACGATTGGATTTCGATGTATGTTTAAATGCGAGTGTGCATGTGAATATGTGCGTATATGTATTATTTTCATGGAGCGCAAGATAGTATACTAAACCGAGATAGAATGATATTGACAGACATATTATTCATCAGCAGAATACACAGGTAGACTGGTCCTATAGTAATCAGTCCCGATCAGTATGAAAATAATCTTGTCATTTTTTACGGGTACTATGATATTAAGTTACTATACATCTAGATGCTGTTCAGTGTCAATTGTCACATAGATAGATAGATAGATAGATTTGAACGCAGTCGGATAGATTTGAATGCAATCAGATAGATAAATAGATTTATAGATATGAACATATTAGGATAGATACATAAGAACATATTTGGATAGATAGATAGATAGATAGATAGATAGATAGATAGATAGATAGATAGATAGATAGATAGATAGATTTGAACGCAGTCAGATAGATTTGAACGCAATCGGATAGATAGATAGATAGATAGATAGATAGATAGATAGATAGATAGATAGATGTGAACATATTAGAATAGTTAGATATGAACATATTTGGATAGATAGATAGATAGATAGATAGATAGATAGATAGATAGATATTATTTTAATATGCATTTCCAGCGTCATCTATACATTCTCAGACTTTAGTATATCTCTCTCTTTCACTATATATAAACGTGTGTGCATGGATGTGTGTGTGTGTGTTTTCTATGTATATGATTGAATTTTCCAAGTTAATATGTTATGTAATATGTAGTTCGAATAATTTCTACAGCTATTCACACGCAAGCCCGACGTGCATATTAAGAAATAGCGGTACTCAAGAGAAAAAAATACGATACACAATGTAATAGATGTTTCAGATCGAATAAAGATTCATTTTCTATGAAGCCCAGACAGTCTACGTCCTTAGAAAGAGAAAGAGCAGATGACGTAAATTACAGGCAGCGAGACTCAACTGATAATCCATCTGATTAAACCGCGGCCGCCATTATCAATTTTGTCCGACGTTCAGTCCACTTCCCGCCATTTGGCCGCCGGCAAAAGGTGAGACGCGAGGCAAAAGATGACGCCATATTTATTTATTGTTAAGAGCAGGGCCGTTGTTGGGTATGCCATTATTTGAATGGCTTCATACTGCAAAAATCTCTTTAAAAGTAATCCTGTTTTGTTTGAAGACTGGTATGAAAAAAAAAATCACTTGAAATGAACGCAGGTTTTTCTGATTATTTATGCTTTTATTTTAGTATTTCTGTCTGTCTGGGGAAAAATGTAAGAAAATGCCTCTGAAAAGCCTAACTTGTGAGAAATTAATCTGAAAATGAAAGTAAAAATTTTTATCACCTAAAACTAGGCAAAAATCACAATGGTATTTTTTCTTTTTCTTAAATAAATGTCATGAGCTTACCAAAGAAGTAATTTGTGTGATACGTATAATATGCCATACCATCATATACATTCACACACAGATACACACACATACAGATACAGACGTGTAAGTGTGTGTAATCATCTGACAAAATGGAAAAATAACTTCTAAGTAACTCTTTTCATTCCAAGAATGTGCTTCAGACTAATATCAATGTCAGAGTCTGCAAAAAATAATGTATACACATTTCAGGAAAGCAAAAATTGTATAGATATTGTAATACTAAATTTATACAGACATCACGAGATTAATACAAGTTACCTTTGGACTTTACAATCACAAGAGATACCCAAAATGGTGGCCTTTAGCTTCCAAACATTTATTAGTACGGCGAATTACTGCTTGGCAAACGTTGGTTAAAGTGTCCAATGGGATTGCTGCACATGCATTTTCAATTTCTTATCTAAGGACCACCTTGTAGTCGGTTTCCTTCGATACGCAACATCCTTTAGGACTTGTTGATACTGCAGCCATGACAGTAATGACATCTGTTTCGAAAATAGCATACTACAGAAAACAGTTTTATCGCAATTTGATAAACTGCGAAAGAAAAGTTGCTCCTTTCTTGAAGTCTATACATTTTGTGGCGGCCTCTGTATATAAGTGAAGAGGAATATAATAAACGCAGTGTAAAATTTTACACCAAAAACGTTAACGATACAAGGACGTTCAGTTTTAAAGGTTATTGACTCCCGGTGTATTTAGATGTTTAACTCAATCGATCTCAGTCAATTTTCTATCGCTTTTGTTTTTATTTCTATTTAATTGCTGTTGAGTTTAACCTTTTTTGTGACAGCAGCGATTTTATAAAGAAAGGAGAGATATGTTTTATGATCCAGGGCGTTTATTTATGGTGGGAGATTCCGAAAATAGTACACTTGCAATACATTTTGGCCTTAATAAATTACAAATCACTTCTACTTAGATAAAAACAATATTCTTTAAGTCAAAATTATGTCTAGACATATTACGAAAAAGGACTAATGAAGTCAGTGCATTGTTTTGTAAAATATCCTTTTTGTGTTTACATCGCCATTTTATATTAATTCCTAGATGTTTCATGTATGAGTTTTAGGGAACATTTTTTTTGTAGTCTGTGGGATTACGGGCATATCAAGTTGAAACACAGGTTCCAGTACGGTCACCGAAGTTAAGCAACGTTGAGATGTGTGACCGCTTGTGAATACTAGGTTGTATGTGAGTGGTGTTTGTTATATTCACTTACGTGCAAATAACTTTGGTAAAGGTATGATTCTAATTCTTCACTTCCACTCCACTACAGCTATTGGTTAATAAGTAACACTTGTATCCTTAAACGTTCATTATCTCAAAAAAAAAAAAAAATTCTTACAATCTAAAAATATTTCCGGGTAAACTGCAACGGGTTGATAAGCCGTAGAAAACGAATCAATCAAAGTCTCAATTTTCGTCTGTTTCCGGCAAGTCTCGTTTTTTTTCTGAAGCTGGATTAAAGTACCGTATATACTCGCGTATCATGCGACTATTGAAGACCTAATTTTGAAGCTAATATTAAGGGGGTCGTATCATACATGAGATATAAAATTAGCGTATGTATTACTGGCCCTGGCTACGCCGTTGACCAAACTATATATCTAATATACTTTAGTCAAATTAGCTTCAAAATTAGGTCTTCAAAGGTCACATGATACGCGAGTATGTGCGGTAGATGTATTTCTAACACTATCCTTTTTCGTTTCGTTTTTGTCATTCGAACTGGAAGCCATTTAAATTTCAAAACGTAACATCTCAAAGTATAAAAAAAAGAAACAAGTATTTCAAAGTAAAACCAAAGAGTAATTTGTCTCCTCGGTCAGGTAACGTTACCATAGATGTTCATTTCTCGTCCGGACGATCGATGTCCGGATAATCGAGATAATGATAATCGAGAAAGTCGTGTGTTGAGGAGTTCACAAACATACACACGGACACACACACACACACACACACACACATTCACACACACACATTCACACACACACGCAAATGCACACACACGCAAATGCACACACACACATATATATACACACACACACACACATATATATATGTTATTTTTAATTTATTTTGTTTAAAAGTTATTTTTGAAAGATGCTCATATTCGAGAAGAAGCTCTGTTTTTCTTTGTTTTTTTTTTTAAATGAAACAGTATTTTTTTAATTAAACCGTATTTTTTTAAATCCAATTACATCTACCGGCCTGAATATTCCTACGTGGCGGAGCAGTCAAAGACTTCAGATGTAATGACG
>CAHIKZ030004513.1:1000000-1127500 GCA_903632075.3 Acanthosepion pharaonis | reverse complement strand
AAATTCTTGAAGATTGTACAAAGCAAATAACTGAATGTGAGTTCCATTGTCGAAAAAGTTCGAGAAAAGAAACTGTTACAGTAGAAGTGGCGATTGCATTTATCTATTTCAACATTAAAAGGGTGGGACCTAGATTTCAATTTTTTAGTCCGTTTAAATTCATGTAGTCGGGAAACCAGGGAAGAAAGCTCCTCAGAACAGTTGCCATGGAAATATTTGTAGAAAAGTCAGAGGGAAGCTATGTGTAACGCTTGCAGCATTCACCCAGTTGGTTGAACCGGCTCCATCCAACACAAACGCCACATCCGAACGAAAGCTGGCCAAGCGTAGCAGACGGCGTATTCATTCGGACGTACAAATCCAAAGTAGGGATTTCAGCAGGAATTAGGATTCACGAGTTCTATCCAGCCGCATTTATTTACTTTTATATACACATATACATATAGGATAGTGCGATCTGGTTTGGATTCACTGTTTCCTTATCCTTTTCTGAGCAACTAAAAGCATGTGTTTAAGGGATTATTATCCTTAAAACAATTCCAAGTACTTCTCATCTGCGCCAACGAGAAATAGTCACAACCTCTAATTCTTTCTTGCCCTTGGCTACACATGCAAGTTGATACTCCTCCTTAAACTGATCGTGTGTCGAACTTGCCCTAGTGGAAAGGCGAATAAATACTTGGATTATTTGAAAGTTAATTTTGCCGTGCTGTTCTAGCAACAGAAGGCTAGTGTAATAGATATGCATACCTTCAGGTCACACTGTCGAGGCTGATCAGTAATTACAGGGGTGATTACTTGGGACTGTCAAATGCTGTAACATTGGATTCTGCGATGTGGTGTAATGGAGAAAGACTCGCAGAGTCAAGTTCCAATTCCAAGTCGGGTTTTTTATATTCACTTACGTGTAAATAACTTTGAGAAAGGCATGAATCCACCTCTTCTCCTCTCAGCTATGGGTTAAATATTATGACTTTTATCAGTAAAAAAATATTATCTCTAAATTATTCTGTCAATCTAAATGTATTTTCTGGTTTTAAATAACATTTAAAAGGTTGATATACTGTAAAAAATAAATAAAATTCAGATCACACGTTTGATTGAAAGAATATTTGGCTATTTATATAACAGCATTATTGTCCAAATCGTGTTAAAAAATAATGGTATCACCCCACAAAATGTTTAATATCTAAAATACCATTAAACTAATTGAATTTATTTTTTCTAGGTTTTCAAATAAGACGTTTAGCCATCTTAACACCATTTGTCGGAAGAGTCACTGAAAAAACACTGCGTTATTCAGCTACAAAGAAAACAGGTTAAAATCGTTCTGTGTCAGACCTACATCTTCTCAACAGATCAATGGATAGAGGAAAAAAACATTTAGGGCTTCAGTAATGGTACATTCATACTCAGGCTTTCATCTTCAAAGTCCATTTCAAGAACCATCAAGAATAAGATTAAAAAAGCGGGAACAGTAGAGAGGAAAACTGGATGAGGAGGTCAACACAGGAAGAGGAACCATCATTTCAACTTAGAGCTAATAGGATGAATTCAAAAAGATCCAGCTCAATCCATGTGGAACGAGAGAGAAAAATTTCAGCTATGACAGTCCAAAGAGCAGTTAAAAAAGACTTGAAAATGAAATCTTACAGGAAACCTATGAGGCATCTTGTTACTCCAGGGCAGAAAGTTAGAAGGTTAGACAGGGCGAAGATCATCTTGAACAAGTTGGAAAATGATACTGGAATGACCAAAGAGCAGTTAAAAAAGACTTGAAAATGAAATCTTACAGGAAACCTATGAGGCATCTTGTTACTCCAGGGCAGAAAGTTAGAAGGTTAGACAGGGCGAAGATCATCTTGAACAAGCTGGAAAATGATACTGAATATATATATATATATATATATATATATATATATATATTTATATATATATATATATATTTGAATAAAAACAGACCACTTTAAGGTTCCATGTAATAAGTTATTTCACCACAACCCCTTTAACAGGGCTCTGGATCATCAGACTTTACTTCCAAAGGTTGAAATGAAAAGAAATTCACACGTTTTTGACGGACCGCATCAAGCATATGTAAAATTAACGAAGTGAGGAGGTGAGGTGGGAGAGAAGATAAGATATGAGCGGGTTAGATGTACCATTTCAATTCCTTATTCTTAACCCCACTGTGTGTCGGCTAACGCGTATTGTCTCTAGATATAGATGGGTAAGGGGTGGGGGAGAAGACCGACATTAAAGGAAGAAGCCACGACAACCCTAATAAATTACATTTCACGAGGGCAGGTTTCATTCAAAAACCTTAGACGCTGTTAATTCGCATTACAAATTTGAAATTAAATTCATATATATATATATATATATATATATATATATATATATGTGTGTGTGTGTGTGTGAATTTAATTTCAATCCTTCATTAGCTTCCGATCCTTAGTTATGATTAATTAATGATGAACATGTCATTTTTTTTTATACCCGATTTCATCACGATTCTTTTGTTAAGCTCGGAGAGAAATTATAGATTTTTATTACTCAAAGTAGAGACGAAAAACCGGGGAGAAAGACGGAGACGTTAGAAATATAGTGCAGAACTAGTCTTTAGAAGGAACCAGAAACCAATCCTAAACAGGAAACAAGGGATCAACCTCTACTCCTGTTCAATGAACAACAGAAGAGTAGGAACAAGGCAACATATCTACTCCTCTTAGTGGAGGAGAAAAATAATAATTAGTCGTATGTGGAAAAAAGAAACGATTTTACTTGTTTCATGTAGCAATTCAACGCACCCAGAAATAACTTTTTATATAATTAATCTTTGGAGCGGACAAGTACTCTTTGAGTTTTATATATAAGTTTTAGATGAGGCTTTTTCAAATAGTTTATATTTTGTTCCATAAGCCAAATGATTTACTCAGGAATCCTTTTTCACAGGTGCACTAAAAGAACAAAACCAATACTGCACCAGTGTACAAACATGTTTTTAAGTATTGCACTTCTATCAAATCTGCCATGTTTACATATCCAGTCGATTCTGTATATATATATGTGTGTGTGTGTGTGTATGTGTGGAAACATTGGCTTGACCAATATTTGGTTTGTTTTGGTTTATGGCATTATTCCATATTTTCTAACAACCCACCCGGGAAGCTGAAAATGTTGCAAAACCAATACCCGAAAGTAAAAAAAAAAAAAAAGTAAAAAGAAAAACAAGTTAAAAAAATGATAAGAATATCGATTAGAAAACGAAGCAACCGTCATATATTGTATCACAATTGCAATCAATGTATCGATTATATCAATGTTTACATGCGATGTGAGTGAAATCGATATTGTAAGCGTTATCAGAGATCGATCATCAGTAGCCGGGCTGTTAGAGGTTTGTCAAAAAAAGGTTTCAATATTCCGTTTTAACCTTTCTCGCTTTCCTTGTTCGATATTAGAAATCTATGATTCACTTATTATATAAACAATTATGACTCGCTGTCCTCCAATAATCTCTTCCGTTGCAGACTTAATCCCTTTCATTCGTGCAGATAAGAGAGCTGAATAGTTCCCGGACTTACCAAGAAAGGATTCCAGTATATACTCACGTATTTGGTAATTTGGACAGTAAGTGGGCCTAGCTGAGATCATTTTAACACTCACTAATATTCACAAAGAGCAACGATAATATTGGTGTGGTGTCCTCCCTCTAAAGAGTCTATGTTGGACTCTTCCACCTACTATAGATTTAGTAGGAGAGAAGGCCTTGGGAAAACAGTGGAATAGATTGAACGCTGGGTCAATCGACACACACTCACTAGTCGTGTAATACTTTTCTGTTGTAGTTACTGTTTAATATATGATTTATCTGTAACACTTGTTTTGTTATTTCTTTAACCATTTGCTTGGTCACAACACATATGTACATCCGTATAAAGCTGTTTCTATATCGAACAAATGCACACATGTCGCGCACGCACACACACACACAGACGCACAAACACACACACACACACACACACACACACATATATATATATATATATATATATAATTAGAGATAACTAGACTCGTTTCGAAAAACCCTCGAATTTTTGATTTGCTAATAATCAAATCAATCTCGAGGGAAAAAAAGGTTTTAAAAAAAGAAAGAGCTACAAACATGAACTTCCGCCGACAAAAAAATCGCACAGATGCAGGTCTGAAGCCCAAAGAAAAAAACCTGATACGAGTAACAACTAACTAACAAAAGAGCTCAATACAACCGTAGAGCAGACCTAGATACACCTAGTGAGCCAATGAAACCTGGGCAGGTTTCACCTAAACGGATTGTCAGGGAAAGTAAGGCCTTACTTTCCCTGACGATCCGTTTAGGTGAAACCTAAATAGGTTTGTCTGGCGTAGGTGTATCTATCCATCTATCTATATCTATATATATATATATATATATATATATATATATATATATAACATTTACTTTCAACCAGTTACTTTCAAATGTTTCTTTTACGGCTTTCATATATATATATATATATATATATATATATATATATATGAAGAAATATAGTTTTAAGGTGTGCTATATTTATGGGATAAAGTGCTCAATATCAGGGATGTAGCGTATGTAAATATAAAAGTGAACATTGAAGTAAACCCTCAGAGGCAACAAAGTGTTTCATTTGCTAAACGCAATCACCAGGCCTGATACCCGTCTACTAGGGTGGATAGCCAATCCTATTGTTCCACACCCACAGAATCAACCTGTGGCTTATACTACAACTATGCTGAGCAGACCTTAGTTGCATTTTCTGGGAGCGAGCATGTTATCTAGTGTGATCAACAATTTCAACAAGGAAAATTTGAACGCTCATTCCCTCGGCCATGATGACTTGTGATCCCCAAGTTTTCCTTACTGCGATTGTTTTCGCGATTAAATTTTTAGTACAAAAATCATTTTTAGAACTTTGACATAAATTTGGGAATAATTGAAATTACGAAATCCAGCGAAAGTTGCCCATGAAATAAAAATAATAGTTTGTACAAAAAAATTGGGACCTACGTACATCAAATTGTTATTAAGTGGTGACAGAAGAATTATCGTTGAACTTTTATAATGTAAGCTTACATATTAATGCAGCAGTTAAATGTGGCGTTTAGTTTTGAGTTCTTCAGTAGTTTATTGTTGCCTATCGCATCCGGCAGCTGTATGCCTCGCAAAAGGAAATCTCCGCCAACAGAGGACCAGATTGCAATCAAGAGATCCAAGCCTGCAGCGAGGAAAAGAAAGTCCCTTGCAAATTGTTATGGTCCGGTTCCTTGTACCACGGCGATAGTCCAAGGTAGAACCAATAAAGAACTCGAACACGGATATGAAATAACACAGATATATTACAAACAGGAATCTATAGAGAGAAATAGAAAATGTTAGTACGAACAATCAGGTTTAGTAGGGAGAACAATGTAGTCTCGAACAGTATCACTATTCCAATGTCTTGTAGTAATTGTCTGATCGCGACTCTGTTTCGGACTGCCGCTGACTCGACTGACTGACTCGCTCGCTCTGACGGACTTCACTCCAGACTTCAGACTGAACAGTATTTAATCACCTAACCCCACCCCACGAGGGCATCATGTGGCACAAGGCCGGTTTAAAGTGGGATCTCCGAGCCTGTGGGCTCGGCCAAAAATATGACCTTTGAACTCGTATAAACGGGGTCAGGGTCGGTTTACCTCCCCGAAAGAAACTCCGCCCTTCGGCGTAGCCTCGTTCTGGTTCCTCGCCGCCCGAAGGCAGAGAGTTCAATCGATCAGCCGGTCAGCCGGTCACCCGACTTCGGACTGAACTCTCTGCTTCCTCTTGAGGCGCAGTATTTATTACGTATGGAATAGTCCATTATGTTATTAATAGGTAAGGTCCCATAACACAAATGAAAACCCAGATCAAACGGCAGCCAGGAGAGCTTCCAAAGCTGTGAATATGCAAAAGATTAGAGACTCTCAAAGTCCTGAACCAGCCAAAAGCTTAATCAACAGCTAGCTTAATTGTCACCCGATAAACACAATATATATATATATATATATATATATATATATATATATATATATATATATATATATATATATCCGAATGTAATGATAACGAAAATAATATATAAATTCTAACGTTTACTGCATTCATTCAATACCGATAGTAGAGCTATAATTATTTAACATAGTTTTTTCATATAGACGAAAACAATTTACTCACTACAAAGATGCCACTTCGTTTCGGTGCATTAGTTGCATCTCAACTGGTGAGAAGCAAAATAGTTATAAACGCTTCTCTTTGTAAGCAGCCTGTACATGGAACGTCACGTCCTTTTTTTTTTTTTGGTTGGAAAAAAAAGTAAATTTTAAGAAGGGATGGATAAGGATAAAGGAAAGTTAGGAAAGGTAAAATGGTGTCAGAGTGCAACAATAGTGTTGATTGATAGCAGTTTGATAAAAGATTCTTGAGGAGAACGCATTTGTGTGTGGGACTCATACATAAAGTCGCATCTCCAAAGATATGTATATATATATATTTGTTTGAATAAAAGACAGACCACGTTAAGATTCCATGTAATAAGCTATTTCACCATAACCCCTTTAACAGGGTTCTGGATCATCAGACTTTACTTCCAAAAGCTGAAATGAAAAATGAAAAAAAATTCACACGTTTTTTACGGACCTCATCAAGTATACGCAAAGTTAACGAAGTGAGGAAGTGAGGTGGGAGAGAGGATATGAGTGTGTCATATGTATCATTTTAGTTTCCTATTTTAACCCCAGTGTGTCGGCTGGATGTTGCTCAAATTTAACGCGTCTAGTCTCTAGATAAAGGTGGTTAAGGGGTGAGCGATAAGGACTACCTTAAGGAATTTCACAACAGGTTTCATTCAAATTCCTAGACGCTGTCAGTTCGCGTTACTTTAACGTGCATATTTGGGAGGTTAAGGTTTGATAAATATCTAAAATTTTAAAACAATTTAAAAATTTTAAAACAATTTAAAATATATATATATATATATATATATATATATATATATATATATATATATATATATAAAATAAAGAAAGAACAGACTAAGATTAACAATCCGCATATTTACTTTTTTTTTAAAAGTGATCAATATATCGAAGAACAAACATTATTATAATATTTTTATTATAACATTTTACATCGTTACACAAAATCTTGCATATTTCGGAACTATAATATCCCTTCATCAAGTGATGATAGATAACTTATGATTAAAATGTTTTAATTGGGAAACTAGAAAACATATTACCTCATTTGAACGTTAAAAATGAGTGGTGGGGAAACACAATTTCAAAATTTAAAAAATCGTACTTCTGAGCATGTCAGGATTAACCAATCAAGAGACAGATCTAAGCTAAAAGGAAAAATGAAGAATATGGTCAGAGGGTGTTATTAGGTGGGTTATTAATTCATGTCTTAGATGAAATGACACGTCCAATAAAAGATAAACTGTTGCAAATAAATTTTAGATAAAGAGAAGTAGACAAGGTTGTATTAAACAAATTGTTATTTTGTGTCCTTTATCAACGAGATGAGAAAAACAAAAACAAAAACAACGAAGTGGGATTCACTGTTCCTGGGAATTTGTTTTGTGCGTTTCGACGTAGTGTATGTCTCGCTAGATCAATTATGATTGAGTTGTGTGTATGATACATAGTTTGCGCTCCTTACTTTAGGTCTTGAATCGCATCTATAGTAAATCACTATAGTGATACAGGTATTTTCATTCTCTTCTTTGCCTTTAACTCTCCCCCACTCCTTTTGATGACTTCCGCTGTATTGATCTCTATCTCTCTTTTGCCTTGTTTTATATCCCCTCTTCCCCCCCCTCTCTCTCTCTCTCTCTATATATATATATATATATATATATATATATATATATATATTAGTGTTATGTGAATGTTCTAATGTAACAATGTATAATAAATAAATATTTACGGCTCTACTTTTATATTCAGCTCTATTTTAAATTAATGATTTGAACGCTGAAAAACTTATTCTTCGTTCTTTGACATTTGGATATATACATATATATATATATATATATATATATATATATATATATATATATATATGTGTGTGTGTGTGTGTGTGTGTGTGTGTGTGTGTGTGTGTGTGTGTGTGTTAAAATCTTTGCTTGACCCACTTGTTGAAATCTAACCAAATGACCAATCATAATTTTCTTGTAAATTACAATTTGGTCTGACAGAGAACTTTTCAGCTTCCCTCACACACACACACACACACACAGAGACACACACACACACACACATATATATATATATATATATATATATATATATATATATATGCTAAGGCCCCTGTTTTTATACTAATTTTTTTCCCTTTTCTGTAACTTCTACCGAACATACGTACACTATAATGCAGACCCCACAATGTTTTGTTTCTTTTAGACCCTGTAAACATATTCTGCTTACTGTTTATTGATTTCATTAAAACATGGTTCCGAACAGAAGGAAATGGTTCTTGCAAGCGTTTTTTCCAAAACCACTGTACATTAGAGACTCACTCTCACTTATTGCTTTTACTCTACCTTATTCTCTCTCACTTACTCTCTCTCTCTCCCTCACAGGCTCTTTGCTTTTAAAAAAATCAGTTTTCACTTACATTGCCATTTCTCTCTAAGTTCTTTCATCTCTCTCTTTTCATATATATATATATATATATATATATATATATATATATATATATATATATATATGTGTGTGTGTGTGTGTGTGTGTTTGTGTGTGTGTAAAATTCTCAGAATTAACCAGTAGAAAAAAGACAATATGTAGAAAGGAAAAAAATACAAAAGGAAAACTGTGTGTTGTTTTAGCCGACGAGTTTCGTCCAATGTGGACTTTTTCAAGGAAAAAAAGTGAATATAAAATAGCGTTTCAAAATTCTTCTAGTTACTAACCGTATTTATTTTTTTGTTTATAGATACTTTGTTTCAATAAATTCATTTCGTATTTTCCCCTTGAAAAATCCATATTGGATGAAACTCGTCGGTTAAAACAACACACAATTTTCCTATTGTCTTTTTTTCCTTTCTACATACATATATATGTATATGTATGTTTGTATGTTCGTGTGTGTGTGTAGGTGTGTGTGTGTGTGTGTGTGTGTGTATAGAGACGGAGACAGACCGGTGAATAGATAATGGTGGAGAGAGGGAGAGTGTATATAGATAGATAGATAGATAGATGCGATGGATAAATTTTCGTGTAAATTACGCAAAATGAAAATAACACTAACATCTCATTTTAACAGATATATTTACTAAAATTACGCAACTATATCTTGAAATACTAAACGGTAAATTTATTCAATCAAATCGCCATTGGCTTCAACCACGGCTTACAGACGACATCCAAATCTTCTGCATCTCGTCTGGGAGATCTTGTTTTAGTTGGTGAATGCTGCCATAATCCTTGCTTTGGTGTTACAAGGAGTTTTGTCTTTCGCTCAACTACGGCCCCAAACAAAATAATCAAGGGGGTTGCAGTCTGGGGATTATTGTTATGTATTGTGTTCTTTCAGGACGTAGGCAATCATGCAGCTCTCAATAACTTTCGTACTTCTGCCACCTCCCCTAGATCACGTCCTGTCATCAACTTGCTTAAGCCCGCCAGGTATGTCATGCGTTGCTTTCCCTTGCCTCTCTTTTCCTCTATTTAACCTGTGAGTATTAAAATATCCAGGCCCTCCTTTCTCTCTAAGTGTTCCAGAAATTTCATCTGCCTCTTTCTTATGTTAAGTATAAGCTTCTTCCTTGTTTACATTCTCTCCAAGACATCATCGTTGCCCAAATACTCGTTCCGTGATATCCTCATCATCCTTCTGTAGAACCACATCTGCGCTGCCACGAGTCTCTTCTTCCTTTTTGAGGAGACCGTCCAACATTCGCTGCCGTATAGGAGGACAGATGTCACATAGCAACTCAGTTCTCTGTTCTTTGTCACCAAAGAAATCCTCCTGTCTCGTAATACTCTGTCCAGCTTTTAAAATACATCCTTGACCATCCCAATTCGTCTTCGGATCTCAGCGTCACACCTACCTTCCGCACATGCTTGATTTTAGTGTCCAGGCCTGCAAATCGCAATTCGGGCTCATCCTTTTACCGATCACCATGAATTCTGTCTTCTTGTAGTTTATAGTTAGTACCTTCTTCTCGCTATCCCTCGCTACCTTCTGTAGGAGGTTTTGTAGTTGTTTTTCCGTGTCTGCTATCAATACTGTGTCATCTGCGTATCTTATGTTGGTAAAATTGTAGCTGCCAATGCTGAATCCCAGCAGCATCTCCAATTATCTCCGAATTGCTTCGCTGTATATGTTGAATAAGTCCGGTGAGAAGACACATCCTTGCATTACGCCCCTTTCTATTTTGTATATTCGCTGAAATTCATTCTCAATGCACATGCATGTCGTTTGCTGCCAGTATAGGTTCCTGATTATTCTAATATCTTTCCCGAATATATCAATGTTGCTAAGCAGTTCCAGCAGACTCTTGTGGCGTACTTTGTTGAACGTCTTTGCGCAGTCTATAAAACATAGGTAGCCAGATATAACAGGTGACGCAGTCGCAGAAATTGTCTGACAGCCATAATCGGGTTCTCCTGCTTGTTTGGTATTCCAGCAGTCACCCTTTTGACCCAGGGCAGTACTACCTCCTCAAGACATTTGATGTAGGCCATCGTTTTGAGTCTGAGCCTCTCACCAACAAATTCGTGAATTTTTTTCTTATCAGAGAGGGTTGGATGAGTCTAATGTTGATTACGAAGGTACGGCAGCTCGGAAAATTTTCCGAGCTGCCGTACCTTCGTAATCACCATTAGACTCATCGAACTCTTTCCGAATCCTTTGCACTGTCTTCACATTGACACTTCCCGCTCGAATGCTAAGCAGTACATGCTGTTTCGAAATTTCTGGGGGAGTGAATTGCGTCATGTGCTCATAGAGGTTACCCAATTGAGCCTAGTATAATGTGAAGCCGAAAAAAATCAAAACCAATGCACATGCGCGAAATTAAATATATAAAATGGCGACAATTTACCCATCGAATCCTGTTAGGTACATCTCTAGATATGAAAAGACTGAGATAGATAGATAGATAGATAGATAGATAGATATAGATAGATATATATATATATATATATATATATATATATATATATATATATATATATATTATTAAATATAAAATACAATAAATGTCTATTATGTTTGATCAGGAGCCGTTATAAACTTCGTAGTATGTTTGCTTTAATTTCGGGTGAAAATAAAGACATTTCGGGTGAAAAAAAAATTGTCCAACATTTGTATATTTTCTTCTTAAGCTTTTCCTTGATCTAAGCTTTCGTTTCACATGAGCCATCTTCAGATTGGTTATACGGACATTTAAACAAAGATATTCGCCATCAAAGATGATATTTATTATTTGTTATGTTGACATAGGTCGTTGAAAAGCCAATGCAGGCCGTAAATTCGTGCACCCGAAATTAAAGTTTAGAACGGCTCATGATCAAACATAATAGACATTCATGGTTTGTTATATTTAACAATATATGTTTAAATAATGATCTGCTACCTAAATACCGTAATATATATATATATATATATATATATATATATATATATATATATATATATATATATATATATATATATATATGCCAAGTGGTGGACAGGGGAAATATGTTGTAGATTATTTACAGTCTGTTTACAGTTTGCTGCTTTTATTAAATTTCTATTTGTTATTTTTATCGTTTTTTAATTACTTAAATTTAGTGTATATTTTATAGAATCTGAATTTTATGAATTTATTATTGTTTGCTATGCGCTTATTACTTATTTATTACTTGGAGCTGTGATGTCGATTTACACACACACACACACACGCGCACGCGCACGCGTACACACACATACAGGTTTTATTATTTATTCAATCTTTTTATTTCTTTATTTTTTACTACTTTTCGTTTCTACTTTTATTTATTCTGTTTTTGTTTCTTTCTTTAACTCATTGTCTTCTTTTTCTGTCATTTTCTCTTTCCATTCTTTATTCTTTAATTCTCTCCATTCTTTATTCTTTAATTCTCTTTCCACTCTTTATTCTTTAATTATCTTTCCACTCTTTATTCTTTAATTAACTTTATTCTTTAATTCTCTTCCACTCTTTATTCTTTAATTCTCTTTCCACTTTTTATTCTGTAATTCTCTTTCCTTTCTTTATTCTTTAAATCTCTTTCCATTCTTTATTCTTTAATTCTCTTTCCACTCTTTATTCTTTAATTCTCTTTCCATTCTTTATTCTTTAATTCTTTTTCCATTTTCTATTCTTTAATTCTCTTTCCATTCTTTATTCTTTAATTCTTTTTCCACTCTTTATTCTTTAATTCTTTTCCCCTTCATTATACTTTATTTCTTTTCCATTTTTTTTTCTCTTCCGTTCCATTCTTTTCTGTTTCCATTTTTATTCTTTATTTCACTTTTCCTTCTTTACTCTTTATTTTTTTTACATTCTTTATTCTTAATTTCTCTTTCTATTCTTTATTCTTTATATCTTTTTCTATTCTTTATTTCTCTTCCCATTTTTATTTCTTCTATAATTTTATAACTTTTATTTCTTTTCAATTTTTAATTCACATTTATATATTTATTTTACTTATTTTCCTTCTTTTCTTTTTTTTATTCGTTATTTTCTTTCTTTCTTCATTTTCGTTCATTTTATCTCGGTCTGTCTTTGCATTGTCTTCTTCAGTTTATTCATTTGATTTTCTATCTTTAATTTACATTTTTAAATTTTTCTCCTTCTGTTTTATCAAATCCCTTTCGTTTACTTCATGTCTTCTCTCTACTTTTACTTTTATTTTATTCTTTCTCCACTCATTCCTCAACACCCGCGTATACATTTCCAGTTCTTCTTTCTTTCTTTCTTTCTTTCTTTCTTTCTTTCATGTTCTCGCCTCTAAAATGGCTTCATGCTACCGGACCAAACGAAACGAGTCAATAGTTTCCATTTCAACAGCATTATTATTGTCGAGTTTCAGCGGCCTGCCGCCAGAGGTCTCTGTTAAAGTTCCTGTCAATATGACAAATAATAAAATTTAAGAAAAAAGAGAAAATAACGCACAGCATGACGGCAGAGAGGCCAGGGCTGCGTGCCAATATCGAATACTGACAATGGCGAGTTGTAGCTTATTGGACAGAATATCAAACTAGTCAAATTTTCTCTTCATTCTCTCTATACGCTCATCACTAACTGACCGAATATTTGCTTAAAATGATATCAATTCTTTGCTATATTTTTAGCATCAATGCACAGAATTGAAATATATGGGGAAGTAATATATATATATTTTTCTACATCAGTATAATTTTAAGAAAGTCTACGATAATGCGAAAAAAACCCAGAAAACAAAAGGCTCGTAAGATATTCCAAAATAGAAACTGAACCATTCTCACAAACCTAACGTATCAAAATATATTCTTCTTCTCACCAACTCTATCACAGCTACAATTGAAAAATGTTTCTAAGCTTTGTTACAGCTAGTTCTAAAACAATAAAAAAACTTAATTAATACAAATTGTCCTGGGTATGACGATAAACTACATCTGGCAGCAAGGTCACTGATCGGGAAATTTTGAAGACCATGGAACCAATTCTTAATTGATGTTGTTCCCAGGTTCACACTGACCCAGGGTGGTAGCACCTGTTAGTCTCCTAGCTGTGGAAAATAATAAACCCCCAAACTGAGATTAAAACACTATGAAAATGTAAAAAATATATTTTTGTTGTAAAAATACCAGGAATTGTGGGCTAAATATATTAAGGGCTCTAAGATAAAATCCTATGACAAGGCCAGATTTTATTTACCCACCACAACCCAAAAATTAAATCTGGACTAGTCATATGATTTTACCCCAGAAACGTAAGGATATGCAGCTTCTAAATGAAGAAGAGAGGTATATTGAGAAAACTTCCTCGGTTCTTAACTACAGACATCATTTTATCCTCAACGCAAGAAAAAAAAAAAAGAAAGAAAACGATCTTGCAAAATCCTGAAAGCCAAATAAAAAGACACCACCAATAACATTTCTGCCAAAAATAACAGAAAATTCATAATCCTACCCTCATTTTTAATAATTACGTGTTAATACCCTTGGTAAAGGCATGACTCCTATTTTTCTACCCCCCACCCCAGCTATGGATAAATAATAGGACACACCGGGTTCTACAGCCTTGCATGGCAACTGGTCTACTGTAGAAAGAAACGGCAACCTACTGCGGGAAAAAAATCTGCCTCGTCAGTCATGTATCGAAATATCCATGATCGCCAACGCGTATATTATGCATGGTACATAACTGACTGTCTATGGGTAAATAGCAAAACAGACCGGGTTCTATAGCCCTAGATGGTAACTGATCGACCGCAGAAAGAAATGGCAACCTACTGCGGGAAAAATCTTCCATGTTAGTCATGTATAGATAGATACATGGCTGATGAAGCAGACTAATGTGCCATAAGTCATACACACTGACTAAACGTGTATCACGTATGGCACATAACTGAATACTAGAATCGTTACCGTCACCTGCAGGAGAATCGGAGATATAATTAGGAAGAAAAATAAACCCAACGCCGATTGAAATGCCGAGATTTATCAAATAAATTGTTTACAATGCGAAAATGTTTATGTGGGGGCGACATAGCGTGATCTAAAAACATGCATCTACGAACACAAGAGAGACTTGAGTTTGGACAATCGATCTAACTCTCTCGTTTTGCATCGAAACGATGCTGAACATGATTTTGAATTCAGTAATGTCGCCCTAATTAAAAAAAAATTCTTTAAGGAGAAAAATACATTGAAAACTTAATAATAATATTATTACCAAGTATAAGCAAACGCCTAAAAGATTACATTCTTAAACAGGGGAGCCATAAACTAGAATCCTGTGACTCCCCGTTGCGAGGGTTCACAGCACAAACGTCAAAACACAAACCCAACTGGACAACCACTCACACAGTTACAAATATACATTACCATCCGTTGCTCACTTTGACAAAAAGGAATTTTCACAAGCTTACTTACACACCGAATCATTTACGGTTTTAATACACGTGACAATGTCTGACCAATAAGAATTGACCTAGACATAATTGAAAATATCAGTGTTTTCTGTCTTTTTGTTTGTTTTCTCTCAATCACTGACAAGGCTTTAATAAATAGGAAACATGTTAGATTGATATACGTTTCCTATTTGCTCTTTTATTTTTTCATATATGAATATATATTTTTATTATTTTATTATATATATATATATATATATATATATATATATATATATATATATATATATATATATATATATATATATATATGGACAACAAACACACACACACATATATATATGTGTGAAAAGTGTATATAAATATAAATAAATATATATATGTATAATTATTTATATATTATATGCGCGGTACTTATTAAAAAGCTCAATATCAGAGATAGAGCTAACATATTTGGTTGGCTAGATGTGAGTTTGTGACCCTGGGTTTCACGCTTTAGTTTCAGAGTTTGTCTGACGATCGCTAAAGCGTGAAACCCAGGGTCATAAACTCACATCTATCCAACCATATATATATATATATATATATATATATATATATATATATATATATATATATATATTTGGACAGCAAACTTTCTTTTAAACATGTTTTGTTGAATATGAGAGACAAGGAAAATTTGCTGAACTTTTTTATTTAGTTTATCTACTATTCTTACTTTTTACGTTTCGTGGCAAAAAGGGGAGTGTAAAAATTGCCCGTAGTATCTGTTGTTCCAAGCGATTTTGGCAAATTCTTTAGCCATTTATCAAAGGGTTTGTTATAGAGTTATGTTAATTTGTTTTCTGGGTTGTTCGTCTGAGATGTATTATGTGATGCCTACATTCATAGTAGCGTTTATTCCAAATCCTTCAAAAGGAAACATTGTTGGAATTCGGGTTGGAGTCTTCGTATTAAAAAAAAATGCAATATATAAAATAACATTATAACTGTGGCTGCTGCAAAATAAGGTGAGATTAATAGTAGGTGCCAGATGATTTAGAGAGAAGGCTTTTCTGACAACGAGATGTTTTCGGTTACAGAATTTATGAAGGATCATCGTGATATATATATATATATATATATAAAATATATATATATATATAATATATATATATATATATATATAATAAAAAGATCAAACACTAATATTCCACGGTTATATAGCTCCGGGTATAACAAAAACAAATTTTTATTGAGACTTTAGTGTGGGAGAGGGAAACAAACGTGAAAAGTGAAATGTTTGAAAGCTCTAGAGAGATGTGTAATAGAAGAAAGAAGAACAGGAAGGCCTAAATGTGAAGGTGGGGGTTAAAATTAAGAGAGTGAAGTTTTTAAGAGAGGTGTTAAATAAGGGTTTAAATGAGTGAGATACAGATAAATGGGAATTATTTTTCGATACATAATTCGCTACCGAATCGCTGACCTACATTAAAATTAAAAAAACAGACTCGTATTATATATATATATATATATATATATATATATATATATATATATATAATGTTCAGTTCTCGCTACGATAACTTGGTTCAAAACTCACACGACATGATTGACTTTTTAATGCGGTGATTTCTCGGTGTTGTTAATGTGGGGTTCTGGAAACCTAATGAGTGAAATTGGGTAGTCGAAATCGTCAGTGGTTGTGTGAGTTCAAAATCACACATCATTGTTTCTGGGGCAAATTGCCCTTGTCCAAACTGTCCATCACCAGCGGCTGACCAAAGCGGGTGGGGGGAAACCTGGGTCCCGGGCGGCACTTCATGTGGGCGGCATTTTACGGGTGGAAAAATATTGAAGACATGATCTTTCATTTTTATGTTATGGTTTTCAAAAAAGAAATCTAATAATTTGTTTTTTAATTCAATATTTTTTTTAGATTTATTCCTTTTTGTCTGAGAAGCCGGTATTTTGATCTGTCCCTGCTGTGAGCGACCTCTTTCTGAGACTATAAGACCACACCAGGTCATTTCAAGACACATCCCGAATATATTGCATATTTTGTGCAACCAATATATATATTTGCCGCCCCGCCCATGTTTTTGTATTGTGATAATCGACCTAAATAGTTTTTGGATCGATTTTAAATTATTTTTAATAATAATAAAATATCAGAAGATTTTTTTCAATGATTTCAAAATCAATTGTAAATATGTTGAAATTTTAATGAAATTTTTGGTATCTTAATGAATAAAATTAATTAATGTTATAATGAATAGCTTCTTTGATTGGAAAAAAAAACATTGAAAAAATATTTGTTATCACATAGCAACGTTTGGTCACTTGAATAAAAAAAATCCCAATCGCCAATTTTTACATTTCTAGTAAGATCAAAAACTAGAAGACCACATATAAAAAAGAATTAAATTTACAATGTCAACACCCTGAAGAAGTTATTTGAAAATTTTAATTTTGTTTTTAAAAAAACTTAGAAAAGAATTTTTATATAGTTTTTTTTCTAGTGGAGTTTTATAAATAATGTTTTTTTTTCTTTGAGTTGATCCAAAAACAAATTTCCTCTGATGCAATCTACCTACATTATTTTCACTTAAACATTTTAGAGTAAATTTTGAAAGCCTTCAAACCCTTATGCCTAAAATAAAATATTTGTAATTAGCCCTCGATATTTTTTCAACATAACTTCTCTGACGTTATGAAAGAAGTCTAAACTATTTATTTATAAAGAAACAACAGATTACTTATTAGGAATTAACATTGTTAAAGAAATTGCAGGTGACAATGATGATGTGCCAAAAGGAAGAGAGCTCCAGTGCATGTGGTAAGGACAGGTATGAATATAAAGAAGGAACTGATGATGGACAGGTATGAATATAAAGAAGGAACTGATAACGGACAGGTATGAATATAAAGAAGGAACTGGTGACGGACAGGTATGAATATAAAGAAGGAACTGGTGACGGACAGGTATGAATATAAAGAAGGAACTGATGACGGACAGGTATGAATATAAAGAAGGAACTGATGACGGACAGGTATGAATATAAAGAAGGAACTGATGACGGACAGGTATGAATATAAAGAAGGAACTGGTGAAGGACTGGAAATAAATAAAAGAAGGAACTGAACACAGGACAGGTATGAATATAAAGACATCGAATTTTTGATGAATTTGACAGGTTTGAATTTAAAGAAGACACTGATTTGGCCATGAATTTGCTGGAAATTGCTGTGAAATAAGAACAAATTTTGGCCAGAGAATTTGCTGTTTTGCTGTGTACGAAGACATCAAATTTTGGCCATGAATTTGCTCAGAGTTTGCTGTGTACGAAGACATTGAATTTTGGCCATGAATTTTGGCCAGAGTTTGCTGTGTGTTTTCCGAAGACATTGAATTTTGGCCATGAATTTGCTCAGAGTTTGCTGTGTACGAAGACATCGAATTTTGGCCATGAATTTGCTCAGAGTTTGCTGTGTACGAAGACATCAAATTTTGGCCATGAATTTGCTCAGAGTTTGCTGTGTACGAAGACATCGAATTTTGGCCATGAATTTGCTCAGAGTTTGCTGTGTACGAAGACATCGAATTTTGGCCATGAATTTGCTCAGAGTTTGCTGTTTTCCGAAGACATCGAATTTTGGCCATGAATTTGCTCAGAGTTTGCTGTTTTCCGAAGACATCGAATTTTGGCCATGAATTTGCTCAGAGTTTGCTGTTTTCGAAGACATCAATTTTGGGCATGAATTTGCTCAGAGTTTGCTGTGTACGAAGACATCAATTTTGGCCATGAATTTGCTCAGAGTTTGCTGTGTATGAAGACATCAAATTTTGGCCATGAATTTGCTCAGAGTTTGCTGTGTACGAAGACATCAAATTTTGGCCATGAATTTGCTCAGAGTTTGCTGTGTACGAAGACATCAATTTTGGCCATGAATTTGCTCAGAGTTTGCTGTTTTCCGAAGACATCGAATTTTGGCCATGAATTTGCTCAGAGTTTGCTGTTTTTCGAAGACATCGAATTTTGGGCATGAATTTGCTCAGAGTTTGCTGTTTTCCGAAGACATCGAATTTTGGCCATGAATTTGCTCAGAGTTTGCTGTGTACGAAGACATCGAATTTTGGCCATGAATTTGCTCAGAGTTTGCTGTGTACGAAGACATTGAATTTTGGCCATGAATTTGCTCAGAGTTTGCTGTTTTCCGAAGACATCGAATTTTGGCCATGAATTTGCTCAGAGTTTGCTGTTTTCCGAAGACATCGAATTTTGGCCATGAATTTGCTCAGAGTTTGCTGTGTACGAAGACATCAAATTTTGGCCATGAATTTGCTCAGAGTTTGCTGTGTACGAAGACATCAAATTTTGGCCATGAATTTGCTCAGAGTTTGCTGTGTACGAAGACATCGAATTTTGGCCATGAATTTGCTCAGAGTTTGCTGTGTATGAAGACATCGATTTTTGGCCATGAATTTGCTCAGAGTTTGCTGTGTTCGAAGACATCAATTTTGGCCATGAATTTGCTCAGAGTTTGCTGTGTACGAAGACATCGAATTTTGGGCATGAATTTGCTCAGAGTTTGCTGTGTACAGAAGACATCAAATTTTGGCCTTGAATTTGCTCAGAGTTTGCTGTGTGCACGAAGACATCGAATTTTGGGCATGAATTTGCTCAGAGTTTGCTGTGTACGAAGACATCAAATTTTGGCCATGAATTTGCTCAGAGTTTGCTGTGTACAGAAGTCATCGAATTTTGGGCATGAATTTGCTCAGAGTTTGCTGTGTACGAAGACATCGAATTTTGGCCATGAATTTGCTCAGAGTTTGCTGTGTACGAAGACATCGGATTTTGGCCATGAATTTGCTCAGAGTTTGCTGTGTACGAAGTCATCGAATTTTGGCCATGAATTTGCTCAGAGTTTGCTGTGTACGAAGACATCGAATTTTGGCCATGAATTTGCTCAGAGCAGGTGCTTGTTGTTCTTGTAACTTTGGGACCTAAAAAATTTCAAAACAAAGATGAACCGTTTGCTCCGACTGTAAGACAGGGGAAAAATAGTCCGAAGATAATGCTACAACACTGGTTTTACAAAACTATGGAGAATATAAAGACTATTTTGAGATCATGGTTGCTGTACTCAAAGACGAACAAATCTTTATTATTTCTACTGTCGCCTCTTCATGAAGACAGAGCAGCGAAAATCAAGTCTAGCAAGAAATCCAGGATTTCAAAAGTTCTGGAAGTTTAATTCAAAAATACCTGAACATGAAAATTCGTCTGACCATCAAAGAGCTTTCAAGGAATGGAAGATGTTGGAAATGACCCTTAATAAAGTTAAAAGCCTTGACAGTAAATTACAAGAACAAACTATGATAGAAAGACAGATTTGGAGACAAGTTTTAACACGGTTACGTGATGTCGTGAAGTTTCTGACGAAGAAACCTGCCTTTTAAAGGTCATCGAGAAGACAGATATAGTTCCAGTAAAAGTAACTTTATAGAACTTGTTGAACTTATGGTCAAGTATGATTCTGTTCTTTGAAAGCATTACTTGAAGGAAGTAAATGATATCCGGTGGTACTTGTCACTGAAAATCTAAAATGAATTCATTCATCTTGGGAAACCACGTAAAGGAAAATATATTGGATCGAATTCGAAAAGCCAGTTATTTTGCGATCATACTAGACAGGACGCAGGACGTTTCTCATACTAATCAGATGAGTTTCATTTATCAATATGTCGTTGAAGACAAAGAAGTGGAGGTGCGGGAATCATTTAGTTTTATCAGTGAATATTGGAAGACAGTTTATGATATAAAGAAAATGGTTTTGGATCGACTGGAGAAAGACAACTTGATTTAAAAAAAAAAAGTAGAGGGATAGGATTTTACAATGCGGTTAGTATGGCTGGAGTTCACGCTGGGGTTCAACATCTACGAACCATAAATGGGAAAGTTAAATCTGTGCCATGTTCTAATCCTTTGCTGAATTTATGCGGTGTTCAGGCCTCAGCTGCGAATACAAGTGCCATTACATTTCTTAGAGTGATTGAGAGATTCTATAAATGTTTCTCCTCTTCCAATCACCGGTGGGGAGTTTTATCTTCGCATGTAAAGATCATGATGAAGCATTTGATAACCACCCGTTGGAGTTCACGTTACGAAGTTATTCGTGCAGTTAAAACTGGATTTCAATGAGTGATTCAGGCACTCGATTCATTACCTCAGAAAATCTTCAAACGAGAAGGGATGGACAAATCATTTTCCTTTCAATTGAAAAGTTCTCCTTCATGTAACATTTGTTTTACTGGGAATAAATTCTGGGACAAATAAATCTAATCCAAAAGAATCTTCAAGAACCTGGTATTAGTCTGGATGTGTGTGTAACCCACATGGATTCAACCAAAATTTTCTTTAACCAAAACAGGGAAAGACTGATGTCTGAATCGGTTAATCAAAGTAAAGCAAAGTGCGAGGAAATGGAAAAGCGGATTAGAAGAAAGAGAAAGGTACTTGCGGGGAAAAGAAAGTTTATGTATGTCAAACAGTTTACGAATGTTATGATTGACTTGTAAATTACCTGGAAGTACGATTTGACACCGTGTCTCATCTACAAACTGTCTTCGCTGGATTATCATTGCAAGCAATCCTGGAAGATACTGAAGGCGAGTTGGAGGGAAAATTTAAAATTCTCGGTAGCGAATACGGTCCTGACTTAGACGTATTTAGGCTGTATTTGGAAGTTCTTCGACTTCGCGAATTTTAGCGGCATCTTCCAAAGTGGAACGTGAAATGACCATTATGACTAAATCATCGGCTATCGAATGACTGAGATGGATTTATCGATGGCAAGTTCAAGAAAAGAGTGCCAAATACTGCGATTGCTGTACGGCTGTTTTTGAAGCTCACAGTTACTTTTGTTATCCAGAGAGAAGTTTTTAAAACTGAAATTCATCGCTTATCCAATTTGTTCCTCATTTCAACTGAACATGAAACTGAAGAAGATAGACTTTAACCAAGTTATTAGTAACTTTGCTTCTACAAAAGCTCGAAAGGTTAAAATATGATAACTTTTGTTCAGTTAATTTTTGAAATTGTTGTTTTTCAAGTACTAATCAGTGCCATTAAGGGTATTTCATATATATTTTCATCAAAAAAAGAAAAAAACAAAGGGGGCGCCATTATGAATACGGGCCCCATGTGGCACTTTGCCTGTCTACGCCCCTGTTCATCACATCACATAGCAGAAAATGTAACTGAAGCCGATTATAGCATAAAACACAGGTTGGCTCTGTGGTCTTTTCCAAAACATTAATTGAAGGAGAATAGTTATTGCGAATGATTAAGTTGGTTATATTAAATTTAGTATAGTATATAACTAGTTTTATATTTTTTACTGGGTACAGTGGGGGTTATATTAGTATTTATGTGATTTGTTTTAGGATTTTTCAACTTGTTTGTGGTTAGAGCGTATTTGATTGTAGTATAGTAGAGTGATATGTTTAGTGTTATTTGAAGAAGTATTCCTGTTCACATCCACGCTTTAGATGAATATTAATTCACAATACAAGTATACTCCAACAGGAAAACAAAAAAAAAACAAATTTCAAATTCTCAAAGCGCTCTACATAAAAAAAGCCAACACTAAATAAAATTAATTATGATTATAGCAAAATGTTTTGAAATATCTATAAAAACAATGGTTTGAGATGCTCAAATTGTAAAAAATATGTTAATTTTTTTAAAGAATTTCAATCTAGTATTTTTAAACATTAACAATAAAATCTAAGTTACATTTCGTACATAGTCTTAACGTAAATTGTAATAAATAATGGAACGCGTTTCATGCGCTATTTCATGATCCGGCGTCCTTTAAAAGGGCTCTGGTGAAATAAATTATTATAATGGAACCATAAAAGATCTGTTTTTCTTTAATATATATATATATGATTTTAGAAGATGGTTTTATTGATCTCCACAGACAAGTTTTGTTTTAAATCATATAGGCTGAATATACGAAAATGGTTTTTAAAACGACATCTTCAAAGGGGTCAAAATAGGATTTAAATTTATAACCTTCTAAACATCAAACGAATTGTTGAAAAAAGCAATAACATAAAAGTTTTCCTAGAATTTGAAAACCATAACATCTCAATTCAAGTAACGTTCTTATAAATACCATTGATGCTTGTATGAAATTTAATAATATATATATATATATATATATATATATATATATATATATATATATATGTGTGTGTGTGTGTGTGTGTGTGTGTGTAAAACGAGTGAGCGGGAGAAAGAAAGAAAGAAAAATGGACAGATCATTTTTAGCCACACCTGAAGCTAACACCTGTTATTTTGTAGAATAAAGAACAGAAAATTACAAGATTTGTTAAAAACAACTTTGTCTGTGGCCTTCAATAAAACTTGATTAAGTGAAACATTTCTATCAAAATAGACAAGATATATATATATATATATATATATATATATATATATATATCTTATATGAAAATATATAGAAAATAGGAAAATAGGAAAGAACTGGTTAGGCAGATCCAAAGTTCCTAGTATTTTAGTTATTATTTTTTAAAAATGGTGCTCGATGCAAATGTAGAGCATAAATATAATTATTTATTTAAAAATATGATTCCAACTCGCGACATAGAAAACCCTTTATGAAGTCGTCAAAAAACAAAAGTTGCGGCAGTTTTTATATGCACAAATCCCTTTCATAAAGAAATAAAATAAAAAAATAAATAAATCTTCGTAGACACGTAAGCCAGACTAGGCTAAAACATCTTCCGTTTGAAATTTAGACACCCCCACCTTACCCTGACTTGACATCTATGAAAGTAACTCTATACTGATACTTATTATTAACACCCAACACACGCCTACCCAATTTAAACAATTCGCCCTAGCTGTTACCATGGCAATTTTGATTTCAATTATTAAAACACGTAAATTTCTGAAATAAGTTGTTCCAAAAAAAATTTCGCTTGAAGATGGAACAGAGCTTTCTTTAACTCAATTTAATTCAAATAATTATATTATAGTTTTTGGCTCTTGTTTTAAAACATGAGACCTCTTATGTCGCGAGTTGGAATCATATTTTTAAATAAATAATTATATATATATATATATATATATATATATATATATATATATATATATATATAAAAAGAAAGAATAGTAAGATATATAATCCGGTGTTCTTATTCATATTTTTTATTTTTATTTTCACGAAAGATTGCTCAAACAGAACATAAAAATTATAAATTAATTGATTTAAAATATGTTTTTCGCTTCACAGTAATAACCATGTTTCAAATTTAATTATATAATTAAATTAAAAGCATTAGTTCCGTTTCATGTTCAAGCGAATTTTGGAATAACTTATTTTTAAATTTACTGAGTTTTAAATATAAATTCATAATTTCCTGTTTCCAAGGATACAGAGAAATCCAATCATTTAGACAGGGGTGATAGCGTGTTCATTTTCATTAACCATTGTTGTATCAATTATGAGTTACGTTCGAAAAAAGAGGTTAAGTTTAGGGGTGTATTTTTCAACGAATTCTGACATCTGTTAAACGCATGTCGTTTGTTTTTTTTTTGTTTGTTTTTTTTTTAATCGCAAAATGTTTTTCGGCATTTACTGCTAGTATTAATATTTTCCACCATGTTGAGGTCACTATTATTTGCCTTTTTATAGTTCTAATGTAAATTCTTATTAATTAGATCGTTGTAGTGCCTTGTCGTTATTTTATAGAAGTTTCCTGTTTTGTCGGATTACAGTAAAATTTTTATCCGTTGTGTTATATATATATATATATATATATATATATATATATATATATATAAAAAATATTAAAGAGAAGAGAGAAGCTGCAAACGGTTTTGTTTATAATATGGAGTCTTAAAAATATATATCATACTTTATTTTCCATAAAATTTTTGTTAAAAGGGGTTTCGGGGCTTGCGGCGTTCATCAGGCGAAGAGTCGTTATATTTAAAGGAATTAATGTTTTTCCTTGTGTTTTCCCATGTTTAACCATTGTCTTTTGTATGTAAGTTGTAATCCAAATTTTCTTAGACTTTTGGAGAAGGTCTTCTTCTGCTTAAGGAGTAATAAAACATTTAGGATTGGTCAGAAAAAGGGGAGAAGGTAGGAGGTCATTGTTCTTATCTTTTTATGACCTCTGTATCTTTTTAAATCTGTTGCCATTTTTGTGTATTGTGTGTGTATTTTTGTTAGTATGTTTATACATATTCCTTCTCCATACATATATATTTTTTTATTATAAAGAAATTTTTACC
The DNA here is from genome assembly GCA_903632075.3 of Acanthosepion pharaonis. Lineage (NCBI taxonomy): Eukaryota > Metazoa > Mollusca > Cephalopoda > Sepiida > Sepiidae > Acanthosepion > Acanthosepion pharaonis. Next base: position 1,102,040 of record CAHIKZ030004513.1, on the reverse strand, counting down.
GCTTATGCATGTACATATACGTATATTTCGTATGGTGTGTAGAATTCTGGTGTGTGTGTGTGTGAGTGCGTGTGGTTCGTCTAGTGTGTTTGGTTTTGCCATTATATGTGTATATATTCGTTCTCCATAGATATGTGTATGTTGTGTGCCCGTGTGAAGTCTGGTTAGTGTGCTCAGCTATTATGTCTGTATTGGGTGCTTATATGTATGAGGTTATGATTTGTTTAGTGCTGGTTTAAATTTGTCTATGAAGTTTTTTTCTTGTATTTCTAGGTAAGAATGATTTAAAAAAATATATTTGGTATTTAAAACAACCGAAATTTATATACATACGTAAAAAGAAAAATTATTTTAGGATAGTGAATATTAACTTTTTTATTTTTTATATTAAGCATAAAGAGAGATTACTGTTTTTTTGTTAAAATAAAAAAAACAAAAACGACAAAAAAACATAATTTACATAATCTGTCCAAATTAGATTTTCTACCGAGCTAACGATGCTAAATTTTATGTTGTTTCCATTCCGGTAACGATGCTAAATTTTATGTTGTTTCCATTGAAAATCCTTGGAAATCATCTACTAACTCCAGTAATAAGCAAATATTTGATGATAATAGTAATAAAATTAAATATATAAACGCTTTAGAACTAAGCAAACATAAAGTGAATTTAGGGTATATATTAAAAAAAAAACAAAGGTAAAAATTAAAAAAAACACCGGAAGCCTAACCTCATATGGTTTAATCCACCTTTTAATACAAATGTAATGCCCAAACTAATATCGGAAGAATTTTCCTAAATTTAATTCATAAGCACTAATAATAAGAGATTTTCAACAAAAATAATGTTAAGATCAGTTACAGCGGCGTTAGTAGCATCGATAAATCAATATCGCAACATAATAATATTATTTTATGCAAATACATTTCCAACATAGACAACACTAAATCTTTTAAAAAATAAATACAACTACCGAAAATTATGATATACCCCTTAAATGGTCAATGTATGACTGATAATATGTGTGATGTTATAATTTATGTAGTGCTGGTTTAAATTTGTCTATGAAGTTTTTTTTCTTGTATTTGTAGGTAAGAATAATTTAAAAAAATATATTTGGCATTTAAAACAACCGAGATTTATATATATATGTAAAAAGAAAAATAGAGTAGTGAATAATAACTTTTCAATTTTTTATATTAAGCATAAAGAGAGATTACTGGTTCTTTTTTAAAAAGAACAAAAACGACAAAAAAACATAATTTACATAATCTGTTCAAATTAGATTTTCTACCGAGCTAGCATACATTCCGGTAACGATGTTAAATTTTATGTTGTTTCCTTGGAAATTTCGTTTCAACTATCATCAAATGTTTTTAGGCAATATAAAATACATAAACAACACTGCTCTCTTAAAACATTTCTGGCATTTAATGAATGGTGGTAATACACCCATTATTGCGTGGGATATTGTAGCAAGAGCAAAATCTTACAATGGGAAAGATATAATTTATGTCTTGTTGAAAAATGGGTTATCTTAAAACACTTAAATAACCCTAGTTTATTAAACAAGAGAAATGAATTGATGGTTACATGTAGGAATAAAAAATAAATAAATAAATATCTCCTCAAATATGCTGATCCAGATTAATTTTCAATGTAACCAGTAATCTCCCTTTATGCTTAATATAAAAATTTTAAAAAAATCAATATTCGCTATTCTAAAATATATTATATATATATATATATATATATATATATATTGTTACGAACTTGTAGCATATAGATGAACCACGGGTTTTAAAAAAAGGAAAACGTGCGATCTTTTCTCGGTCTTCACTCAGAAATGGAGGCGACACAAGGGAATCAAAGAAGAACAGACACAAGATGATGGATTTCAAAATAAAACATTTATTTATATATATATATAAAGAAATAAAGAAAGAAAAAAAGAACATTCATTTAACAAAGGGGAAGGAGATCATTAAAGAACAGAGGGCGCGAGCGAATACATACATATATAAAAACAGATCAAACCAAGAGAATCAACTTATCTTTCAGTCGAGTTGATATTTTCACACAAAATTCCGATTCGCCGAAGCGAGAGTTCTGATGCTAAAACAATATCTTGGCCGGTCGGCAATTTTCCTGGATTTCACAAGTGTTCGATGGTCCACAGCATCTCGTACAGGCGTTTCGTTGGGTTGATTCAGTTTCATAGCAGTCCTTTCACCCCTAGTCGACAGACTTTGATGTCTTCTCCATCTCAGTTTTTGGAATCGGGGCGAGTTGCTCAGTGACGTTCAACTGCCGCTGGTCAGAGGGAAACTGAAAATCCTTTTTTTAGATTTTCGCTGTCCCCAAAGACAGTCACGTAGGTTCCCTTCGTCCTTGACCGGGTACGCAGGAGGATGGGGCGCAAATCACGCAGTGTTTGTGTGATGGCCAACAGTTCAATACACGCTTAGTATATTCTGATCACGTGAATCGCAGCAGGAGACCCTGATGGTGCCTGGAATTCATTCATGGTCAAACGCCTGATAGCTGAAAAATTTTGGAACCAGGTCATTCTCGCGTCGGGTCACTTCAAAATTCACGGGCCCTTGGCTTGTGGCTGGAAGAGTAGATAAAGAGGGAAAGAATTTGTGAAGAGAAGAGGGGGATATGGCTGATCATGGAACATATTCGCTCACAAGTCGAAAGCAATGGATTAAATTTCTATATTTATTTATTTTTCTTTTATATCTTACTAATTTTCGACTAGAATTTAAGATTTTACTTTGGGGTGCTTTTTAGCCTAACGTCTATGTGGTTAATGAAATCGGGGCTGCGTCACTATATATATATATATATATATATATATATATATATATATATATATATATATATATATATAAATCATATATAATCCCAGTATAATATATAACTGCACCAACATTGCGGTAACCGGATATTATTATTAAAATTTAGATTACGTAATGGTCAGTCTATATTCAGCACCTGAAGATTGCGTTCTGCATGAAACTCCGAGTCGTGTTATCAGTGAGAGATAATATGTATATTTATTAATATATACTTAATAGCTCTATTTTATTGTATCAAGCACTCTTTTATCAACACCAGCAATATATATATATATATATATATATATATATATATTGGGCACGTGGCCCAGTGGTTAGAGCGTTCGAATCTCACTATGATCGATTTTTCAAGAAGGAGATTTCCTGATGTTATTGAACTGGAGGGGTCGATCTCAGCGTGCAGCATCTTTGGAAAGTGCATGAAAACCATATGAAACCTTGTAAGTGAAATTGGGTAGACGGAACCCTTGGCTGTCGTAGATAGCTGTGCTAGCACGAAGTCACAAGTCATCGTGGCCGAGCGCTTGAGCGTGCTGGTGTTGTTCAAATTGTTGATCAGGCTAGATAACATGCTCTCGGCCTGAAACTGTAACTAAGGTCTGCTCAGCATAGTTGCAGTATAAACCTCAGGTGGGCTCTGTGGGTGTTGAATAAGCACAAATGCGCTGAGCAAGCGTCTGCAATAGGCATTGGCTAGCTGCCCTAGTATCCTCGAATACGATTGGCTATACTCTCTCTCTATCTCTCTCTCTCTCTCTCTATATATATATATATATATATATATATATATATATATATATATATATATATATTGGCAGCATGTTTTCATTTAGACATGTCTCATTGAATAATGTACCCAAGTTTTGGTCTACTTATTTTCAATAGGATCCTCTCATATTCCCGAAGCTTCTTAATATCCTTATTAAAGGAAGAGAGAAAATTACCATGTTGGTATATATTCATTTATTCCAAGTACTTTCGATATTAATACAATGTCATCGCCGGAGTGCTGATATTACTAAGACAAAAATTGTTGTGTTCATCATTTTTCAAAGACAAAAATTGTTGTGTTCATCATTTTTCAAAGACAAAACTGTTGTGTTCATCTGAAAGTTAATTTTTTTTACCTGTGATTGAAAAACTCTAAAGTTATGTACTATATGAAAAAAAGTTTATAATGTAAACTTCAGGGGAGGTAACTAAGTTATGATACGTCGAAATGTTTTGTTTTGTAAAAAAAAATATGTAACACTATTAGTTAAATATATCATTAAATATATATGTGTGTGTGTGTGTGTGTGTGTGTGTGTGTGTGTGTGTGTGTGTGTGTGTGTGTGTGTGTAAGAGTTTGCATGACAGAAAACGTTGGTGTACGTAGCCACAATCTCCACCAAAGAGAATGTAAAACAAAAAATATATATATATATATATATATATATATATATATATATATATATATATATATATATATAGTACATGAAAATTTAAATTAACTTTTTCATCCTTGGAAGTGTGGTTCGATGAGCCAGGAAAAAGAAATTCCTGGGGAAATAAATTATAACCAATGGACCTTTAATGTTGTCTGTTTCCATTATATATATATATATATATATATATATATATATATATATATATATATATATATAGAGAGAGAGAGAGAGATAGATATGAGGAAATTTGAAGAAAAAGTGTAAAAAGTTTAAATGAAGTCTCCAAGGATGAAACGTATCACTAGTAACCTTTTCCACTTTGTCATAGAATTTCGTCAATACTGTTCTTGATATATAAAATATATATCGTTATCTCATATATATATATATATATATATATATATATATATATATATATATATATATATATATATACGTTATTTTTCATGAATGCCCATATTTGAGTAGATGATCTGTTTTTATTTATTTATCTATTTATTAAAGTCTTCTTATTTATTTACATCTGCCAGACTGAATATTTGAGAAATTATGTTTGAAAAATATGCGCCCCCGGCATATTTTTCTAACAAATTTTTTCAAATATTCAGGCCGGTATGAGGAAATAAATCAAAATTCTCTTTAATAAATAAAAAAAAACAGAGCATCTACTCAATATATGTATCCATTAAATAACATTTAAACTCTAAATTAAAATCAGTCCGCTTAATAAAAGAAAACATAATTCCTAAAGAATAAATACGGCTAAGAGTCCCTGACTGATGTCAAATCGGTCGAGTTTCCATCCCGGCTTGAAGCAATCGGATGTCTAGTTACACAGATGAGCTACGATACTGCGAAACAGGCTGTCTGTAAATGACTATATATATATATATATATATAGGTATAGAGATAGGTGTAGAGATGGGTAAATCGAATAACTAGATATTAGCAACAGTATATGCTCGCGTTATCGTGTATACACAGATAAGCAAATAAACATTTACATAATTTACTTTAAGGTGTAAATAAAACATTGCTCAATCTGGTTAGATAGAACTAAGTAATATATATTAATAAATATACATATATCTACGTATATGTAAACGTAGAAATATTCATATATATATATATATATATATATATATATATATATATATATATATATATATATATAATACAACAGTCTGTTTTGGTCAAAGAGAGGATATATATGTATATACATATATATACACACATATACATACATATATATATATATATATATATATATATATATATATATATATATATATATATGTGTGTGTGTGTGTGTGTGTGTAAAACATCTGTCTGTTTTTGGTGTAAGATGGGATATTCAGTCGCCATTGATATGACAGCTCAAAAGCAGTAGAAAAGTTGATAGACTTGCAATTTAATATTTATGAGTTTGATAAAGCGAAGGTTAAGGTGTGGTGAATTGTGTGTCCACTCCAGGCCTCTTTATTGTTGCTTCTAGCAAAGGCGTTTTGCAGATGAGTCAATGATAACCTCTTTTTGAATTTCAGAATCGAGTTGTTGTCAAAGAGATTTCGGACTGATTTCGTATTTTTTTTACTATTTATATCAAAACATTTTAACCAATCAGAATGTGCTGAAGATAAGACAATAGAACTCGTATAATTTTGGTGAAAAATATTCAGTTTACATTGCTATGTTTTAATTATCCGATTAGTAAGCAGAGCACAGGTGTATGCATCATAGGCTAAATATTGCCTACCTTGAAAATCAGCTTTCAAAATCTTTACTTTTTGAATTCTCCTCATGCAACGACTACTAGCGTAATTTTTTAAAATCATTTCAAGACAAGCAATGCAATAAGGTCACTAGGACACAAGGGGTTAGCGAATATGAGAAAAATACTATTAACGTCATAGGACAGTTAAAGAAATAAGGAATTAAGATGACTGAAGATAACGATTAACCTTGTACTTCAAATTTTAACGATCAAAGTTGATTGGGAAGCAAGAAGCCGAAAGTGTGTTCTATAAGGGGAAAGGGTGATAGAAGAAACTGTTAGCATAGAACTTACGGTTACATCTAGCTAATTCAATTGTAAAATGATGAGACCATGCCGCCAATCTAGTACTGCGTTTGAATTCATAAAATGTAGGTATCCTAGCGGAAAGTTTATCAGAACAATTATCATGGTAGTATTTATAGAAAAGGCACACTGAAGATATATTATGGCGATGACAAAAGGAGTGAAACGGAGATGCCAGGTCAGAACCAAGAACATTCTACCGCAAGGAAAGATGGCCGTAGCGTGCAAGTAAGTTTTTTCTCGTCTGAGTTCTATAAATCAACCATCCGTCCTTGCATCTAATATTGCTGTCATGTATGGGCTGGAGCTCCCGTTGTACGTCTCGAGGTCCTTGACAAAATCCAGAGACGAATATGCAAGATGATAGGTCCTGATCTGGCATCTAGTCTACAATCTAGTCTACAATCGCTATCCCACAGACGTGCCGTGGCTTCCCTCTGTATTCTACAAATATTTTTACGGCAACTGTTACGACGATCTACTTTAGCTTGTTGCCAGTCTACATGAATTTAAACGAGCTCCCAGGCTGGTATCTCGGTCCCACCTTTTCAATATCAAAACTTTTAAATGTAATTTTCTTTTCTTCTCAAACAGCTTCTTCTCCCGCACTTCCCGACTGTGAAACTCTCTTCCACTTATTTGCTTCCCCGATGACTATAATCTTCAAATATTCAAGTGTAATGTCAATCGACATCTGATACCCTGAGCCTGTTCCCCGTCTTTCTCTGTATCTTTTCCTCAAAGACGCCTCTTTACTCTTGTTCTCAATCCTCTGTAACCCCTTCCATGCTAGTGGTACTCCCGCCTAGCTTGGGATGAATTGCTTTAAAAAAATTCTTCTTTGGATTTTATCAGGAATCTCTAAATATGTAGCAGTAGCACCAAACCAGATGAGGCAACAATATTCGAAGCATGGGTGATTGGTAAACTTATAAATATGTAAGATAGATTCTGGCAAGAAAAATTGTCTTGTACGACGTAGTGAATCAACTTTCTTAGCTGAAGACTTAGCAGTTGATTCAATATACTCTCTCCATTTCATGCCAGTTGAAATTGTTAGTCCGAGAATCAATATGCAATGAACGCTTGACTCTTTACCTGGACCCCAAAACCGACAACAAAATTTAACTATCTCAGCCACTAAAATAAGTTGAACGATCATCGAAGTTAAGCTACGTCGAGCCTGGTCTTTACCTAGATGAGTGAACGGTTGGGAATGCCAAGTGCAGCAAGCTTGGATGTGCGAGTGGTGTAATGCATAATGCTGTTAATCGGAGAGACGAGTTCTAATTATAGTCGTGTCCGTTATTTTCAGTTACGTGCAAATACGTTTGAGAAATGTATGGACCCACCCCTTTCTCCCTCGAGCTGTGGGTTAATTAGTAAGACTTGTATCATTAAAACATTATCTTGAAGAAAATTCTTACAATGTAAATATATTTTCTGGCTTTAAATAACCGACAGGGGGTTGAAAAACCGTAGAAAATGAATCAATCAATATATCAAGTTGAACGAAAAATCGTTGAGTAATAAATATTAGACAGCATAATCTGGAAAAGGGCCTCAAACGCGACGTCTCCACAAAATTGTATTCAAGACTAACCGTTCTTGTCGTTAATTATTTACTAAAATTAACTTAGTGTGGAAGAAGGCTGAAAACGTAACTCATTCAGTGAGGAACAAGTACTTGTAACAATGTCTCGTTAACCATTACCCGACAACGTGAAGGCCGTAAAGAGTAGAGATTCGTGTTGTTTGCTTCGCTTTTGAAATTACCATTTTCCACCAATGCAAAGATCGAGGATTTTAAACTTTGCGGAAAGAGTTTTTCATTCTTTCTTTCTTTTTTACTGTATCCAAGCCTTTTGGTGTTTTTCTTTTTTTACTTTTACTTTCATTAATTATTTTCTTTTTTGCAATTGATTTCTTCTCTTTCTTTCTTTCTTTCTTTCTTTCTTTCTTTCTTTCTTTCTTTCTTCTCGCGTTTTCTTTCCTTTTCTTTCCCCGTGTATTTCTTTCAACAGATATCTTTCTTTTTCTCGCTTTATCCATTTATTTTTCTTAGAAATTTCCATCTCTTTCATTTTCCTTGTTTTTTTTTCTTTTCTTTATTTATTTCTTTTAGTGATTTTTCTTCTGTTTCTTTCGTTCTCTATTTATTTCTTCTAGTGTGTTCTTTCTTCCTTTCTCTTTCTTTCTTCCTTTCTTTTTGTATTTTCCGACTGATTCTCTTTTGACTCTTTATTTATTTTCCTGTTACGTTTTGCATATTTCTCTGCGTAGTAGTAGTCGTAGTGCAATTCTCCGTGTCTTGAATAGCAACCAGGTTTGCTAGGTATAGCATCAGTTGTACTCTATTTATACTTGTCTATCTAATTTGCATACGATACTACACCTCCCTGAATCGGAGAGGTCGTATACCCTTGTTTTTTCTTTTACAATTCCTGATTATTTTCGTATTGTGTTGTCCTTCCTCTTGTCTTTCTTTTCTCTTTAATGGTCTCTCTCCATTTTCTTCTTCATACTCCTCTGTCTTTTAATTCTCACTTTCTTTCATTTCCTGCTCTCTTCTTCTTGTGTAACTTTCTGTCTCTTTTTGTTCTTGATCTTCGTCATCCAGTTCGTTTCTGCTTCTGAACTAATCTGCATGTGCCAGTATATGTTGTCATTTTTTCTCAAGTATAGTCATGTTGTGTTCTTTTTGTATCAGGAAATTTACTTCTTCTGGATTCGCCTCTTTATTCTTTCTGTACCATAACTTTTCTTTCGTTGCAAATGCATCAACAGTTCTTATCAATGTTTCTATGTGATCTGGGTCCTCCAGCGACTTTAACGATCCTTTCAGCGACGCCATTGTTATGATTTACTATCTCTCTGCGTAGTAGTAGTCGTAGTACAGTTCTCCGTGTTCTGAATGGCAACTTAGTTAGGTACAGCTCTTCTCTATGTTCGCTAGTTGTTCTCTATTTATAGTTGTCTTTCTAATTTGCATACGATACTACACTAACGGTTTTCTATCTTTTTTTCATTCATTCATTCATTTATTATTATTTCTTCTTCTGAATTTCGTTCTCTTTCATTTTGCATATCAGTTATATTCTTTCTTTTTCTCTTTCATTTTCTTTCTTTCTGTTTTAATATTTCCTATTTCTTTGCAGTTCTTTCTTCCTTCCCTTTTTTACCACACTTTCTATCGTTCGTTAACCCATTTATTTTTCACTTTTCTTACTTTTATGTTCATTATTTAAAAAAAAAATTGCCTACTGATTTTCTAGACAAATAAACCTCCCCTTTTTTAAACTGGTGCAGCACAATCTTCCTAAATCGTTATAGCCATGTGCCGTACGAAAGAAATGCCAATAGTTCATATTCTACGTTTCATATGCAAATAATTCTAAAGTAGCGAACGGCAATTCTGATTGGCGAAAACCTACAAAAGAGAAACGGTTTTGTGTTTTTTTTCTCTAACCTAGCCCAGACATTGTTACAGAAATATCAACTGATAATTTATAGAAGACGGTTTTCAGATTTAAAATAAAATAAAAACATAAACTAAAACCGAGAAAATAATCTGAGGGTAGTTTTAATTACCCGAACGCGAAAAAAAAAAATGAAAAGAAAATGGAGGATTTCGCTACAATAAACGTAAATCATTTGGTTTGCTGGGCGAAAAATTAAACGTGCTACTCCCTGCTGTCAACGGGGTAAATTGTGACTTCGTAGGGAAGGCGACGTCTCGGCAACTTTCAAATTGAAACTATAAAAGAAGGAAATTGGAGACGCCAGGATTTGGTCTAAGTTTAAAGCTAATGTGCATGCTCAGTAATACAGGATCTTCTGCATCCTGGTCATAGGTGCCACGCAAGCATGAGCAAATTTAGATTTAACAGACAAATAGGTTTGCTGTTAAAATTTAAATTTAAATGATTTCTAACATGACTAGCGTTTCCCGTGAATTACCTGATATTTCACACATCACTCACAGTCTCTGACAGAGAAAAATACTTTATTATCTTTTCTTGATTATTTTTCCTTTGGGGAAGCAATTTCATGCTTTAATTTCACCGAACATTTGGATAATACCATATATAGTCCGGACGATCAGTGTACTTTGACGTTGCGTAATACTTATCACCGATTGTCTCGATCAATTACGACTGAGTAGTGAGTTGGATCCCTACCGGGTACCCCATACTTTTGGCCTTGTGCCATATCGAATCTACCCTGTGTGAATTGTGGGACACTTCGACGTGGTGTAATGGTTAGCAAGCTTATCTCGCTGGATCAGTTACGACTTAGTAGTGGAATCGATCCTCATTGGGCGCCTTATAATTTGGGACTTTTGCCATATTGAAGCTACGCTTAGTAAATTGTAAGGCACTTCGGTGTGGTGTGATGGTTAGCAAGATTGTCTCACTAGATCAATTAAGACTGAGTAGTGAGTTCGATCCTCAATGAGTGCTTTCAACCTTCTGCCACATCTAAGCTGAGTTATTCATCATTTTTGGGCACATCGAATGGGGCCCTGTAATGGTTGGCAAGCTTGTCTCGTTAGATCAGTTACGACTTAATGGTGAGTTGGATCCTCACTGAGTGCTGCATATTTTCATCCTTGTGCCACATCATAGCTAGGCTTGCAAATCTCTTTGGGGTACTTCGAACGGGGCACTGTAATGATTAGAAAGCTTGTCTCGCTAGATTAACTATAACTGAGTAGTGTGTTCGATTTTCACTGGGTGCTCCAATTTATTGGTCTTGTGCCACGTCTAAGCTACGCTTAGAAAAGCTTTATAGTCCGGCCGATCATCACCAGTATAATGAGATGGATCTATATCGAAAGCCTTTAACCTGTAGACTTGTCTTCTTGTATGTGCTGTGTCACTTTAGGACATAGGCGATCACAGCTCTCCACAATCTCCTGTCCTTTCTAGCTTAATAATTTTTGTCTTTTCTGTTATTTCTCAAAAACAATGTTCCTCCGTCCAAGATTATTAATTTCCTTATGTGTTGTTTCCTCTGTCTTCCTTGCCTTCAATCTGTCCTGTGAGTATCAGATTTTCCAAGCCCTCTTTCTTCTTTCGAGAAATTTCAACTGTTTCTTCCTGATGTCAAGTATAAGTTTCCTTTTTGCATCCATTTTTTTCTAAAACTTCCTAGTTGCTCACATGTTCGGTCCAAGTTATCATCCTTCTGTAAAACTACATTTCTGTTGCTTCAAGTCTCCTCTTCATCTTTGAGGAGATTGTCTAGCATCCCCTGCCATTTAAGAGGTCCGATATTCTGTGACAGTTTAGCTTTCTTTTTCTTGTTTCTAGAGGAGTATTTCTGTTTCTTAATACTCTGCTTAGCTTTTGGAAGGCACCTTTGGATATCCCAATGCGCCTTTGGATTTTTTTTTTTTTTTTGATATCTCGAATAATTAAGCTCCGATTAAAACTGCGTTAGAGAGAGCTTCGAGGCGAGGCGAGTATAATAATCTGCTTCCTACCGTGTCCTTTCAGAACATGGATGATTATTATTTCCTGCAATTTCTCATTCGTTACAAGTCTAAGCAGTTTTTGTCTCTTTACTAAGACTGATTTTACTCGTCATTTTTTTTTTCTATTTTCTTTATTTTCGAATGTTTTCCCTGTTCTTTAATACATTGCTCAATTTCTGTCAGGTTTAATTCTTTATTCCAATGCGCCTTCAGATTTTTGTGCCACATTTAAACTTCTTTACTTCTTTGATTTTGACACCTCTACTACGTAGCCCACGCCATACGCAGTTTTTTTTCTTCTGTACATTGTGAGGCAAAAGTCACGCACAATAGAAATATTTTATTAAATGTATTAGGTTGTCCCAAAAGTTCGTAAATACTTGCAAAAAATTGAAATTTTACTCGCCAAGTAATAACAAAAACAACAAAAATTATTCCTCAAAATAAAGACCATCATTTTTCAAGACTTTCTGCCATCGATCTGCAAGCTTTCGGATCTGGTGAAAGTACCATTCAGTTGGCTTCGAATCAAAGAATTCTTGACACGCTTCCTCGACCTCATCAAACGAGTCGAATCGGCGGCCCTTCAGAAAGTGTTGCATTGAGCGGAAAAGGCCGTAATCTGATGGAGCACAGTCAGGACTGTAGGCTGGATGTGGCAGAACCTCAACGCCGTCCAGCTCTTCAAACTTGTCTTTGGTCTTCCTGGCGGTGTGTGGCTTGGCATTGTCCTGCTGCATCAAAGCGCTTTCGGTTGATCAGAGCCGGGTACTTTTTGCTTCAACTTTTCGGAGACCCGCTCCAGTTGCTGACAGTAAAGTTCGGCACTGACGGCACGACCATTCGGAACCAACTCAAAATGCACGATTCCTTCAAAGTTCCACCAAACGCACAACATGACTTTCTTGCCGAATCGATCTTGTTTTGGAACCGACGGTGTCTCTTGCCCTTTCTGAACCCATCGCTTGTCTCGATTCTGCTGGATTGTGTTGCATAAAAATTCAATTTTTCGCAAGTGTTTACGAACTTTTGGGACAACCTAATATAATTACACATGAAAATTTTATTTACCAATTATTTAATTGTTATATGTACTGTTCAAAATGTCCTCCTTTTTCAAAACACATTTCAATTCTTTGCCTGCCTGATTCATTAACACGTCAGAGAGTTTCCTTTGTTATTTTACTGCATTCATATTAAATTCTTTCTTTAAGTTCCTCAATATTTCTTGGACTTGTCTGATAAATAACTTATTTCAAATGGCCCAACAGAAAAAAAATCAAAGGGTGCCAGATTTAGTGACTTTGGTAACCACTCAGCATGACCTCTTCGACTTATCCATTATCCCCTATGATGCACGACTTTTGCATCACCCTGTACATAATGTCTGTCACCTATTAAACGAGTATGAGCATTACTGACAAGTTTGATCAATGTCTTTAGTTCTCGTATGAATGAGAGTGACTCTTGTGTTATTTGATTGTGATATGTACTGTTTAAAATATCCTCCTATTTTTGTTTCAAAACATATTTCAATTCTGTGCCTGCCCGATTCATTAACATGTCGGAGAGTTTTCCTCTGTCATTTTTCATATTTAATTCTGTCTTTAAGTTCCTCAATATTTCTTAGGCGCTTCTGATATACAAATGATTTCAAATGGCACCACAAAAAACATTCCAAGAACAAACTGAAATACACACACACATATAGATAGATAGATAGATAGATAGATAACAAGCTGAAATATAGATAGATAAGTTGGAAAAGTGTGGAAACGTAAATCAATAATACATAAATAATAATCAATAATATATATATATAAAGGGTGATGAAAACGTTGCGCACCATAGGGATAATTTATTAAAAGTATAATTACACGTGGAAATTTTATTTACTTAATTGTTATAGAGTTATTTTCTAAGCATAGCTTAGATGTGGCACAAAGCCGAAAGTATGGGGAATCCAGTGAAGATAGAACTCACTTTTCAGCTGTAACTGATTTAGCGAGACAAGATTGCTAATCATTACACCACGCCGGGGTGCCCAACTTAGTTGTTATATATGCTGTTCAAAATGTCATCCTCCTCTTTCAAAAGCCATTTCAATTCTGTACCTACACTGATTCATTAACTCATTCGGAGAGTTTCCTTTGTCATTTTAATACATTCATATTTAATTCTTTCTTTATATTTCTTGGGCCTGTCTAATAAACAACTGATTTCAAATGGCCCCCATAAAATAAGAAAATATTTAAACAATTAGACATCGAAAATCTGATCAATGAATTAACCCCTATTTTGTCCGACTTTTTCCTCACCCTGTATATTCCGGTTTTTTTGTTTGTTTTTTTTTTCTTTTTTTTTTTTTTACAATTTATAGTTAGTCCTTTCTTTACGCTTTCCCTTGTTATGTTTTCTAGGATTTTATGAGGTTTTCTTTCTGAATCGGTCTCATTTGTGGATCTCCTGTTGCTAAAACTGTAATATTGTATTGTGATTGATTTCCATTTAATAACAACGATTAACTAAATCTTAACAATACACACTTATATGTAGCGATTTATTTTTCTTCTAATAGGGGTGGAGAGATTTCTGCGCATTTCGGAGTTTGGATATAAGTCTTTAAACTTTTATTTCAATTTATTATATTTATTATTTCAGTTATTATTATTATTATTATTATTATTATTAATAATAATAATAATAATAATAATATATGCGTGTGTGTGTCTGTCTGTGTGTGTGTAAAAATTTCAGATAAAGCATATTAGTAAAAGGAAAATATGAATAAAGATAAAAAAAATTGTCTTTGCCACGCGTTTCGTCCTCAAGGCAAACATAAAGATTTTATTTTATATTACTTAGAATTAAAATTCTCGACACTGCCGCTATCGAATTTTGACAAAATATAGATATGCACCCCAGATTCTTCACAAAATCTCCTTTCATGAAAGAATTACTAATTTTCCAAGCCAAGATAAATGACCAAAGAATACTAAAAATTTAAAAGAATAACAAATTTTGAAATTTATAGAGCTTTATAAGCACATATTTTTTGTTCCAAAAATTAGCTTGAGGATGAAACAGAACTGGGTACTTTAATTTAATTTAATTTCTATAATTGAATTGAAGTTTTTAGCTTCTGTTTGTGAAACATGAGAACTCTTATGTAGAGATGGAATCATATTTTCAAAAAAAGTAATTATATATATATATATATATATATATATATATATATATATATATATATATATATATATATATAACAGATAGATAAATCAAACTATCAGTTATAAGCAAGCGTATACGCTCACGCTGGTGTGCGTACGCGGGCAAGCAGTCATCAAATTTATACATGAGGCGTAAACATAATAGTGCTCGATGTGGTTAGACAGTGTAAATATATATATTAAATAGTACATATACTAGTACCTACGTATTGGTGTTCGACTTAAGTTTCGTGGAATTACAGCTTGTTGGGCACAAGGTCTATGTTGCTAAAAGTAAACAAATGGCTTATGGGAGAAACGCTGCTACGTGGCCCCAAAATAAAATTGGACAAATAGAGTAGTAAATGCGATGCAGATACGTTACAATTCCTCGTATTGAACGCGCTTCTTTTATAATTATAGAAAATTTTAAACAATATAACACACACGCACACACACACACACACACACACATATATATATATATATATATATATATATATATATATATATATATATATATGTATGTATGTATGTATGTATGTGAAGGATGGGTGTGGAGTGCTTATATCTCTTTCTCATTACCATTCCTACCGCTGCGCGTTTTGCCATTCTAAAGAAAACCGAAGAGAAATCAGAAATAACATTTAAACTGCTGAACCAAATAAAGCCGACGAACAAACGGAAGCGGCCGAGACGATAAAGAATACACCGGAAGTTGACTTGATGGATGATCAGCCTTTCAACAACTTCCGGCCTGTGCCCCAAAGGACATTATCTAGTCGGTTTGTTAATAAGTCATTGTTTTCAGGGCATGTCTCACTCAATTTCGTTCCTCATCAAATAAACATTGCAGCCAGGCTTCTGCCGGAAAGAAAACTCTTTCTCATCTGCTGTCCGAGTCTGTCATTATTTTATGATCAGGTGGAGACGTGTTTGTTTCTTCGGTCTTTACACGAAACGTCGCTGACCATCCACATCTCGTTCTTGGTCACGCAAAGATTGCTGAAAACCAGGTATTTATCAAGATCATTCTATTTCGAATATTGTTTAGGATTCATTAAAAATGAATAAGGATGAAAATTCACAATACTGACACCAGTCTATGGGATTAGCTCGACAGTCGACACGCTACTACTGGATCAATAAACTATCGCAGTCAATTCTGACCCAAAAATATCGATCAGTGAACTTCAAGTGGAAATATCTGAGATTATATTTCAGCAGCAAGAGTCTTCAATAAAAATTTGTAAACTTTAATCTTGTAAAATGTCTTTACGATAATTTTATCCTTGGTCCTGTTCTGTTTTTAATTTTCATTAATGACCTTCCCGACAGCACCAGCTTTCATCTTGGTATCTATACTTATGGGACCACAATTTAAGCCTGCCTTGATAGTAAGGATGATCAGTCCGAAAAGCTCCAAATTGCAGCCGACGTCCTCAAGTCCGTCGTTAACTGGAGCAATGATGGCTTGTTAATTTTAACGCCCCCAAAACTAAACTTCTCCCCATTCATCATCTGAGAGACTCCTTACTTCAGTATGGCTGATACTAACCTCCAGGAAAATGAGTCGTTGTGCCCTATCGGGCTAACGTTCTCGGCTGACATCAAGTTGAAAGAGAATATTAAATCCATTGTTAGATTAGCTGCAAAGGAAGTTGGTTCCCTGTGTCGTGCGAGGCAATTTTCTTACATATCTATAAGGCTGCCATTCGTCCATTCTTAGAACATTGATGCCACATATGGTCCGGTGCTCTTGCTATTTACCTTGAGATCTTTGATAAAATCCAAAAAGGATCAGCAATATTATTGGTTCTGTTCTAGCGACTCGGCTTCACATACTTCCCCCACTGCATTAAGTTTCTATAAATACTTTCAAGTTGATTATTTTGATGAGATCTTTGCTATGGTACATGGACTTTTTGAATTTAAGCACAGTACAAAAATGACGTCGAGATATCATCAATTTACAGTTCTATCTATATGTAACTGTAAATTCTATGCTAACAGTTTCCTTTCTCGTACTTCTCACTCGTGGAACTCACTTCTGGCACAATGCTTTCCAGCCAACTTCGATTTTAAAAAATTAAATCCAATGTCAGTCGCTATCTACTGTCCTCCTGATTACTCTTCCCGTGCATTATTAATGTTTCTGTTTATAATTCGTCCACATCCCGTAACTCCTTGTGTCTTAGTGGCTTCAATGCCTTACATGAGGTGATACCGATTTAAAAAAAATAACCTCGAGCTATCTTCATAAATAGCTTCGTCTGATCCAGATTTTCATATAGATGTTACGCATAGCGTAAAACCCGTTCACAAATATATAAGCTGTCAGTTGTATACAACCACTTCCTCAGGTCAATGGTTTAAAATGCTTTCGAGCGAATAAAGAAGCCTGTGTCATAGATCATTCGTCTTCGAACTTTATGAAATGGCGCTACAAAATCGCATGCAAAGAATTCTACCAAATAAGATGTACTACGTCACTTGTGGACTTTAAACAACAGCAACAAGTAAAATGCATAGCACATGGAACGCGAATAGAAAATAATGACATAACTTAATATTTTGATATTCCACACTACTTCAGATGAAAGGTTAGAAAGGAAATCCCCACCAATATCAGAAAGAATGATAACAATTAATGAAATTGGGAAAGTATTTTCCCGAAAATTTTACAAGAGAGTGGTTTTATAAATTTCAACTGAGGTCCTCATTGGCTGCTTGGTCAATAAATGCCGAATGTTTCCTTATGAGAAAACATGTAATATTACCATTACAATTATAGATGAATTGAACAGGTATTACGCTTTGATCCTTATCCAATGGCCAGGGAGTGAAGCAAAGCGGTGGCTGCTCGGTCTGTGAATGCTGAAAGTTTTCACATAAGAAAATGGTTAATATTAAAATTGCCATGAGTATTCACGTTACTATCAATTTCCTGCGACACAAGCTTTTGCCAGCAAATTATTACCTCCTTCTGTGAAGATTAACATCATAACCAATGGCTTGCGATTTTAGCTTGATCATTATTCTATGACATATCTGTAGGAATATAAACTGATATTGCAAAGGCGTCTAAAGTCGTGTTAGGTACAAACCGAATAATCCGTAAATCTAATTACATAACGACCGCGTTACCAAACTGCTAGATACTAGGTCTCTTTGCCAAATATCTATCAACTTCGGATAGCTCCAGAACCGTTTGCGTGGCTTTGATCAAAGTTGTCGTTCAATTCTTTAGGATATTCCTACACATGTCAGAACAGACACTCTTCTGTTTGGTTTGTCTTCATAAGGCCATTGTGTGACTTTTTATACAGGGCGACCATCGCACACACAATGACCGAGTGTGTAGGCTATTTAGGTCACATACAGGTATTTCTTAGTAAAATATCACATCTTTCATGTCGGCTGATTCACCTATGACCTAAATTCAGATCCATACAATTTTGGCTTATTCAAAAAGTTAACACGACAAATCAGCTGATGGCGATGACCAAAGAGGAATTTATAAAGAATTTTGAAATGTAGAAGTAGTACTGTTATAAGAGCTGGCCTTAATTTAAAGTAATTTTAAGCACCTAAAAATAATAAAGTAATTCTAAGCGCCCTAAATAGGATATTTTTTTCTTGAATACGAAATACCTTTAAAATTTCGGCCTATATATCGTATTTAATAGGCTGACTATAAAGGAGTGACCCTAGATCTGTGAAATCTTGCAGGCATTAATTTCAACTCTTCTTTTTAGTAACAACGTTGTTTCTTTTCAGGTAAGAGAGTAGAATGAAAAATTCATAGGCTAACTATGAAGGGATGATACTGGTGGCCTAAAATCTTGCAGGCATGAATTTCAAATCTTATTGATAAATGGATTATTTCTTTTCAGGTAAGTGGAAAGGATGAAAAGTTCATAGGCTAACTAAGGAGTGTTGCTAGAGCGTTGAAATCTTGCAGATAGTAATTTCAGCACTTCTTATTAATAAATGTATTGTTTCTTTTCATGTCCTAGAGATGAAAATTTTATAAGCTGAGTATGAGAGAGTGATTCTAGAGCTGTGAAATGTTGCATGCATTAATTTTTACTCTTCTTATTAATAACTGTATTGTTTTTTTTTCCAGATAAACTGCCATCTGGCTTTTCAAAGAAGACTGTTCATCCTGTTGGTCAAAATATTCATCAACAGCAGATATGATATCGGCATCATTGCTATACTGGTTCTCAGCCAACTATTTTTTTCATGTTGGCGAAACACATGATAAAGAAGGGGGATCAACCAATTCAATGCCACAGTCACACACGGCAGCCATTGAAACCAAGAACTTGTGCGCTGGGGGATTGTCTTGATGAAACAAAACCCCTTTCGTCAGTTTTCCTGGGCGTTTGGTCTTAATAGCCTTTTGTAACAGCCCTACCAAGTTAACATAGTACTCTCCATTGATGATGTGGCCCTTTTAAAGAGGAGAGACGTTTCAACGGCATGGATTCTCTATATGGTCTTCAACTCAAATTGATGAACCCAACCATCATTCTTTTCTTCTTTGGCTTCAAACAATGTCAATTTTCCTGGATATGTTCATAGATTTTATTGAGGCTTTTGATCAGGTGTCAGAAGACGTACATCCTCCGATCTCGTCATGCATTCTTTGGATTATATTGACAAACACTGATGCAACATTGTTTATAGTCCACAACCATCTAAGTCTCAATGTTTTCCCAGTGATAAGAACCACCTTAGGCAAGATAACTCGTAATCACTTTAAATGCAGGTTTTCTTGCATTTTCCATCTCATTAGATGTTACAACATTCATATATGTTTTCAAAAGGATTGAGGCCTCCTTGAAAATATGCATCTTAGCAGACATCATCACAAGCTAGATGACTGTTTCCCCAAACCATCATCAGCATTACCCAGCCCTCAATGTTTTCTTTGGTGTTGAACCTTCTCATTTCGCATCCAACTACTAGACTCGCCACCCTCCTCATCATTCATGCCTGGTGGGGGTTCAATCAGTTTATCCATTGTCGTCGATAACCTAACGATGCGATAAAGTTGACAAAAGTACTGGGTAACATATTAAATGTATTTCTGCAGCTGTCTTACAGTATCGCTCATCTAGTGATTTGACATAAAATCCTACATAACTTAAACAAAAATGCTGAGATAGATAGATAGATAGATAGATAAATCAAGATGAATTCTCAGATATCATACATATATTTTGAAAACTTGCCTTTAAAGATGAAACCGGGATTATATAGATTAACAGACAGTAGTGATAGATTAAAAAATGGAATGAGATAGATAAATGGATTAATGGAATGAGACAGATGGACAAATCGATTTGAAAATAGAATGAAATAGATAGATAAATGATAGATAAATAGATTTGATATTCAGATAGATATGCCTTCGGGATCTTTAATAGTTGTTTGGCCATCGATAGATGAATGGAATGCGTTAGGATAAAAGACAGCTAGCCATGCTAGGAAGCTTTGATTTTTTTTTTTTCGAGATGTTACATCATCGGTTATTTTTCATCTCCCTGAGCTCACGTTGACGGATTGCTTTGCATTGTTTAAGATCCCAAAGCCGATTTCACTAATTGTACGCAAAATTCGTTTACTTCTAAGGTCATTATATGATTACTATTTTGGGGCCTATGTCCTCTCTATTTAAATCTAAAACATACGTTGAGTGTTTAGTTTTGGACCCTCAAGTGCTATTGTTAGAACAAGCTACCAATGACCTACCTTGTACATATAGAAAATCCATTTTTTAAAATTATTCTAGGATTTCTTTTAAGAAAAATATCTTCATATTTATCGTCATAGCAAAAAGAAACAAAAATATTTTGGGAATTTATTTTTTGTTTATCCCATCAACGAATGTCATGAATAACAAAATACTTTTTGCTACAGGAAAATATTACAACCCTAAAATGTTGTTTCCTTGGTCTCCAAGGACTATCCATTTTTTTTTTTAGGATTACATTTTCTTCATGATTAAAAAGACATTTTTTTTCTTCTTTGAAACGGATTAGAGGCATCTGATATTGCTGCAAAAACAAGTAATGTCCGGATGTTATTCTTGTTTTCTTGTAATTTCCATTCATTAGATGTTATTGTACATGAAAATATGACAGGAATCATGCTAGATGACTGTTGAAACCACGTTTCTGTCATCGTAATTGACTCGCCATCCTCAAATGCCTGGTGGGGGAATCATTTACTTCCAACGATTTTACTGTCATATTCACAGTCCGCTCAATGGTTGACATTTGTTTAGATAGTAATTCATTTTAGATAGATGACTCTTCCGTGAATTTAACACATAGATTGAAACGATCACAAATAAATACAATGATATAATTGATACAGATAGATATAGATAGATAGATATGAGTTGAGATAACTAAAATGATATCCCAGAGTTATCTATCTGATTTCACTATCTAAAATTCTTTCTTCTCTATCATTATCTATCTATTTTGGGGCTATCTAATCTATTCAAATCTAAAACATATACTGTTTTAGTTGGACCCTCAAGTGCTATCTATCTATCTAATCTATCTATCTATCTATCCATTTTTATCTATCTATCTATCTATCTCATCTATCTTATTTTTTGTTTATCCATCAACGAATATATTTTTTGCTACAGGAAAATATTACATATCTATTTTTTTTTTTTTTTTTTATACATTTTTGATTATTCATATATTAAAATATATATGTTATTCTTGTTGGTAATATTTTCATTGATCTATCTATCTATCTATCTCTACTTCCATTTGTCATCCCTGAATGGTTGACATTTGTTTGGTAATTCATTTTATCTCTCTAATTTAACACTTGAAACGATCATAAATAAATGCTATCATATACCCAAGTTCATATCTATCTCATTCAATTCATATCTATCTGTCTATCTATCTATCTCAGTAGATTGATATCTATCTCATTCAATTCATATATTAATATATATATTTCATTATGTTCATATCTATCTATCTATCTATCTATCTATCTATCTATCTATCTATCTATCTATCTATCTATCTAATACTATTCATATCTATCATATACTGTTCATATCTATCTCATTCATTCATTCATATATATCTATTTATCTCATTATCTATCTATCTATCTATCTATCTATTCATATATTAATCTATATATTTCATTATCTATCTATCTATCTATCTATCTATCTATCTATCTATCTATCTAATACTATTCATATCTATCATATACTGTTCATATCTATCTCATTCAATTCATAGCTATCTATTTATCTCAGTATCTATCTATCTATCTCATTCAATTCATATATTAATATATATCTCATTCATTTATATTCTATATATCCAAATCATATGTTCATATCTATCTATCTATCTATCTATCTATCTATCTATCTATCTATCTGCGAAGGCAGACTGGGTCATCTTTCAGTCCGAGATGACGGAAGCTCATCTCCCAAACTTCTTTAAACATACTGCCCCCAAAACTACTGCCGTAATGGATTCTTTCTTGAATGCGGTGTTTTCTACAGTAAAACCCAGCAAAAATATTTCACCTGAACCACTACTTCAAGGAGCGGTGTAATCTATCCCTTCTTTCAGAACTGCCCGCAATCGCTCTAACAGAGTTCTTGAAAACGATACGTACAGCTACGCGTGATTTTCAAAGGCCAAAATTGAAAATACACAGATTGGATCTCACGAATACCAGAACACCAACCAAATTTTGAACAGACGAAAATCGGATGTACCCATTATTATAAGTGATCCTGGTGTCATATCCTCGCTCTTCACCTTGATCTTTGCCTCAAACTCAACCATAGATGATAAAGGCCATCCCCTCATGAACTTCCCACGTCTCACTGAGCACAATCCTAGTAATATACTCATTTCAGCAAGAGAAGTCTCTAGACTTATCAAAAGCCTCCACTCCAAAAAAGCCACTGGCCCAGCTAAAATTCCAGTGGTCTTCCTTAAAAATATCAACCCAGAATTACCCCCGATCCTAGCAAAGTTATTTAGCCACTGCTTGAAGGAGACATCTGTGGAAGTTGGCAAGCGTATTCTCGGTCTTCAAGAACGTGGGCGACCGATCCCCCTTCCCAGTATAGAACCATTAGTTTTTTCAGTATTATCAGTAAGCTGTTTGAGGCCTTAATCAGCCAGAAGGTCGTCGAGCATGTAGATGGTAACAACCTCTTGTGCGATGAGCAGTGTGGATTTCGATCAGCCCGATCCACACCTAACATCCTAACTACCATTACACAGAATTAGTGAGGCGCTTGACGACCTACATACGGTAAGGACCATAGCATTAGATATCTCGAAGGCCTTCGAAAAGGTGTGACTCAAAGGTTTGCTATACAAGATCTCCAGCTATGGAATCACTGGAAGGGTTTTCTCTATTAATTTTTTTTTCTAACAGGTAGATCCCTGAAGGAAGTTATTAACGGCCAGTCCTGGGAATCCTTGGCGGTCAACGTAGGAGTACCCCAGAAGAGGTCACTTCTCAGATCAGCCCGCTTTCTGATTTACGTAAATGATCTACCTAAGAATATACCGCGGTCATTTGTAAGCATCTATACCGAGGATACGACGATATACTGGCGGACTTCTAAAACTCTTCACGATCTGAGATTGGCATCTGACCTCACTTCGATCTAATACTAACTTACCAATGGGAAAAAAAAAATCTTGCTGGTTACATTCCATCACCGCCGATCAGATCCCGAATTACCGGCATTCACGATGGACGAATGTAACCTCTAGGAGGCTCCATGTCTTGAGATGATATTGGGCCGACCTCAATTGAAACTCCTATATACGATCCCTCGCTAAAGATGTAGGTAAAATGATCAGCTGCCTGTACCGCTCCAGTAAGTATCGGTCTCCTCATACAATGCTCTACCTCTCTAAGAGCCAGATCAGTGGAGTACTGTTGCCATATTTGGGCGGGAGATGTCCAGACCAGTCTTGATAGAGTTCAAAAGCGTCTCTGAGTCCGACTTGGAGAAGAATTATTTTCCACACTCCAACCTCTCTCTCACAGACGGGATGTGGCGAGGCTCGCACTGCACTACGTCCACTGGAAGCGTTCGGTTGAACTACATTTCTTGGGTCCACCGGATCAGACCTTCACGCCAAGACCACGTCATGCCACTTACATAGTATCAAACCACCCACATTCCCTCCGTATTTCATCGGTGAGAAGTAAATTCCACTCAAACAGCTTCTTCCCGCGAACCACTACTGTGTGGAACAGACTCCCATGAGAATGTTTTCCCGATAACTACACTCTTAACCTATTCAAGTCTAGAATCAACCGTTATTTTCCTCTCCCATGCATATAAACTACCCTTTAACATAACCCTCTACCTTAAGTGCCCCTCGGGCTTTGTACAGGATGAAGCTTACTTAAAAAAAATCTTATTATGGTCATATCTATCTATCTATCTATCTATCTATCTATCTATCTATCTAGCTAGCTAGCTAAGCCTGTTCCTATTTCTCTCTCCACACGTACACACACGCACACACACACGTAAATATATATATATATATATATATATGAAAAACGGTAATATATAACGGTTAAACGGAAAAAAAGTATATCAAATATTTATAAGTGTTGTCATTATTCCTTGGATATTAAATATTTTGTATGAATATTAGATATTTATACATATTTAAATATTGCATCTCCTGCAGAGATATATATTTTATTTAATGTGTTCTTTTTCTTTTGTGTCATAGCTGCATTAAGAAAACGCAATATGCACAAACACATACGCACACTCAGACACAGAGACAAACACACACATACACACATAAACACACACATTTATATCTATCTATCTATCTATCTATCTATATATATATATATATATATATATATATATGGAGGAGAGAGAAAGAGAGAGGGGAGAGAGAAAGAGGGTAAAAAGCGATAGAGGGACACAAAGAACGAGAGAGAGAGAGAGAGAGAAAGGGAGAGATAGGTAGACAGAGAGATAGGAAGAAAGTGAGAGATTGTGATAGGGAGATAAAAAGGGAGATATAGAGGGAGAGAGAGATAGAGAGAAAGAGAGAGAGGGAGAGAAAGATAGGGAAAGAGAGAGGAGGAGATTTAGAGAAAGAGAGATAGGAAGAAAGAGAGAAGTGGAATTCGCATGCCAAGTTCAAACTCCAGTAGAAAACATTACTTTTTCCCAAATACCCTTGGAGAATTATGAATTCATCTCTTAATGCTTAATTTTATGGATTCTTTAGCCTTGCTTGGTAACCAGCCTAGGAGAAGAACAATTCAAAACCGGTTGGGGGTGGATAGCAACTCCATCCTATAAAACTAATTCCTTAGAAACAAGAGCAGCAACTGGTGGGGTTGTGACGCCATACTCCACAGGAAAGACTGCAAGACGTACATACATTTATATAGAACCCAGTCACTTGTCCTTTAGAAGGAAATTAAAAATAAGCTAAAAGTTTTATATCTCCTAAAATCAACCCACCTCACCTAACATTGACTGTCTTGGGTTATATTTCTTCTTCTTCTTCTTCTTCTTCTTCTTCTTCTTCTTCTTCTTCTTCCTCCTCCTCCTTCTTCTTCCTCCTCCTCTTCTTCTTTCTCTTCTTCTTCTTCCTCCTCCTCTTCTTCTTTTTCTTCTTCTTCTTCCTTCTTCTTCCTCCTCATCCTCCTCCTCTTCTTTCTTCTTCTTCTTCTTCTTCTTCTTCTTCTTCTTCTTCTTCTTCTTCTTCTTCGTGTTGTGCCAACCCCTTGGACATGGGTTCCCACAACTTCCTATCCTTTCTAGCCCTGGACGCTGTTTCGCTCTTTCCCTCTTTTTTCAATATATCCCTGCGAACTTCAAATTATCCAATCCCTCTTTCCTCGTTATCTATAACAAAGTTCTTTACCTCCGTCTCTTTCTGATTGTACAGTGTAAACGTCCTTTTTGTCTCCCAATTTCCTTGAAACTTCCTCGTTACTCCCATGTTCAATCCATGTTATTCTTATGCAGTGTTTACAGCCAAAAGACAATTACATAAAAATGGCCCCAAAATGTCCTGCAAGAAAAAAAAAAAATTGTTGCTAGGCATGTTTCAGGCGACACGCTTGCAATTCACAATTAGTAAATTAAAAGCCTTTTGCAAAAGTATTTCAGCTAGATGAATGCAAATTTGAACTGTTTGGATATACAGGGTGTTTCAAAAAGAATACGCCAAAATCATTACGCTGTTTTTTCAGGTCTATAGCATTGTAGTGGACTGAATCAGTGATTATTTGATAGAGTAGTTATCAAAGTTTGATTGGGTGTCAGTTTCACCGCTGTCGTTAGTATAACTTCCGGTGCAGCTGAATTGTGGGAAGATCAATCAAAATGGCGACTCCTCAGCAGAAGGCGTTTTGCGTGCTTGAGTACAGAGCACCTACATGAAACTGTTGAGCATGAAAGAGATTCCCCTAAAGTGAACGTCTTCTGTGCTGTATCTCAAGACAAGGTCTATGGTCCCTTTTTCTTTGAAGGAAAAACTGTTACAGGACAAACCTATCTCGAAATGCTCCAAAATGGCTATTCACTTTACTGCAAGCAGATTCGAATGACTTCCTTTTTTTCAGCAAGATGGAGCACCACCCCATTGGCATCTCCGGGTTTAGAGCTTATCTGAATGAAAACGTGCCTCAACTATGGATTGGGAGGAGAGGTGCTAAAGACCTTGCTCTCTGTGCTTGGCCAGCCAGATCCCCGGACCTCACTGTGTGTGACTTTTCTTGTGGGGGTATGTTAAAGACCAAGTTTATGTTCCAGTACTTCCAGCAAGTATCGATGACTTGAAAAATCGAATAACAGCTGCAATCAACATGGTGGACCGTGACATGCTGAGGCACGTTTGGGAGGAATTCTCATATCGGCTTGATGTTGTCCACGCTGCCGGTGGTGGCCACATTGAGCACTTATAAAACATGAAATGAAACTTGAATGCATATATAACACATGTGTTCATGCTAGAGGTTTGTAATTTTTTTCGTTTTTGACACATCACTTGATGATTTTGGCGTATTCTTTTTGAAACACCCTGTATATTAAAGAGTCTTCTTAACTTGAATGCCATTTCCGCAGAAGAGCATAGTGGGTGTAGCATTATGCTGTGGCAGTGTTTAGCTGTCAGTGGTATTGGTTCTATTCCCAAAGACTGAAGGAATAATGAACACAGATTATGTCAAAATATTGAAAACCTGAAAACTCCAGAAAGTCATTTGAAATGTAATCTTTCAATAAGCTTTGATGCCAACGAGATAGGAAGGATAATTTCGAGAGAGATCTGAGTTCTGTTACCAAAACTTCCAAAATACGTGAAAGATACTCTCTATATTGATGTTTGATTTTTTACGTCTTATCAACCGCTTGCAGGTTATTTTAAATTCACAAAATATTTTTAGACTGTAAGAATTTTCTTTGGAGATAATAATGGTTTGATAATAGTCCTACTAATTAAACCATAGGTGGAACGAGAGAGAGGTGGATTCATACCTTTCATAAAGATATTTACGCGTAGTGATTTTCCAAGCGTAGTTTAGATGGGGCACAAGACCGAAAGTAGGGGGAACCCAGTGAGGATCGAACCCACTACTCATTAGTAATTGTTCGAGCGAGACAAGCTTGCTGACCATTGCACCACCTCAAGATGCCCAAGGTTTTTGC
This sequence comes from Acanthosepion pharaonis, assembly GCA_903632075.3. NCBI lineage: Eukaryota > Metazoa > Mollusca > Cephalopoda > Sepiida > Sepiidae > Acanthosepion > Acanthosepion pharaonis. Next base: position 1,074,239 of record CAHIKZ030004513.1, on the reverse strand, counting down.
ACTCCGACTTCCAATTCTGAGTCGTTATCCATCACACTACTTAAAACAAAGGTTTACAGTATCAGCTGCTCCAAAAACGGTTACTCATCTAAGTAATATCTGGGCTCAACGTTGCTTAATTTTGGTAATCGTAGGAGAATCAGTATTTCATCATAAAATAGCTGTAAGCCTAAACACTCAATAAGTACCAGCGATTTAAGGAAAATATAAGGAACATTTTCAAAGATGAATAGTAAATATAAAAAACCAAACTAGGTACATTTCATTATCGACAATCAGGCCTTGACCTATCACAAATCATGATGAATGGATGTTCCCTCACAGAGGCTCTGTGCCTTGAGTGCCTATTGGGACTCAACCCAGACCTCAAGTGAAACTCAGTCCATCACTAAAGATACTGGAAAAATACCTGAGTCCTGATTATCCTCTACTTTTACAAGAGCCAGACCAGGCCATATATGGGCAGGAGCTGCTCGCACTTAATTTTTTCGTCTCGATAGAGTTTAAAAGTGTCTCCGTGTCTTGTGGGTGGGGGCAATTATTTCCCAACCTACAAACTATTCCTCACAGACGAATCGTTGGAAGTCTCTCGTTGCTCTAACTTTATTTCCATGCTAAGTGTTCAGACGAGCTACATTCCTTAGTTCCTCTAATTTTAACCTCCATGGTCAAGACGACCTGCCACGCCCATTGTAGCAAACCACCCTCATTCTCTTTGTATTCCATTGGTGAGATTAAGCTCTACTCGAGCAGCAGCAGCTTTGCGGAAGTGGCTCCCAAGAGGATGCTTTCCTAACACTACGATCTTAACCTGTTCAAGTCTAACGTTAACCGTTACCTTGCCTTCCTATCCTTATAAATAGCCTGTTAACGTAATCCCCTAGCTCGAGTGGCCTCCGCGCCTTGTACAGAGTAAACATTGCTGTAAAAAACAATCTCAACCTTTTTTTTAAAATTTTTTTATAAGCATCTCACCCCAAGCAACTACTAAGCATCTCACTACTATGCAAGGGGTGAATTTAAGAGAAAAAACTGGGTGTAGGAAGGATTGGGGATACGACGTGGATGAAGGCATCAGAAGATGTCGATTGACATTACATTTAAACTTTTGAAGATTATAGTTATCAGGGAAGCACGTCAATGGAAGGGAGTTCCTCTGTCGAGAAGTGCGAGACAAGAAACTGTTGGGGTAGAAGAGGCGGTTGTATTTAGCTATTTCAACAGTAAAACGGTGGGACCTAGATGCCAATCTAGTAGCACGCTGAATTTCATGAAGTCAGGCCACCAGCGACAATAGCTCGTCAGACCTGTTGCCATTAAAATATTTGTAGAAAAGACAGAAGGAAGCTACATGACGACTGTGAGAAAGAAACTGGAATCGAGATGCCAAGTCAGGACCTATCACATTGCAGATCCTGTCTTTGGATTTTGTCGAGAACCTCGGGATGAATAGCAGAGACACTAGACCATATATGGCAACAATTGTTATGTATCCTGATTATTCTCATAATCTTCCATTTCTACCACATCCTCTTGCATTCATGCAACACCTCATTCAGTATAACTCTAGCTTCAGTGGCTCTCGAGTCATGTATTTTTGAATTTTAATAACAAAATAATTAGAAATTTCAATGAGACCGTAAATAAATCAGCAACATTTTACTTGCTTCTTCTCACGAACCGCTGCTCTGTGGGACCGACTCCCAAGGGGATGCTTTCTCAACCACTGCAATCTTAACCTGCTCATGTCTAATTTTAACCTTTATCTTGCGTTATATCCGCATAAACTGTGCCTCTTACTCTGTAGCCCACTACTTCGAATAGACAAAAAAAACTACTCTTCTTTCAATGTAATCCTCTATGTTCATGCACTTAATCCATTTGGTGGATATTGATTGTATAGACGAAAATTTAACAAACAACAACGTGTTTGTTGATGTACTTTCTTATATTCAGGAACATATTAATCTTCCTACATATTCTTTCTTTGCCTTACTTTTGCCGGCAGCAGGTGGTCAATTTTAAAATTACCCTTTGATGCACAAAAATGGACATCTGTTGCTTAACACCCGCTTCTTCCTAAAAATCCTAACGTCCACACAGACCATCTTATGTCCGTCTCTCAAATCAACCCCACACATTTGTTTATTCTTTAAAAGCAACACGTTTTCTCGCCGCTCTCAACAGACTTCAGGACGACGACCCCGACTGAGGCACTATCTTTCTTCGTTTTCGAAGACGTCACATCAGCAAGCATCTGATTAACAAATGATCCTCCAGAAGTATCAGTCGCGCGGAATCGGTGAAAATGGGTGTGGCGAAAAAGAGAGAGAGAAAGAGATAGATTGATAGATAGATAGATAGATAGATAGATAGAGAGAGAGAGAGAGAGAGAGATGACAAGAGGAGGGCCCCTGTCAACAAACTGCACCTCATAAATAATGGACAAGTATGAAAACGATGAGTCATATTGCTTGGCAAAAGAGTGCTTGGCTTGACGATTTTTTTAGAACAATTTGTGTAAATATTTTCCATTTTCATAAAGCCCCCAATTCGAAATTCTCTTACACCTGCCTAGACGGGTCATAATCTCTTCCGTCGTACTAGTCGCCTTTAGGGCTTATTTATTTCCTCTTACAATTTCGCTTAATTAATGTTATTTAAATGATACAAACAAAACAACGCACGAAGAGGAAAATTTATATAACAAAATTTTAAAGTAACCTGTGATATTATAGGTAGAATTAGGTGGGATCACTTTGATGTGAAGTAATATTTAGCGAGCTAGTCTCGCTACATCAATTACGACTTAGTAGTGAGTTCGATCCTCACAGGCTGCTCCGTACTTTCGGCCTTGAACCTTGAACTACGCTTAGTAAATCATTATAGATAGAATTGGGGCACTTCGAAGTAGTGTAATGGTTAGCTGGCTAGTCTCGCTAGATTAATTACGACTTAGTCGTGAGTTGAATCCTCACCCGGTGCTCCATCTTGTCAACCTTGTGCCACATCTAGTTTGCGCTCTGAAAATCGTTGCATGTGGAATTGTTTATATAAATATATCAAGACTTTCTTTCGCCCTAGTGATTTAATTTAAGATGACACAGAAAATGCTAAAAGCTTTTATAAAAATTAAATCGAAATGATTTTATTATAGAAAGCATTTCAATGGTTTATTCAGCAAATATCGTAAACTATTTCTGTCACTCTTCATGTGATTTCTCTATTGATATAGCAAATGCTAAAAACTACACTGTAAATCTTTCGAAATGATTTTCAATAGAAATATATTTCAATTGTTTATTAAACAAATATAATACATTCGATTTTCTCTTATGATTACCTACCCACTAACGGAACAAATACAAAAGCAATGCATAAAAAGTATTATTTGAATAAAGAAGAGATTGTATTTATTCAATAATTTAATCCCATGCAAGGCAATAAAGCCACTCGGACGCAAGGGGTTACTGGCTGCTAGAGAGTATGGGAAAAATTACTATTAAAGAGAGAATAATAAAAAGACAAGAATTATGAAGGCAGAAAATAAAAAAATTGATATTGCATTTAAATTTTTGGGAAGGAAGAAACCAGATGAATACCACATGTGAGGAGTGCGAGAAAAGAAACTGTTAGTATAGAACTTTCGGTTACATCTAATCATTTCAGCTGTAAAATCATGGGACCTTGCTGTCAATCTGGTACTGCGATTAAATTCATAAAGTCTAGTTATCATAGAGAAAAATATTATTTACCCTGTCTCCGCACTGAGACGTGATGTGACACAAGGTCGATGTTAATGTGAGGAACCCGAGCGAGGACGCCCGGGCCTGGGTCAGAAATTATCGATGCTTGCGCAACCTTCGGTTCATCAGAACTATTACCATCAGAATGAAAGTATTTATAGAAAAGGCACAGAGAAGCTACATTACGGTGGTGGGAAAGGGACTGAAGGTGAGATGCCAGGTAAGAACTAATAACATTGCAGATTATTTTTTGGATTTTATCAAGAATCTCTAAATGCGTTATTTGGCAGCAATGTTCGAGATATGAACTAATGCTAAACTATGTAAGATAGATTCGGGAGAGCTAAAATGTTGAGCCTGGCACAGTGAAGAGACTTTCTTAGAGGCAAACCTAAATATTGATTCAATATAATCATTTCACTTTATGTCAGTGGAAAAAGGCTTACCCAAGAAGGTACAACAAGACATTCTCCTGGGGGTTAGCATCATCTATACTCATGGAAATCAAAAAGTGGTCTCTCAGATGATTGATAGAGAGAAGGTTCGTTTTGGATGCGTTAGAATTAGCAAGCCACACCTTACCCCAGTTAACGGCAGATTGCAGTCAACTTTAGAGATATCTATCTATCTATATCTATCTCTCTCTCTCTCTATATATATATATATATATATATATCGAGCCCTTTAATACAAAAAACCTATACACACACACACACACAGACACATATATATATATATATATATATATATATATATATATATATATATATATATATATATATGGATAAATAGCAGGACAGACTGGATTCTATAGCCTTGGAGGGCAACTGGTCTAGGAGAAGGACAACTCCGAATCTGCGGAGGGTCGTTTGGTGACCTTGTGGCACTTAGTGCAACAGGTTTCTGAATTCGGACCTTCAAAAAGTGTGGCTGGTCCTGCACGAAACCTTCACCACTATAATCAAATCTCATGTGCTGTTGTCGGGCTGTCGGTTTCCTGGGAACTGATCTGCATGAACCTCATACGTCGAACTCGACGGGAGAGTCGACTATATATATATACATACACACACACACACACATACATATATATATATATATATATATATATATATATATATATATATATATATGTGTGTGTGTGTGTGTGTGTGTGTGTGTGTGTGTGTGTGTGTGTATAAAAATTGCTGGTAATATTTCCGTAGTTCACTGATGCAAAGGACTTTTAGGCAGACAGTTTTTTGTCTTAAAGGGCTCGATATAAAAAATTAAGGATAGAATTAATGTGGAGAAACTTATCCCTTAAATGAGTGTTGTTGGTTCAGTCATGCCGACTTCGAACCTTCGTGAACGAGAGACAAACCAATAGCCCTGAAGAGTGAAGGCATTACAACAATGCGTTCACGAAACTTCGAAGTCGGCTAGAGCGAAATAACACCACTAAGTGACAAATTTCTCCACATAAATTGTCAAGCTCTGCGTTGTTTGCTTTTCATTAGTCATAGAGACATCATGTGGGGCTGAACTAAAAGTACTGGAGCTCTCTTCCATATATATTTTCTGAATTTTTTATTAAGCGAAACATGTTAAATTTATACACGTTTTTTAATAGTTCCTTATCTCCCCATTCACAGGGAGTCTAATGCACATTTGATCTCAATATATATATATATATATATATATATATATATATATATATATATATGTATATATATATATTGTGTATTTAGGCAACAATCCCTCCTTTATACATGTTTCATTAAAGACGACAGACAAGATACTGCGATTAAGCTTTTTTTAAAAAAATTTCTTGTTTTCGAACAAGTGTTTTCTTTTCTGTACAAAAGGTATGTAGAAACTGTCCAAATGTTCTGTAATTCAGAGCGCTTTCGGCTATACTTTTAGCCATTATCAAGGATAATTTTGTTTTTTTTCTCTATTTAATTGGGTGTATGGGTTGTGTGTATGTATCTAGAGTTATAGGAATGTTTTATTTTACGAACACAGTCAGCACATTGTGGCCGTGTTTGTAGTTAATATTATTGTATGATGGATTTTACTTTTTTATTATTAAGGCTTCCATCATTTTTAATCATTTTTTACCTGTGGATGAGGTTATTAGGCTGTATTTTCTACTAGTATGTTTCGCATGTAGTCCGATAAGCTGTGTGTGTGTAAATGTGTTTTAATGGAGCTGCGGTCGGATAGGTGTAACGTAAATCGTGTAGATAGGCATGTAGTAGTGTGACCGTTGTAACTGTTTATGAGTTTGGTTTGATCAGGAACAGTGTTTCTTACGAGGCATTTGAACTCGTATAATGCAAGCAAAATAACCTCATCCTCATGTAAAAAAAGATCCTAGCCGAAAGTGCTCGGAATTACAAATCATTTGGACAGTTTTACATAGTAAAGAAAACACTTGTGTTATATATGAGAAACATGTTGGGCAGTTTAATGAAAAATGGAAGAAAAATATTTTAAGCTTTTTATTTTAATGACTTCCTCAAACTAAAGATATTTTTTTATTGATGAAATTATATACAAGCAGGATGAGGGGATATATATATTCGAGCATAGTCAAGATGGTGGAGTAATGGATAGCGGCTCGGATTGAGGAATCGGAGAGCCGAGTTCGAATTCCAGTCGAATCCATTACATTCACTTACGTGCTAATACCCTTGGGAAAGGTATGAATTCTCTTCTTCTCCCCACAGATATGGGTAAATATCAGGACAGATCGGGTTCTGCATGGCAACTGGTCTACCGCAGAAAGAAAGAAATGGCAACCTACTGCAGGAAAAAAATCTGCCTTGTCAGTCATGTATCGAAAGATACATGATCGCCTAAGCATGTATCAGACATGGCACATAATGGACTGACTGAGCGGAGAAGCTGTAAAGATGAGATCGCTGAATTTTAGAATTTAAAATGATTTTTTATTTTTTTCGTCAGACGTGTCTAGAATCATAGCCTAGCCAATTTAATTCTGTTTCGCTACACATTTGTTTTTAATTATCTCACATTTTGAATTTAAACTTTAACGTCTCACATCTTCATCGTTTCCACTCGATACATAAATTAAAAAGGACATTCGCGGTTAAATTTCTCCCCTTCTCGCAGAAGAAAAAGAATAGAAAAAAAAACAAATAAAAAAACGCGAGAGATTCCATTTTGATAGCGGAAGACGGGCATCGTACAAAGATAACTCCAGTCACAGAAAATGTTGATTCGGCACTATTTTTGAAGAGAATTCTTTCCTTCGCTTAGTGGATTACTTACAACATTAACATTCATTTCGTATCTTGGCTATTAATTCATTGCTAACCAGACCCAACATACAACTGGCTCTCCAACCACTTGTCTTTCTCTCTCTTCCAGTCTGTCTGTGCGTCGGACAATAGATACGATACATAGACCAAGCAAGTGTCCGGGCCGAAACGTTCTATGTAGCATACGATAAGAGGGACAAGGTCGGGTCCGGGAGCCGATTTAAAATTGGATATGATGCTAGAGAAAGGGTTCCTCAAAATGCAATGAAAACGAGGAAGATGAAAATGATAACTGAAGATTCCGAAGGTCGAAACGGTAGGTGGTAAGGTGGGGGTGAGGCGGAGGGTGCCGCGGATCTGGTCTTACGAAAGAGCGAATTTCTTTGTTAGACGTTGTACGATTGATGTATAGGGGCCAGACAAAAGCGTATGGAATGAGAAGAAAGACTTCGAAAGATGGGGAAAAACTATTTCGCAGAGGTTGGGTGGACGGCATCTTTACTTTGATATCAGATTGATGTAAGAAGAGAAATGGCTGCAGTAAGGGTTGTTACATGTAAGGGGAGTGGTTAGGAAGAACATGATCAAGTGGGGCAGGTCAGATTGCAGGATACAAACAGAAGTTGAATGCCGATCTATCTGTATGCAATGTTGGTTTGCTAAATTCTCGCCGACGTCATACTCACAAATATATCCACTCTATTATTTACGTTATCACACACGTTATCAGGGGAAATTAAAAGTGTGAGAGTTATAAACCCGGTCGCTATTTAGTTCATTCTACTAAACAATTTCTTTCGGTTTTTTTTTCTTTCTTCATCTACAAAATTCGTAATCTTTTCCTTTTTGATCATACGATTCATTTTGTTTTTCTTTAAACCTTTCTGCTTCTCTAGCACATTTTATTTGACCTTTTCATTTATTTTATTTTTTCTTCGTTCATGTTTTGTTAATTGTTAATTTATTAGAAATATGTATCTCATATATATATATATATATATGATACATATTTCATATATATATATATATATATATATATATATATATATATAGGCAGAAACTCCCTTTAGGTTTGTCTGATAGAATAAAGGACAAACATTATGTCTGCCTATTTTATTGTAATCCTTTAACATTTACGAATACTTTCCGTATATTACAATCAAAATGACACAAGAAATGCACTGTAACAGTGTTACAAAAATATTCGTGAATATGAAAGGATTATAATAAAAATAAGCAGACATAATATTTGTGATTTTTTCTATCAAACACAAACACACGCGCACACACGCACTCTCTCACTCTTTCACACACACACAGACACACACACACACACAAACATATATATATCTATATATATATATATATATATATATATATATATATATATACACCGGGCGTAAGAGCAAGATTGTCTAAATCATGTAACAGCATAATTGCCCATCCAACAAAATGTTTAATATCTAAAAAAAAAAACACATTAAATTAACTGAATTTCTTTTTGCCAGGTTTTCAGATAAAACGTTTAGCCATCTTGACATCATTTGTCGTACGAATCACAAATATATCGTTTGAGTTATTCAGCTACAAGGGGAACAGGTTAAAAACGTTTTGTATCATCACCACTGTCTTCTCAACTGACCAATGGTGAGGGTAAAAAGATCATTAAGGCATTCAATAATGGTACCAACATTCATACTCTGGCTTCCATCTTCAAAGCCCATTCAAGAACTATCCAGAGAACAGTGAAAAAAGAGGGAGCGGTAAACTGAATCAGGAGGTCACAACAGGAAGTGAGATCATTATTTCAACTTTCACCTAAATAGATCGATTAGAAAAGATCCAATTCAATCCATAAGACGTTTGGCATGTGAGAGAGGAGTTTCAGCTATAACAGTGGAAAGAGAAAAAAAGACTTGAAATGAAATCGTACGTAAAACCTGTGAGGTACCTTATTCCAGGACAGAAAACTAGAAGGTTAGAGAGGGCGAGGGTCATCTTCTGTTAAGCTTAGAGAGTAATTATACATCAAAGTAGATCCCAATAGTGTTCTAAAAACCTCAGAGAATTCCAGTAAGATATCTTTAAACATTTCTAAGATGCAACAGTTCAAAGCTTTATCTAACAATTGTACAATTTTGATTTAACACGATTTGGACAATTTTGCCGTTACACGCGGTATATATATATATATATATATATATATATATATATATATATATATATATATATATATATATATATATATATTTATTTTTATTTATCCCAGTTTGTCCCATTTTCTTCTATCTATGTATCTATCTATCTATCTTCTTGGATAATCATCTATTACCTTCTCTGTCATTACCATGCTCTTGTGTTCTTTAGATCACAAGATGGTTATGCTTATATGGAAACCATAGCAAACATTTCTCGCGTCTCTCCTTTTTTTTTCCTTTTCTTATCTGTTTTTTTTTGTTCTCTCCTCCAATTTCGCATTTGGGCACATCTTCTCACTTACCACCCTCCCAATTCCGCCTGTCTTCTTATTTGCTCATTACAACCTTTCTTATTTCTCACTCTCTCTCCCTCACTTCCTCTGTCTCTGTCTCTGTCTGTCTCCCCCCCATAATGAATTCTACTTAGAAAAGGGAAAAATCGTACGTCGTCTTAAACTTTGCTTGTTAATGATGATCAGTCGTGATGCCTGCTATTTAATACACGAATGAACAACAAAATTTGCAGCTTGGTTTCAATTTTCTACAAAATGGAATCCTGCCGATGCTAACTGAAGAGCGTTTTACATTTGAGCTAAACCACATTTTTCTTTAAGCACTTTGTTGCCATTTTTGAATTTGTGCTCTGCAGAATGTCTCATTTTGTAGATAATAATTATGCTTGTGCAGTCTGGTACAAAGTCAGGCATAGTGGAGTATCAAGGCCGTTTTACTGAGTATTCAATAAAAATAGTACTCACATGACAAACGGAGATGACTTTTAAATGCCATCCTAAAAATTATTTATTCGTCAGAAAAATATGGATTCTGTACTAACCTGCTAGTAACTTGACGACAAGATTTAGAATACGCTGACTGCTTTCCCTGCAAAGGATAAAAAAAAAATCTGGTTTCCGTAACGTTTTTAAATAGTGGCGTTACCAGCCCCACATACATATGCAGTTTTGTATTCTGAGTCGTCTTTCTCCTAGATTTTTTGCTGACCAAAACCCAAGAGTTAAATCTTCCCTGTTCTTCACCTTTAACTGGCGTAGTGGGAATATGAGATGGATTTCTAATGTTAACTTTCATTATACTTGCAGAAAAATTTAAATGATATCCTTCCATTTTAATGGGCTGTGAATCAGACGTATTGATTTTTTTTTATCTGTATAGAGGTTACAATTGGTCTTTAACTTCACACGTACATTAACAGTTCAATATCCATATCCGTACGGGCTTTTAGGCTAGCTCCTGTATAGGTCTAATTTGGCCTCTGTCCCCCAAACTAAAGGAACCTCTGGCCTAGCTTAGAAAAACAACAATGATAATTTTGTAGAAATAACTTTGAATTCCTCAATTCACTCTATGGAACTTCAAAACCTCACTTTGACTCTGATTCGGGCTATAAGTCCAATTCCGGCCAAAAAATCCGATTTGGACCGAAATCAAACTTTGGTCGAAATTACAATTCAAGCCGAATTTGAGTTATTCAAATCTCAAATTCCGTGCAACTTCAGTTGAGTTTAGTTCTTCCAATTGTTTGCTGTGGAACTTCAATACCTCACTTCAAGAAACCTCTCACTTTAATTATGATTCTTTGGCATTTTGAAGAAAAAAATTTTGGTGATATTTTAAACTGAATTTAAAACAATCTTTTAAAATTCACAAAGTGTCTGTGTAAGTTTAAACTCAATATAAATAATAATAATAATAAAAAACTTTTTCCCAGTTATTTTAAAATTGGAATTTCTAATTATTCCCTTTTCATCCGGACACAGATCCCAATGCCGGATGTTTAAACACCAGATGATGGGCAGATTTTCAATCCCGATTCCAAAAATATTTACCATGTTGATGTAGAACAAACGTGGCTCAAATTAGAGGGTGTGTTTCAGACACACAAACGGCCGGCAGAATTTGCCGCTTATTTATTTATATATATATTCTAATCTTTTACTATCAAATTCTTGGCTGATGTTTTGAAAAAATCATAGAATCAGTTTACAGTTATAAGCGTATTTGCTTTTCTTTTTGATGGCCTCATGCCCACTTTTAGGCAATGAATATCGGCTTAGAAATCGGAAAGCCTAGATGGATTCCAGTCTGGTTCACTAGGTACAAATAAAATTGGGAAATCTAATTGCGCTTAAATTCATAAAAATCTAGGTATTAAACAACAATTACCATGAAATTATGCATAGAAAAACACAGGGAAGCTACATTACAGCGGTAGGAAAATAATAGTATCTGAAAAAATAACTGCTATTTAAAAAAAAATGTTAATGCAATATTCAGTTGCAAAAAAGAATTATTCTTACAATACAAAATATGTTACGGCTTTAAATAATCCACAAAGGGTTGATAAACCATAAAATCAGTCATTCAATCCAAAACTTTCTGCTACATTTTTATACGATTATATTAGGTTAATACAAATGTTACCAAAATTTTTTAACAATATCTAACATCGTTATTCAATGGTAAAACTATTTTCCCTGGACTTCTATGTCCTTACCACAACGCTTTTAAACGGAATGTTTTTTTTAAACAATCATATCTTTTCTATTCATTTCAGCCCAATCAAGGCAGTAAAGCAACTAAGACACAAGCTGTGAAATAATAAGAAAAAGAGAAACATTATTAATAAGCGAGAAGAGACTAAAAGGAGAAGAATAAGGAGATAGTAGATAACCATTGACGTTGCATTTAAATGTTTGAATATCAAAGTTGACTGGAAAGCAAGAAGCCAAAAGAGAGATCGACGAGCGAGTGTGATAGAAGAAACTGTAAGCATAGAACCTACGGTTACATCGAGCCAATTCAACAATAAATCTAGAATTGCGCTTAAATTCATAAAAATCTAGGTATTAAACAATAATTACCACGAAATTATGTATAGAAAAAACACAGGGAAGCTACATTACGGCGGTAGGAAAATGACTGAAGAAAAGATGGCAGGTCTTGACCAATAAAAATCCGGATTCTTCTTTGGGTTTGACCAAGAATCTCTAAATATATAGCAGGTACAAGAGGTCATATGTGGAAGCAACATTCAAAGAAAGAACGAATAGTAGACTTATATATATGTAAGACATATTCTGGAGAGAAGAATTGTCGACTATGACACAGTAAACCAAGTTCTTTAACAACAAACCTAGAAATTCAATATAATCTTTCCACTTTATGTCAGCCGAGAATATTAACCCGAGAAGGCGCCAGGTGTCACTCTCTTGGGGATTAGCATCAGTCATGCCGATGGAGTCTCTCAGATGATTAATGAAGAGGTTTCGCTTTGGATGCGTTAAAATTAACAAGACATTCTTTGGCCCAGTTAAGAGCTAATTGTAGCTCATTTATGAGATCAGCTGCCAATCTTATCGAACCGATCAGACTTACTGTTTAGACAGGATTAAATAGTTCTGCCATCAGCATAGATATCAAGTTGCCATCCGGAAGGTCACTGATGAAAATTAGAAAAAAGTAGGTCAATGATAGAACCCTGGATGACACTTGCATTAATGCAAAAAGATCTAGAAGTGTGGTCAAGTTAAGACAAATTTCATTTCGCGGTTAAAAAAAACAAAAAAAAACTGAATCAGTTGAAAAACTGTTCTCAGAAATACCATAACCTTTCAACGTGTGAAGAAGACCAACATGGCAAACTCTGTCGAATGCTTTTCTGGTGTCCAAAGCAACAGTACGCACTTTTATATTCCTATGTAAAGCTTGATAAACTCTTTCTGCAATAATCCTTATTACATCAACAGTTGAAGTAGAAAAGCGAAAGCCGTATTGTTTGTCTGGAAGAAGTCTCTGCGATGTGAGATGCTTAACCAATTCCGAGTTGATTAGGGCCACTAGTATTTTACCAAAAAGATGTAGAAGGTTAATAGTTCGATAGTTAGAATGATCAGACGATTCAACTGAGTTCTTAAAGAATGGAAGTACAGAAGAGGATTTCTAACAAGTAGGAACGCAAGAGGCATGGTTTTAGAGAGAACAGGAAACAGTTCAAGAGCATATTTCTTAAGGACTATTGCACGAATACCATCAAGGTCATTTTTTGTGTGGATTCAGATTAAAGATGATAGCAGTGTCTTTCTAATGTAAATATTTCCAGTATAGCTTTTTAAAGAAACCGTAACATTATTCACAAAGTAAATTTGACATTACGTCGCCGTTCAATATATTACATCATCCCAGCGCACAAAATGGCGTTGATATAACATTATAAAGAGGTTGAAAAAGACATATTTTGCAGACTACCCTCAACGTGGTGAGAACGTTGTAGTGTTGTAAATACGCCGCCATGTAACTTGCCAGATTCTACAGAAAAAAATGGAGTCATTTCAAGGACGATGTTACAACGTGCATTCATCATCTAAATTAGTGATTATCAATTAAGAAATATAATGTAAAGATCTCTAAATTTTGTTAAGCTAATAAAAATATTTGGCTAGAAGGATCTTTTTCAGCTACAGCAAATCGTAATGACATTCGAACCTGCACCTTTCTTATGTAGAAACCAGCTAATAAAAATTCGAAACCTGTTTCGTATCTAAAATAAATGTTTCCATATGGGTCACTATTTAGATAGTCGATGTAACATTTAGTAATTTTCTAATACAAAAACTTCATATTAGATTTGGTTCTGTTGGTGGATTTTCGACTTATCAATACGTTATGACTTATTTAATATCGGAATCTCTTCATGTAGGTCTTAGCCTTCTTCAGCGGGTACAGACGGCGTATTCTAGACTCTGCTAAGGGCGCATTTTTAATCAATTCACCCTAAGCAAGGCAATAATGCCAATATAACGCAAGGGGCTACTGGATGGCAAAAAGAATAAAAAGACTTTAGAAGGAAACGGAAGCCAAATCCTAAGCAGAAAACAAAGCTAAGCTTTTACCCCTGTTCAAAAGACCGAATGATAGGCGAACATATCTACTTCAATTGGTGGGGAAGAGAAAAAAATAAGGTAAAATTAAATAAACAGAGAATAACATTTTAGAGTTCGCTTGTAGTTGTTAGGAGTACAGAGATGGAGCAGACTTTAGAAAAAAAAAACAGAAACCCAATCCTAAACAGGAAACAAGGGATAAACCTCTCCGCCTGTTAAAAGACCGGGGAAGAGTGTGAATTGGTTGATAGTAAAACCTCTCTTAGAGTAATGTAAAATAAAAATTATATAAAATAAAATATAGTCATGAAATTAAATATCTTTAGCCAGCAAAAATGAGAGCAACAACGGTGCATAATTTATCTGCAACTGGCTCTTTCCTCCCCTCGGTTCAGCTTTGAACAGGCTCCACTTGACAATTAATCAAACCGCAAGACAAACTTGTTAACCATTGCACAGCTCTTTTATTTGACAATATAGAATTGATTCTCGACTTCAGTTGACTCGATTTGCTGTTAACAAAATTAAATTATTGATTAACGATCAATCAGTTCACACATCCCTCCAATTATATATATCTGTCTGTTTGCTTCTCTCTCTCTCTCTCTCTCTCTCTCTCTCTGTGTGTGTGTGTGTGTGTGTGTGTGTGTGTGTGTGATAGTCATTTCTCTTCAGGAAATAAGCGATCATGGCTCTCTACAGCTTCATGTCTTTTGTTGCGCTAAGCAATAACGTACAGGCTGGCATACTAGGCAACCTGGCGTATAAGACGACTCGCAAATTTTCAAGTTTAAATATAGTTTTCGGGCAATATTGGCCGTATAAGACGACCCCAACTCGATTGTATTTTAAAATATATTGTATAGACTAGCAGTTGCTTTGTGTGACTATCGTTTTGGATTTCTCTCTTGACGAATATGCTTTTTTTTTATTGTTGTCGTGCAATCATAGCACATATTTTATATGGTAAGAATACTTTTAAAACAATATGCTTTTCTCATTTTATAATAATAATGTGAATTAAGTGGTTTCAGTAGAAAATATTTGTGTCGATAGTTATCAAGGCAGGGTTTAGTCTAACGTCAAAAATCTCCCATGCTAACAACTTGCCATAAACTACAGGACTTTTAAAGGTTTGCATTTTATAGCTAAAGTATAAGACGCCCCAATATTTTTATGTGTGGGGGCAAGTTTAAAAGGTTGCAGTGAACGCCGACGTACACGGTAATTTTTCCTTAGTATTTTTTTTTTACTATTCAAATGTGGCTTCAGATTTCGATGTGGCATTTTCCGTTCTCTGACAAAATATTTCCTAGATTTATTAAAAAATTTTAAAATAAGATTCACACTTTACAAGGCTCAGGGGTCACTCGAGGTAGATGGATATGTTAGGAGGCAGTTTGCTTCGTATAGAAGCGGAAGATGATTAACCCTAGACTTAAACAGGCTAAGATTGCAGTAATCGCAGAAATATCCTCTTGGGAGTCAGTTCTAAAGAGCAGTGGTTCGCAGATGAAACTGTTACTATGAAAGTGGCATGACCTGTCCTTGCCGTAAAGGTTTGAACTGGTGAGACCAGGGAATGTAGTTGGTCCGAGCACTTTCCGTAGAAGTAAGAGATATTTAACTTTTTGTACTCGCTCAATTTTTGTGTCTCCAGTTCGAATTTCGCATGTTGGGTTGTTTCTGTCGTCTTTTTTAGCCTTTATGACTGATTTAATCTCGTAATTAATTAGTCTTTTATTATTTATTAGTCTTTTATTATTTATTAGTCTTTATAAACGACTTCCAAACATTCTGTTCTTTCAAAGTGGCAGCAACATATATTTTCGTTCATTTATGTTTTATTATCAACTTTGAAAAAATCAGCCGAAATAAAAACCGATTACAATAAAAAGAAGATAAAATGAAAATAACGGTGAAATTAAAAACAACGCGCGTGCAACTAGAAGTCCTTCTAAAGAAAACCCGCCCCCACCTCCTGACAAGAATCGAAAAGGTACTTCTTTTTCCATCATGGAAATCACTTCCGTAGACGAACAGTGCAGCTAACAGATTAGCCACATGAGGATATAGAGCATTACAGGACTTCTGTGTCTAGGCAGTTTTTTTTTTCTTATTCTTTCACACTCAGTAGCAACTTGTGTCTTAGTAGCTTTATTGCCTTGCTTGATTACAAAAATATATGATGTTATAATAAAAAAGTTTAATGTGTTTGCGGTGAGGCCTCGTAATCCAAGGATGATATTTTCACCTTGAATAACGATGCTAGAATTTGTTAAAAAATACGGGTAACATTTGCATTAACCTAATATAATCGAATAAAAATGTAGTTAAAAATTGACTGATTTATTTTTAATGACTTATCAACCCCTTGTGGGTTATTTTAAAGCGTAAAATATTTTGGATTTTAAGAAGAATTCTTTTTTGCTAGTGAACATTCCGTTTCCATTTTTTTTAGAATAACAATGGTTTTATTTTACAAAGATGACAAAAATGGTTAGCAATTCAAACATGTGTACACACAAAAAATAAAGTTTCTAGTAATAAGAAATTCCTATTTATATAAATGTTTGCCCTCTATCACCAGAGCTGATGCTAACCTGCAGGAGAACAACGTTCTTTGTATTACTTTTTCTACTAACATAAAGTGTTTCGTAATTGCTTTGTTGTAATACTGCTGGTTTCATTTTCCTGATAATACCTGGGCGTAGAGAAGCCAATATATAGTAAAATCTTTGTTTTGTCACCTTTATGCGCATGCTTTCATTATGGAAAACTCACACTAGCACGTTGGGTTCGATGAATACAGGTGGTTTGACTGATATCGCCTGTATGAAACTGGTTTGGTTGGAAGATACCGGTTCTAATTGATTGTCGGACATTGTACTTTTTATGTGTCTATATATCTGTCAGGTACGTCGGGGTTTACTAATATGCGGGTTACCAAAGTGGTTATGGGTTTATATTGAATCAATTGTTAGGTCTGCTGCTTCATTGTATCGTGTCAGGATTTTTTTTCTCTTCAGAATCCATTTGCACATTTATAAATCTACCATTCGTCCCTGCATTGAATATTCGTCATAATCTGTTCTGGTGCTTCAGCTATATATCTTGAGATTCTCGATAAATCCAAAGAATAATTTGTAATATTATCATCCTGACCTGGATGCTCGACTTTTGTCACATTCCCACTGCCCTGATGTGGCTACACTCTATCTTTTCTATAAATATTGTCATGGTATTTATTATAATATGCTCTCCCCTTTGGTATCTCGACCACATGAATGAAAACGTTCTACTAGATTGGCTGTTAGGTATCATCGTTTTAATGTTGAAATAGCTAGATGCAACCGTAAGTTGGATTCTAATATTTTATTTTCTGGCGCCTCGCATCTGTGAAACTCTCTTGCTTCTATTTTTTTGTTTTAATGCCAACCACGTTCATTAAAAATTTAAAAGCAGACGTTGCTTTATATATATAATCGCCATCTTCTGTTCTCCTGGATCTTATGCTTTTATTGTCCTTTCTACTCACTAAATTCATTCCATCCTCTTTCACTCCGATTTACCCTTGCGTCTTAGTGGCATTATCGCCTTGTTTGGGGGTAAAATAACTAAAAACGGAAATAAAAATTACATTTATATCAATATATGTTATATACATAATTATACTCAATTGAAAACGTAAAAAAATGAACGTATAATTCGACGTTACAATCGAAGTGTCTACAGCAGCTTTGTTATTTTTTTTATTTTCGAAGTTTCTCAGTCTCGTACTAAACTATGATTAAAAATTGTGGAACTTCTTTCCAGTTTCATGCCTTCCAGTTAACTTTAATCTTCAAAAATTTAAATGCAATGTCAATCACTGTCTACTGTCCTCTTGATTAAACTTTTTGTTCTTACTCATTAGTAAAGATTCTGTTTCTAATTCTTTCACGAGCAGTAACTGTTTGTGTCTCAGTGGCCTTATTGCCTTGTATGGGGTGGAATCGATTAAAAATATATATTAACATCTTAATTAAGATATTATTTTCTTGTCGAGTTACATGTGCTATCCATTTGAGTTATTGCGGTTGTTGCAAGTCCTCAAGTGATACGGTTTCTATTTTGATTATCCTGAATGGCTATTCGTCTTGATCCTATCGTACTAATGTGGATGTCCCCCTGGGTTCCATCAATGGTCCTATTTTTTTCATTAATAACCTTCCCGATGGCATCAACTCTCGACTTCGTATCTATGCTGATGACCCAACCATTTACTCCTGTTTCGAATAGTAAGGATGATCAGTTCGATAAGGCAAAATGTCAGCCAATGTCCAAAACGACCTTCAGTCTGCTGTTAACTGGGGTAAAAGATGGCTTGTTAGTTTATAGTTAAATTATTTGCATAAATAAACTTTTCTCAATTTAAATGCAATGTCAATCACTGTCTACTGTCCTCCTGGTTACTCTTTTTCTCGCTCATTAGTAAAGTTTCTGTTTCTAATTCTTCCACAACCAGTAACCCTTTGAGTGTGAGTGGCTTTACTGCCTTTTATGGATTTAAATTGATATATATATATATATATATATATATATATATATATATATATATATATATATATATATGACCAGATTTAGTTGTGTGTACAAATAAAGCATTGTTTAAATTACCGAGGCGAATATCTCGTTTATGTTCGAAAACACGAGATTTTACGGACCTAAATGTTTCACCCACATATTTTAAGTCACAGTTGTTGCATGAGATTTGATAGATGCAAGCATCGGATGTAATATGTTGGTTGCTGGTGTTATTTAATAAACTACGGGTAGTTCTAGTAGGTAATATTGTAGTTTTAATTTTTAGCGCATTTAAATTATTGGAGATACGTTCGGTCTAATGGCTATTTGGTAGAAAGATGCGACCAAAAGAATTATCAGGGGCAGCTGAAAGTGTGCCTTTCACTGATGTAGTTGTAGTAGTGGGCTTCGAGGTGTCATTTTGCGCTGAAAATTCATTCATCAGCGCAAAATGACAATATTGTACAATTTACACACAACTAAATCTGGTCATAATTTCGATTTTGATTCTGTGAAAATTTTAATATATATATATATATATATATATATATATATATATATATATAAAAAGGGATAACAACGCGCAGGTGAATTTCGTTATCCATCAAGACTTATTTTCACCGATGTCTGTTCGCAAATCAATTTCACTATTTTTTTCACATTTCTTCCTATAGTCTCCCGATAAAAAAGACTGAACAATGCCGGTCGCATTACGTCGAAGCGCTGCAACATAAACGAGAAGAGGAAAAGTCCCTAATCACCTCCTCTCTAACCGCTACCACCGCCATCATCCTTTCCTCTCTCTCTCCCATTGCTTTATCAGGGACGGACGTCTCTAAATCGACACAGCGCTCCAGACTTAAGTTATGGGCGGGAAAGGCGACTACAGTAGGTTACTGAATGGTGGGTGGCAGGGAGAGAAAACTGGAGGGAGTAGTGGGAGGAGCACCAGCTTTAACGCCAAGTGTTGTTGGCAGTACGTGCAAGGCGAGAGTAATCGAGCAGAAGATTGCGAAAGAAGACTGGAATGAAGAGATCAGGAAAACGAGCCTCACCCAGCCAGCACCATTTGCTCCCCTATTCGCCCACGATTAGTCACATATGTGATATGGGACCACCGCTGTCTTCCTCCTCGTCTCTGCTTTCTTTGCAGCCTTTACCCGCGATTATACCGATACCCCCCCATCAACCGGTCACTCTCTATACTGGACTTTTCAACGCACCCTTCCATCCACTGTCCATTGACCACAATCTTCACTACACCATAATGCCTCTTGTGGCCGGGAGGCTTCTCCCACCCCAGAATGTTGGAAGGAAGGGCGAAATATCGCCATCGTTAAAAAGAAGATCTGGAAACGCGAGAAGAGTGGAATATTGCAAGTGAAATATGTCCGATAGTAGCGGTGGTAGACGGTGCGAGAAAACTAATACACTAGGTGGAATAATGGCACAAAGATGATAGTAATAAAGAAAATATATATCGCTCCCAGAGTGATGGTGTTGCCACGCTGGTAGTGATTCGAACGTGCTACCTGCGGGCTGAGAACTGGAGAGGAAAGTGAGGAACTGTCCGTGTCCAGATATGGAAATCGACAGGAAAGCGAGATCAAACAGTTCAGAAGACCTCAGACACAAGAACATTAATTGAATTCTGAAAAATTTTGGTTTGTTAAAATTCCTATCTCCTTCATCACATTCCCCAAGTGGTTCTGTAATGGCTCCCGTCTCATATTTTGTTGTTATTAAACTTAGATTTAGCACAAGCCCGCAAGTGTAAGGTACCCATTGAGAATCAAATTCAATATTCAGTAGTTATGGTCAACTAGTTTAGCTCGGTGACTATTACGTAATGTCTAAGCTAGGGATTCACAACCGCTGTGCATACTTTAGTTTAGTGCGACTGTGTGTAACAGCAAAATTGTCGAAATCATGTAAGGGCAAAATTTTCCAGATTAAGCTCTGAACTGTTGTATCTTAGAAAAGATTAAAAGGATCTTACTGGAATTTTCCGAGGTTTTTATAACACTATTGGAGTCTACTTTGAGAAAATAACAATGTATAATTACTCTACAAGCTTAACAGATGAAGAAATCGATCATAAACGAAAATGACATGTTCATCATTAATTAATCAAAGCTAAGGATCGGAAGTTCATGAAGGATTGAAATAAAGTTCAAATATATATATATATATATATATATATATATATATATATATATATATATATATATATATATTGAAAATGATGCAAAAAGTAATATATGTATATATATATATATTATTACTTTTGATCATTTTTTCAAGTTATTCAAGATGATCTTCGCCCACTCTAACATTCTTTCTGTCCTGGAGTAACAAGGTGCCTCACACGTTTTATGTATTATTTCATTTTCAAGTCAATTTTCCACTGTTCTTTGGACTGTCATAGCTGAAACTCCACTCTCACGTGCCAAAAGGCGTCTTATGAATTGAGTTGGAACTTTTCTAATTTTTCTCTTTTGTTCTAAGTTGAAATGATGATCCCTCTTCCTGTTGTGATCTACTGATCCAGGTTTCCTCTCTACTCATCCCTCTTTTTTAATCTTCTTGAATGGACTTTGAAGATGGAAGCCAGAGTATGAATGTTTGTACCCTTACTAAAGGCCTGAATGATCGTTTTTCCTCTCACAATGTGGGCATGACACAAAACGATTTTAACCTGTTCTCTTTCTAGCTGATTTGTTCAAAGAGTTTTTCAGTGATTCTTACGACAAACGGGGCCAAGATGGCTAACCGTCTTATCTGAAAACCTGAAAAAAAAAAACTCAGTTAGTTTAGTGGTTTTTTACATATTAAACATTTTCTGGGATAGACAATTATGCTTTAGATATGGTTTTTACATATTAAACAATTTTCTGGGATTTGGACAATTTTGACAATTATTTTGCTGTTACATGATATGGACAATTTTGCTGTTACACGTTTGAACAATTTGCTGTTACGATTTGAACAATTTTGCTGTTACACGATTTGAACAATTTTGCTGTTACACGATTTGAACAATTTTTTTGCTGTTACACGATTTGGACAATTTTGCTGTTACACGATTTGAACAATTTTGTATTTGGACAATTTTGCTGTTACACGCAGTATATGTGAGTATGGAAGTAGCAATGGTACAGTGTTACTATTTGAATAAATGAATAAGTGTTAAACTTTTTTTTTCAAATAATTCTTTTCAGTATTCTTCGATTATTTGATTTTAAATACTTTGTTTTAATATTCATTAAAAAGAAATGGGGGTCTGCTTATCTCACATTCGACCAAAACATTAAAGAAATCGCGAAAAAACACCTGACACACTAAATTCCTCTGCACTGTTCTCAGATGGACACCCAAATACTCTGAAATGTTCGTATTGGAACTTCTGGTTCGAAGGCTAAGTAGTACAGCATGCCGTTTCCAAATTTCTGCCAGAGTCATTGTGTTCTTTTTCTCACAGAGGGGGGGGGCAACTTTCCCTACTATACTGCGCAGGGGATAAAATCGAAAATAAACAACGCGAATGCGCGAAATTAAAAATATAAAATGATAATTTACCCATCGTACCCTGTACAATTGGCCATGCGTAAATATTTCTCTCTTGAGCCAAATTCCAACTTTTTGAAGCGTTTGGCCTTGTGATCTGTTTATAGTTCTTGCAAACGCAGTGCTAACTGGAAACTGGATTTTTATATATATATAAAAACTTAAAGAAAAGATATGCAAATAACAATATTGCATTTTTATTAAATAAATATTTGTTATTTTAATCATTAAATTGTTTTTAAAATAGAGGGAGTATTTTGTGTGTGAAATAATAACATTTTTAATTTTAAAAAAATAATGAAAATTTATTGTAAAAATATGCACTCTAGTAAAACCAACTTTACTTTGTACCCCTTACCTGTTAGCATTTCTCCCCAAATATATGGCTATTTTAGAGAGTCTCATGGATGGACGGACTAACGGAAGTTACAGAATTTTATATATAGATTACTTAAATTTTTTAGTAGAAATTAATATAAATATTTTTTAAATGTCGTTATTAACTTTATTCAACAACATAATATTGTTGAAAAAAGCTAATAATGTTTCCTAATGTTTCCTACCCACTAACTTCTGCCATTTTTAAGTAACTTCATAATTGCATTTTCGCAGCATCTTTTATCTTTCTCAGCAAAGAAATATTCAAGGTGCATTTGTAAGTTTGGCAGGAAAGAGAATGTTTTTTTACGTAGAAAGAATTCTGAAAAAAAAAACCCAAAAAACCCAATAAACGTTAATCCAGATGCGCATTACCTGGAAAATGAGTGAAAACTTCCCGATAAAGATTTTGCCTGATCAATAAGAGAAAATTCCGTCAAGCATTATCATGGTGGAATATTATTCCATTTCTATTAACTGAGCCAAAACATTTTTCTTTAGATACTGCCTTCGTTAAGTATAATTTGGGCCACTACTTGTTCCAATTCTGGAAGGAGATCAAGGTCGAAGATTCCCTTCCAAATTTACCAAACTTTGAAGGAAGGCTTGCCTTGAGTATTATTATTGGTGAATCTTTTCACTTACCCTAAGATGATTTTCTTGCAATGTTATATAGATTCGTTTTAGAGAATCTTGATAAAATACAAAGAAGAATCTGCAACGTTATCAGTCATGACCTGGTATCTCAGCTTCAGTCACTCTCCCGCCGTTGTACTGTAGCTTCCCTCTATAATTATTTTCATGATAATTGTTTTAATGAGCTTTCATCTTTGTTACCCCAATTTTACGAATGTAAGCGCAGTACAAGATTGGCGGCAAGATCTCATCATTTTACAGTTGAAATGGCTAGATGTAATCGTAATTTCTATACTAAAAGTTTCTTCTCTCTTATTTCTCGCTTGTGAAACTTTCTTCAGGTTACTTGCATTCCAGTTAACTTTTATCTTCAAAGATTTAAATACAACGTCAATCGTTATCTTTTATATTCTTAATTTCTGTTCTTTTATTGTACTCTCTCCTTAATAATGTTTTCTTTTTCTCATATTTTTTCACAGTCAGTAAGCCATTGCGTCTTTGTGGCTTTATTCTTTTTCTCGGGGTGAAATGATTAAAACAATATTTACTTTTCAATGTACATCATAATTTCTTTCAAAAACACAATATATACTGGACGTCCGAAAACTAAAGCATAAACATCTACTAATCTTATATTTTTATGCCTTTTTTTTTCATTTTTTTAAAGATCTACAGGAGTTCTCCTCAGAATCCCTTTTCTTGATTATTAGTAAATTGGCATGACTTCTTTGGAAATATGGCGGAATGTACTTGAATTTATTCGAAGCTTTATATAGGGTTATAGACACAATGTTTCGACTAATTACCCTGTGGCCATTTTCACCTGTATTATTTTGGGCTGTCATGGAACATATGATGGTCTATTGTTTTTTTTTTAAAACCATGTAGTGCCAGCTCCATTATCATCAAAAATAATTGACACCTGAAGATGGTCACAGGATACTTGGTCGAAATGTTGTGCGCATAATAACATCTATAACTATCAAGATGAGAAGAATATTACGAATAAATTAAAGTATATTAACAATTCTTCATCTCAAAGACGAACTCGCTATGAGAACCAAATGTCGAAACCATCAGATATTGGATTTGAAAGACTCCAAATACAAAATGATGTCCTTCGAGAGGGTCAAATAGTGAATATGGGAGTTGGTTAAATGTGATTTTTTTTTCAAATCGCTCCATGGAAGGCGATATTGCCACTAAGATGCAAGGGGCTACTGAGAGTGAGAGAGAACGAAAAGACTTTCGAAGCAACCAGAAACCCAATCCAAAACAGGAAACAAGGGATATATCTCTACTCCTGTTCACAAAACCAGAGAAGCATGTGAACCAGACGATAGACAAACTTATCTACTTCTATTAGATATGTGTTATTGTTATTTGGTGGGCGTGAGTTCAATCTCTGAATCAGCAGGACTATACATTGGATCAGCATTAATTCAAAAGAAAATAACTAATGTATTTTCTAAAGAAGTACTGGGTTTTTTCTCCATTAATTAACCCGACAGATTTTTATCACTTTATAATGGATATCCATATTTGAGAGCAGACTCCGTTTATTTTAAACGACATATCTATTTTCGTCGACTGTCCTGAATATTTGAGAAATTAAATAAAAAGATGCCCCGTCTGACCGGATACGAACCTACGTCCCCCTTTGAAGGAGAAACTGTCGTTAAATCGAACATGCTTTCAACTGACTCGGACACGAAGGTCGTCGCCGATCGTGCAAGGCCGAATACTAAATCCTGATGGGGTTCGAATCTTTTTCTTTAATAAGATTTCTCAAATATTCAAGTTGGTAGACGAAAATAAATATACTGTTGAAAATAAACAGAACGTCTACACAAATATGCATATCCATTCAAACCAACGCTTAAAGTGATAAAAATACCAATGCATAAACGTTATCTCATACCAGCCAAAGTAATAGGCACCTGGTAATGGTCAGAGGATATTTGGTCAAAATGTTAGACATATATTATAATAAAGATGAGAAGCATACTTTGAATAAATTAAAGTATATGATACTTACTAGTAATAGATAGGTGTTTCGATTGATAAAAGGGAAAGCAAAGGTTGAATTCCATTTGGGTTACGGGTAGATACACTTGAATTCATCTCCTCCCCTTAGCTATGGGTTAAATACTACGAAAAATATTGTTCTTCTGAAAAAGAATGAATACAATATGCACATCTAAATAGAAAATAATTGTTCTTACAATCCAAAATAGGTTTCGGCATTAAATAATTCATAAAGGGTTGGTAAACCGTAAAAAAATACGAATTAATCAATCCACATTTAAAATATGAAATGCAAAATTTTGCTGTAAATTTAGAATACTCCTTCTTCGAAACTGACTTCCTCAAGGCGAGTCCATATTTTTGATTTGACATGTAAACAGGAGAAAAGATTTTTTTCAAAAATGAACGTGGATATCTTTTTTTATTTTTTTAAAGCAAATAAGACCAAGCAAGGCGGGAGTGCCACTAGCACCCAAGAGGTTGCAGATAGTGAGAGTAAGTGTAAAGAGGAGTGTTTGGGAAAAGGATTAAGAGAAGGACAGGGATAAAGGTCAAGGCATCAGAAGATGTCGATTGACATTACATTTGGATATTTGAAGATTATAGTTATCAGGGAAACCAGTAAGAGGAAGGGAATTCCACTGACGAGAGGTGCAAGATAAGAAGCTGTTTGGAGCTAGAAGAGATGTCAACATTTACTCGTTTCGACAGTGAAAGCGTGGGACCTAGTTGCCAACCTAGTAGTGCGTTTAAATTCATGCAGTTTTGGAACAAGTGAAAGTAGCCCGTCGGAGCAGTTGCCATGAAAGTACTTGTAGAAAAGACAGAGGGAAGCCACAGCACATCTGTGAGATAGCGACCGCAGACGGGATGCTAGATCAGGACCAACCCGTTGCATATCCGTCTAGGCTGTGGGGTTTGAACTCGTTTCCCAAGTTTCCGTTTCTGCACCGATAACTATTACGCTACTGGTTAACTGGCGAGATAACATATTTATTTCGATATAAATAAACATTGTTCACGTTACCAACTCTACAATGTTATTTCATCACGTGGACGCCTCCGAGAGAAATGCTGCAGTGTCGCATAAATCCCCTCATCATGCGGCGTGAATGGATTAGAGCCACTATTGCACCTCAGCAGCAACAGTTATCCGTTTGACGCCACTTCCCAGCTATTAGGTTGGTGCAAAAATGATGACGTAATAATGTCGTTTTTGGACGTATTTTTTAACGTCAAAAAACGACATCATTACGTCATTATGTTTGCACCAACCTAATATCTGCCATCGGAAGGCTGTAGATCATAATCTAAAGGTACCAAGTCAGGTCGATGCATTGTCCCCGGTAAAATACCCACCCACCATACCCTTTGTCCCACTCTTTGTCAGGAAATATGACTTTAGGGTGGCGTCGATTTGTAGTTGAATGACACTTGTGTACAACGATATACAAATATCTCTTGAAAGATTCCATTTTGGAAGATCAAATTCAACAACCATATCATGAAGTTGGTTCCGTCTGTCATCTTTAATCAAAGCTTAAACAGCTCTTCTGTTGTTAACGAACATAGGCGTCCTACTATTACAGCGGCTCCGTACGCTCCCCTGTGTACGCCATACGCCGGATCGTTACCTGCTTCCTGCTTATTAAATATTCGTCTTGCCCATCAACATGTCCACCATGAATTTCAGTTTTAACCTTGACACGACAAAATCTTTTTATGCTTTGCATTTCAATGTTTGCCATGTTTTTATGGGCACAATTGTGTTTCTAGCAACGTAACTTAGATATGTATGTTCTGTTTGCTACAAAATCCTTCACACTTTATAACTAATACCTATCTGTAACTGACTTTGCGCAAATCCCTCATATAAATACATTTAATAGCGAATTACACACGAAAACACGGCACAATGACCTCCTGTATGGCAGCAAATGCTGGACAATCTCCTCAAATGTGAAGAACAAACTTGAAGCTACAGAAATGTGGTTCTACAGAAAGAATGGACCGAATATGTGTGCAACAACGGGGTTTTGGAGAGAATGGAAACAAAATGGAAACTTATATTTAACATCAGGAAGAGGCAGTTGAACGTTGGGGAACGTAATGAGGAAGGAAGGCGTGGAAAACCTGATACTTACAGGCCAGATTGTGGGAAAGAGGGACAGATGAAAGCAGATGAGGTTGGGTAAATGGATGGTAGAACAGGGTTTGTGAGAAATAACAAAAAAGACAAAACTTACTAAGAGGTAAAAGAGACAGGAAGATGTGGAGGGCCATGATCACTAACGTCCTGAAGGAACAGGGCAGTTAAAAAAAGATGTTTAGTTCGCTTATCGTGCATGAAAACTCAGCGATGGAGATTGGGGACCTGGGGAGAGCAATGCAGGGCCGAACAGTTTGGAAAGGGATTGTCAATGGAGTTCCGACCAACCATCGGGAGGTCGAAGGATGATGATGATGATTATGATGACGATGATGATGATGATGGAAACTCAATGTGATTATCTCCCCTTTTTAAAGGAAATATTTCCTAACCTGACTACAGCCCAAATTGGCGATAGTCTGTCGCTAATCAGCTCTCGATGGACATAGAAGTGTTTGTCAGTTCCTACTTAGACCACGAGGGAGACATATGGAGCAATCATCGGCGGTTATAAACGCTTAAAAAACACAAGGTATATCAGCAGGGATAGCAGAGTCCACCCTAGATCAATTACATGTAAGACTTTCTTTATATTCGCTCTTTCACAGAATGCTTGCATTTTATATATATGCTATAATTCTCAGTGTACAACAAATTCTATTAACTGTATATTTAGAGGAAGGTGCACATGAAAGCAACTACCATGACGAACATGATTCAAATTATTTTTTTCAATTCACTTATGATATTTTGGATCTGTTGATTACTAATTGCTATGATCAAGAAATATGATCGCTATAAATCTCAATTAGTTTAGCTCACCGTGATGCATCTTTCAGTATGAAGTCTCCTCGAAGGGACATTGCAAATCACTTTTGATATAATCTCAGATTGTTCTTCATCAAATGCAAAAAATCTTTGTGTGTGTGTGTTTGAATGGCATATTTTACTTAAATAAAAAAGCACGTATCATTTGCCAAAATTTCACTTATTTTTTTCTACGAGCAATATTCGGATTAACAAAGAAAGGGGCGTTAATTTCTGCATTTTAATGCACTTGCCCCCATCCACCCTCCCCCGCTGTTCCTCTCAAGGTCCTCGATAAAATCCAGAGACGGATATGCAATGTGACTGGTCCTGATCTGTCATCTCGTCTATAGTCATTTTCTCACAGGCGTGCCGTCGCTTCTCTGTCTTTTCTACAAATACTTTCACGGTAACTGCCCCGACGAGCTACTTTCGCTGGCTCCCAAACTGCGTGAATTTAAGCGTGCTACTAGGAGGGCATCTCAGCCTCACCCTTTCACTGTAGAAACTGTTAGGCATCTCAATAGCCTCCCACTGTGGAACTCTTTCACTGATAGCTAAATCTGTTTATTCAAATGTGCTTTGACATTCTTCTCCCTTTCCTCTATCAGCCTCTAATGTCCCCTTGTGTGCCGCAAATGCTTCCCAAAATATACTTCTCCATTGTCCTGGAACTTTCTGTGCTCTTCCACTTACTTGTTTCCCTGATAGCTATAATTTTCAATTATTCAAATATTCTTCAAATTCCCCTGCCATATCATGCCTCTTTATTCTTGACCCACTTTTGATCTATTCCCCGCCTTGTTTGGGGTGAAATTTACAAAAAATCTCTTCATCCTTTCCTCTATCCACTTATTTGCTTCTGATAGCTTTTTTCAATTATTCAAATGCCATGTCAATCGACATCTTAAGATGCTTTGATTATTCCCCGTCTTTCTCTTCTCTACCCTCTATCATGCCTCTTTATTCTTGTTCCCCACTTTTGTAACCCCTTGGCCAGTGGCATTCTCGCCTTGTTTGGGGTGAAATGCTTACAAAAAATACTTCTCCATTGTCCTGAAAATATAGCTAAAGTTTTCTGTGCAACTCTCTTCCACTTACTTGCTTCCCTGATAGCTATAATTTTCAATTATTCAAATGCCATGTCAATCGACATCTTCAGATGCTTTGATCTATTCCCCGTCTTTCTCTTCTTCCTACCCTCTATCATGCCTCTTTATTCTTGTTCCCACTCTTTGTAACCCCTTGTGTGCCAGTGGCATTCCCGCCTTGTTTGGGGTGAAATGCTTACAAAAAATGCTTCTCCATTGTCCTGAAAATATAGCTAAAGCTATCACTCTCCATGTTAACTCAGATGAGACAGAATTCATAAACCTTAATCAAAATAGAACAATCAAAACAATATCTGGAACAACTGATAACTGTGTAGAAAAATTTGTTATCGAGTTAGTAAAATCTTAGCTGTGAAAGTGATGTAAACACGAAAATTAATAATGTCTGAAGAGCCGTCGACAAGTTATTTCTAGTGTGGAAATCTACACTTCCAGACAACATAATAATGATCCTCTTTCAAGTAAATGTTTCATCTGTTCTGTTGTATGTCTGCTCAGCATGGACCCTTACCCTTAAAACTTGAAACAAGATTGGATGGCGCCTATTCTCGCATGCTAAGAGAGTCTTTGAATGTCACTTTGAGAGATCGTCTATCCAATGAGCGATTGTATGGAACCCTTCGTCCATTATCAGACATTATCAAAGAGCGTAGAGTAAGATTCGTAGGGCATTTCCGGAGAGCGAAAGATGAAATTGTTAATGAAGTTCTTTTGTGGGAGCCTACAAAAGGAGAAACTCGCAGAGGACGAGAAGCCAAAACCTATATCAAGCAGATTTGTGACGATATAAACTACAATCCTTTCTTACCTGCTAAACTTGATGAACAATAGAATTGGATGGCGACAGAGACTCACGTTAATCCGTGCAAGCAGTGCGAACGGATGACGAAGATGATGATGGAATGCATGCTAATATAACTACTTTAATGATGAAATGAAAATTGATCTTTTCGACCTAATTTAAAACTGAAACGCTTGTGACAAATATTATGAATTTTTCACACAGAAAGGTAATTGTATTTTACGTGCAAAAATGTTCGATCGGTAAAATATTGTGAAGGTCACCAATTTTGTAAAGAAATAAAATTGTGGAAAAATAAATTTTTTTTTCGAAAGTTTCCCGTCGAATGTGCCCAATGTTGCTATTCGACAATATCAGTGACTTTCTACAAAATTGGAGACTTTGACATGATAAAACCCGCATTATTCTAACTCCAGTCAAATTTTAAATAGTTCGCTAATTTTTGTAACTTAGTAAATGTGAGTTCAATCCTGGTCAGAGTAGTGTAACCTTAGAGTCACTGAAAACAGAATGAGCAATATGAAAGTAATACTAAATAAGAATAGATGTCCTTAGATATTTACAGCAGGACAACAACAATCTATCTATTCCTGTAGATTTAATAAAGGGCACAAGTCGAAATTCTTGAATGTTACCAGGATTGAAAAACTCCTGAAGAATCCCGGAGAACGAAACAGTCGAAACGTTGTGATAATAACAAAACCGAAGACAACAGTCTGAATGTAAATAATAATTGCATATCCCAGAAAGCCATTTTTTTTTAATTTTTCGCGAATATTCTGCTGTCGAAGAGGTTTTCGTTTCTTTATGTTCTCAATGAGAAAATCTGTCCTGTCAGTTGTGTCATGGGCATCGTAATATCTTCTCATCGGACTTGTTCAACCTATTCGGCAATTCTGGGACAATTAGTAGTCTTACAGGATTCATTATTGACGGTCACAAGCTTAATAATATAAGATATGCAAATGACACAGTGCTGATAGCAGACACGAAAGGAAAAATACAAAACTTCTTACAAAAGATAGCGAAGAAAGGCGAGAAGGGACTATGCATAAACTACAAGAAAACAGAATGCGTGGTTATTAGCATAAGGGTGAGCCCAAAATGCAAATTGTAAGTCGGGGATACTAAAATAAAGGAGGTACATAAATTCAGATATCTGGGAATTATTCTAACAGAGGACGGAATGTGTGACACCGAGATCCGAAGACGTACTGGGATGGTCAAAGATGCATTTCAAAAGCTAATCATAGTTTTAAGAGATAGAAAAATATCGTTCAGAACAAAGAAAAGAGAACTGAATTGTTATGTGATATCTGTCCCCCTGTATGGCAGCGAATACTGAACAATCTTCTCAAAGATGAGGAAGATACTTGAAGCATCAAAAATGTGGTTCTGCAAAAGGATGCTAAGGATACCATGGGCGGAATATGTGAGCGACGACGAGGATTTGGAGAGAATGGAAACAAGAAGGAAACTTATATTAAACATCAGGAAGAGGCAGCTGAAATTTCTGGGATACGTAATGATGGCTTGGAAAATATGATACACACGGGACGGAGAGATGGAAAAAGGGACAGGGGAAAGCAGTATGTAACATATTTGATGGGCTTGAGAAACGGGCTTGGGAGAAATAACAAAAAACAAAATTTATTAAGAGCTACAAAGAACAGGAAGATGTGGAGGACCATGACCACCCACGTTCTGAAGGGACACAGTATATAAAAGAAGTGTTAATATCAACCTACCGCAGTCTCTTCAAAATCCAGTTTTAACAAGTTGTGATAATTTGGTCTCAACAATCCACGTTGATTTCGGTAAGATTTCACTCTGAACCTGATCTAATTTATTTTCTTTTAAAACTTCTGTAACAATGCATATTTTATTATCCTTCAAGTGTAGTTTATTCTAAACGTCTTCATGGTAGTAGTTTTACTACATAAAATACTCGGAGCGCAACTGTTGTAGCATCTTAGATTCTCATTCAGTGTCCTTTCAGGAACCATTCCACAGCTTCATGGGACAGGGCTCGAGGCGGTCTTTCTTCTGTCTTCGCAACACCAACTACGGATAAAACCCGGAAGAAATAATTAATCCGTGCTGCTGGTAAACCAATATAACCTGTTCCATTTTACTTACAACGAGATGGGCCCCGTGAAGATTTTATGAATTGTTGCAAAGAATTGATCGACATGTTAACTGACACAGGTTTAGAAATTAAAATATATTTCATTGATAATGAAAACGAATAGACGTTAGAAAATGGTCGGTTCATGTGCTGCTTTAAAAATGTGCCTGTCTCTTTTTGGCCAAAATAGACCAAAAATGGTCTATTGCTGCCATATCTGAGCTGGGTAGTCTTTCGAATTGCCTTTCAATTCTAAACATCAAACAAGAGATAAACTACTACTCCTGTTCAAAAGATAATAACTAAATTCCATCCTTGAAGATATTCTCCATTTTTGGTTAAGTAGATATCAGGTTTGGAAGTCAGATGATAATCATGGAGTATAAAAAGATCAACTTGTTAACCATAACGTCGGATAGTTGAATGAACTCGCATATTTTCCAGTTGTATAGGAAAACGGATTCATTTATTGACAAAGATTCGGTAAATGGTGGTGCTAGCGGGTTTAATACTGTAACCCGACTCCTTCTTAAATATATACATATATGAAAGGGCTGTAAACTTCGACGTGGTGTAATGATTATCAATCTATCCTCGTGAGGACTATTACGACTTAATAGTGAGTTTGATTCTCACTGGTTGCTCCATAAATGCGGTTTTATACCTCGTCAGAGCTACGCTTAGTAAATCCCTTTATAAATAATGTCTTGTAGCACACATAGTCATCTTTCTTTTTCGGCTAAAATACTAGAGGTTCTGAAATGGATATTATAAAATATAGATTTCCAGGAAGGACTCTGAAGAACTGTATTTTACGAATCTATTTCAACCAGTTTAAATTACAAGCAAATAATTCATTAGAAGAATAATTAATAAATTGCGTGAGAAGATATTTTCTAATTTTTCTTCTGCGTGAGATTTCTACGTATTGTGTGACAGTTATTAGGCCTGAATATTGAAATCTTTCGTGTGAGTTTTCTACATTAAATTGTGTGCCTTATAATTGGTTAGACCAAAATTACTTCTGTGGTAGGAGATTTTAGAATTCCATATAATCTTTTGAAACGTTTTCGCTTTGCATGTGCATTATCCAGACGGTGAGATCCAAGATACTGCAATTTACTACATTAATATTCGGTGCTTACAAAAAACTCGCAAAGTATAGATTATTGATTGAGGCACTTTTCAATGATGATACCAAAATTATTTCATTTTTTTTTGGCTGAATCTATCTGTATCACTAGGAAGTGTGTGTTTGTCTGTTCGCTACAGAAGTCCGATGTCGTTACTGTACAGCTCATAAATTAGGTATACATATGTTATATACCGTACCTATGAACACTAGTGGGTATGTCTCAATCCTCATAAATACGTTGGGCACTATTGTAAGTAGGAGTAATATGCTCTCTACGTAGGGCACTTCGGCGTGGTGTAATGGTTTGAAAGCTTGTCTCGCTAGAACAATTACAACTGAGTAAAGAGTTCTATCCTCAATAGGTGTCCCATACTTTTGGCCTTGTGCGACATCTAAGCTACGCTTAGAAAATCCCACTTCCGTCTTGTGCCAAAATTGTATAATTTTATACAAGAAATCTCAATATGCTGTCTTAGTAGTCTACCTCTAGCAGTGGTTTACCTACTTCACGCCGCTGGCGAGTATTGTATTTTGTTGATGTTATAAGGTTTACCATTTCATTTCTAACCCCAGTTTTGGTTATTCCTCATTCACTAACCTGTCCTAGGTTGCAACAACATAATTATTGACACTTTTACCGCAATATTGTCTTTCCTTTATTTTCTGTCTTTTTTTTTTTTTTTAAGACTTTATATTTGACTGTAACAATTATTGTTTGTAACCATTTTCTGTAGGACTATAATTTCTCTTTTCTAATTTATATGCAGACAATAATAATATTCTTATGCTTCGAAAACTTTTCCCCACAAAACATACTCTTTATAAAAAAATATACATATTTTACTTTTAATCAGATTTTTTATTGTAAACTTACCAGTAAAAAGTAAAAATTTATTTTAGTTTTATTTTATACTAGCAAGCACAGTATGCATGTCAGTAAAGATGAATCATGAACAAGAATGACCTTAACAAAGATATAGTAAAATAAGCGATATGCATTCCATATCTTTCTTATGAATCATTTTACCCCAAGTAAGGCCATAAGCCACTAAGACTCTTAGTGTAAAATAATAAGAGAAAAAGAAATCATTATTAAGGAGAGATAGAGCAATAAGACAACAGGAATAGACAGAAGATTAAGGATTGAGAATTGCATTGTGAACTTCAAAGTTGTCTAAAAAGCCATGTTTTTAACTTAAGTTACAGCGGTGAGAAAAGTGACTGAAGCCGAGGTACCAGGTCAGGACTGATAACATTGCAGATTCTTTTGATTTTATCAAGAATCCCGAAATAGAGCGCAAAAGCATCACTTCAGATGTGACTGCAATATTCCATGAATGCCCTTCTCTCTGCCGTCTCTCTCTCTCTCTCTCTTATATATATATATATATATATATATATATATATATATATATATATATATATCAAAAGAGTTAAGAGTTACCTTCGTATCGGATGTCTATCTCACTGATGAGCTGTAATACAGCGAAAGAGGTTGTCTATGGATGACTGTATATATATATATATATATATATATATATATATATATATATATATATATAGATAGATAGATAGATAGATAGATAGATAGATAGATAGATAATATTAGTGGTAAATATACACAAACATATGCAAAATATATAAATATATATACATAGGTGCATACACATACATGTATATTTTTTTGAATAAAGATTCCAAGAGGATAGAATCCAGGTAGAACTCAATGTCTAGGACAGAGTAAGGATATAATAAAAGGCTTAAACACTAATATTCCATGGTCATAATTTATTCCATTGGAATCGTAAATACGATCAATTCATCAGACCTACAAATTCAAAAAATTGCTTTTTTGAATTTGTAGGTCTGATGAATTGTATCGTATTTATGATTCCAATGGAATAAATTATGACCATGGAATATTAGTGTTTAAGCCTTTTTATTATATATATATATATATATATATATATATATATATGTGTGTGTGTGTGTGTGTGTGTGTGTGTGTGTGTGTGTGTGTGTGTACACACGAGGGCAACTCAAAGTGTAGATTAAATTACTGTGTAAACATAGCCGCTCCGTAGCAGTGTGCACCAAGAAGGAAAAAAGATTTCTCTGGTCGGAAGATGTTTCAGGAGGCTGAAATTCACTGGAGGCCTTTCACATAATACGGCCCCAGTACCCTACCGCCTACAAGTATGTACGAGTGGATCAAGAAGTTTAAAAGTGTTTGAACAAGCGTGATGAACGAAGAAGGAGCAAGACGCCCGTCAACCTCTACCACTGACGAGAAGATTCAGTTCAAGAGATGGTAATGGCTAATCGGTTAGTTATCATCGATGAGCTAGTATATTCTCTGCAGATTTTGGTTCCTCCTTGTGGCACACTGCTAGAGGAGTGGTCATGTTTACAGTGTAACGGAGGCACGAAAACTGAAACTCAAACTTCGATCATGTGACAAAAATAGTACTAACTCATGAGCAGGCATTGTGACGAAGCTAAAGATAAGTTAGGACGAAAGTACGGAAAAGTTGCGTTTATATATATATATATATATATATATATATATATATATAGAGAGAGAGAGAGAGAGAGAGAGACTTAATATAAATCTTATAAGTATAAGAAACTATACTCGCTCGGAAAACCTTCGGTATATTGATTTGCAAATAAACAAGCCGATACCAAAGGGGAAAAAAGGTATAAAAAAGAAAGCACCAAGAACATGTACGTTAACCGAAAATAATTGTCCAGGATACGAGTTCAAGACCCAAAGAAAGAGACCCCGATGCGAGTATCCCCCCAAAAAACTAAATAAATTGCTCCATACAATGAGTAGAGCAGACCTAGTTAAGCCTAGAGAGCCAGATAAACCTACCACGGTTTCACTTAAGGGAAGGGATATATATATATATATATATATATATATATATATATATATTTATTTATATACACACACAAGTACAGGGTTAGTACACATGGAATAAAATTCCAATAAAAAAATACTATGCTTAAGAGACTGTTCAATACTGATTAGCGCTAATAATATTAATTCAAATTTATAAAAAAATCCATGTTATAAAATCACTAGAATTTTGTAATGATTTTATAGCATGCAACAGGGTTTAGGAGAAATAGCAAAATAATGTTTTATTATTGCTATGAATGTGAGGAAGCTGTGAAGAGCTATGAACGTCTACGCCTTGAGGGGATACAGCACATAAAGAAGAATACATTAAAATGAAAATAAACAAAGGAAGCTGAAAGCAAATGAAAATGACATAAAACACAATGCTTTGGCAGAGTGATCTCCCTTATTTACTAATCAAATATTCCGTTGTTATAGAAACACAAGGCATGTTCCTTTATTGGCATCTTGCTCCTGTGACAAAGGATGATCTCATTAATAATTTGGATAGATCCGGCAGCGCGTCGATAAATATATAAAATGTCATTGTTTTTATATTGACAAAAGAATCAATTTTACCAGAAACAAAGACACGTATGTTTACTTAAACTGTAGTTTTGAGAGCTTGAACTTCTTTTTTTTTTTTTTGCCTTTCTTGACATTTGCACCTTCAAATGTCTATGACTGATAGCAGTTTTGTCAATTTCCTTAAAGGATTATCTACAATTGTTCAAGAATAATCGCTGGTAGTCTCTATTCTCCTATATGGATGTGAAACGTGTTGGCAGATACAGAGAGAATGTTCCAAACGTTTGAGAAAACTCCTTGGCATCATCTATTGAGAACATAGAATTTGCGCGGAAAAGGGTTGAAAGTTTTGACTGGTCACCAGTAATCTCTTCTCGCCACTGTCAAACGGAAAAAAATGGCGTGGTTTGAACACGTAGTTCCTAAGTTTTTCAAACCTGGATCTAATTTAGATGCAAAATATATTAATCCTATTTATTAATCCTATTAGGCCCAGGATTTTCTGAATCATCTTTTACATCATGTTCATGTAAGAGTGTTCCAAAGTTTCCACAAAATAAATACAGTCTATTATTTTGAATAAATTTTCACAATTTTTTACATTTTAATCGAAATATGAAAAAAAAATTACTAAAACAGAGCATTTGTGATGGAAACTTAACTAATCATTCCACATCTGAATATATATTTGAAGATTCTAACGACACGACCACGCGCCCATTATAATATATATATATATATATATATATATATATATATATATATATATATATATATATATATATATATATATATATATATATTATATTTTTTATGCAAGGAGTCATGACTTTTGGATTTCTTGTTCAAAAAGTATATCTATAAATATATTTTCTGTTTCTACGTCATTTTTTATAGCTACAATTATTTTATTTAAATGCCCTGTTTCCAGTAAACAATATTAATTACATTTGCCGGCCTTCATTCGAAAGAATGTGTCCACCGACTTAGTATATTTCATAATATATATATATATATATTCATTCTGTTAATACGTTATAGAAACAAATTTTTCAGTAAATGCTCTGTTTGCAACAAACCGTACTAACTACATTTACAGGTCTGAATGTCCGATAAATCTCGTAGAAAATATGTGATCTCCAACAGAAATCGAACCTGTACCCTACACGGAACCGTCATATAACCTGACGGGCTATAAATTTTAGCTACAGAGGATGCGTCTGGCTAGCAAGATTAAATTACTGTTTTTAAACTACAAACTTCTCATGATTTTTCTCGAACGCTCATATCAGCATTTAAATTCGCCAATTTTTCATATGAAAGTGGGTATTTTCAGCTGTCAATGTCCACGTTTTTAACTGTCTTTACTAATTTTTGATGATCATCATGATGTATATATTCTGTGGTGTCCTTTCTGGTCATGGACGATCATGGCCCTCTCACAACTTCCTGTTCCTTGTAGCTCTAACATCATTATCTGTGTTTGTCCTTTCTCTTGTTGCTATTCATACAAACTCCTCAGCTTACTTACTCGTTGTTTCTTTATACTTGTTCTTCAATCAATGCATCCTGTGTGTATTAAGTTTGCCAAGCCGTCCTTTCTCATCTATGTCAGAATATTCAACTGTTTTTTTTCCCGATTTTAAATATTGGTGTCTTTCTAATTCTCATTTTCTTTAGAACTTTGTTGCTCCCGTTATTGGCGGACTACGCAACTGTCTCAGCCACAAGGCAGCCTACCGGAATATCTAAATATCGACAAATGTCTCTTCTTTCCGCCATTTTAAATCATATGTTGAAACGACCATTTGGTAAGTCGGGACATGTCGGTGGCAGTGTGTGGGCAGTTAGTCTTTTCCAACGCACTTTGTACATTAAAGAAGTGATGTTAGTTCAGCGCGTCCATTTCTTGGACATCTGTCATCGCAACTGACAACAATTTTCCACACGAGCAATTTTCATAAACAACAAAACAAAAAAACCAAAATCAACCAACAATGGCCACACACGCAATATTTGACTTCGTTTCCTGCGTTTTATTTGACAGCTTTGTTCCTCCATTGCCTTTCGCTTCTTGTTTTGGGCACACTTTTTCATTTGCCCACTTATTCTATTTCCTTCAGTTTTCCCTTTTTGTCTTTTCTTGAAATTTCTTTCCATCTCTCTTCTTTCTGACTACACCCTCCATTATCCACGATTTAAGTGATCTTGGACAATGAACATTGTTTCAGCTGTCATTTTTGTTGTATTTATTGTTATTAGACTCTTTTCTTTTCTTTCTACAGGTCGTCAACTTTCTTTTTTATACATCATTATTAATTCTCCCCATTCTTCTTCTTCTTCTTTGTTGCCTTTTCTTTTTCATCTTTTTCTTTGTTCTACTTTTACTTCTATTTCTGTCTCTTCTATTCCTAATTCAGTTGTCTTCTTCTCCTCCTCCCTCCTCACCTTGTCTACGTTCTCTTCTTTTTTTCTTCTTCTCCTCCTACATCTTTTTCCGTTTCTTCTTTTTCTTTTGCTTCTATTTCTGTCTCTCCTCATAATTCTTCTTTTTTCCTACTCCTCCACCTTCTTCTTCTTCTTCTTCTGTCCCTTCTTCTGTCCCTTCTAATATTTCTTCTTTTCCTCCTTCTCTTCCTCCTCCTCCTCCTCTTCCTCTTCCCCCTCCTCCTTCTTCTTCTTTACATCCACCTCTTCCACATGCCCCACCTTCTTCTTCTTCACCTTCTTCTGCCTCTTCTTCTAATTTTTCTTTTTTCCTGCTCCTCCTCCTCCTTCTTCTTCTTCTTCTTCTTTACCTCCTTCTCTTCCTCCTCCTCCTCCTCTTCTTCTTTACATCCACCTCTTCCACATGCCCCACCTTCTTCTTCTTCATCTTCTTCTGCTTCTTCTTCTAATTTTTCTTTTTTCCTGCTCCTCCTCCTCCTCCTCCTTCTTCTTCTTCTTCTTCTTTACCTCCTTCTCTTCCTCCTCCTCCTCCTCTTCTTCTTCTTTACATCCACCTCTTCCACATGCCCCACCTTCTTCTTCTTCTTCACCTTCTTCTGCCTCTTCTTCTAATTCTTCTTCTTTTCCAGTCTTTCACTACTATATCTCTGTTACTATAGTAGATGTCCAGACGTGTTATATTCCTTAGTGCCACCAGCCCAGAACGTCTCAGATAGGACTCGCCATGCTATGTTCACAGTCTCGAACTATCCACATTCTCATTGTGCTCCTTTGGTAAGGAGCAAGTTCCACTCAAACAGCTCCTTACCTTGAACTGTTACTTTGAGGAACAGATTCCCAAGAGGATGCTTCCTTGACAACTACAATCTTTATCACTACAAGTCCAGAAACAACCTATTTATATACTACACGTCCTTATAATATACATTTGTTAGTTCCTCCTTCACCTTCCCTTCCAACAATATACTTTCGGCCTTGTATTGTGTGAACAATCAGTAAAAAAAAAAAAAAAACGTAGAAAATTTCCGTTTTTTTTTTTGTTTTTTTAAAATTCAAGTTTATTATACGCAAAACATGTCTGGCTCATTTTTTTAAAATGTTTACTTTTCCTAAGTTAAACAATTTTGCAATTTTTGCAGATTAACCTTTTCGATTTTCTAAGACATAAACAAAGTCGGTTGTTATAAATATCACAAAATAATAAAAAAAAAAAAGCAAGGATAGCAATTCAACACGTATTGTCACTAAAAATAATGTTTATAGTTATAAGATATAATTTCGGATTAAAAGAACATTCATTTCGCCTATGGCCCTTTTAATCTCCTTCCCCTTCTTTTGAACAGGAGTAGAGGTTTATCGTTTGTTTCCTGTTTAAGATTGGGTTTCTTTTTTTTTTGCTTTTTTTTTTAATTAGTGTCACCCCAAGCAAAGCAGTACAGCCATTAACACACGCAAGGAGTTACAGGCTGTAGAGGAATTAGGAACAGAAACATTAGTTAAAAAGAGTATAAAGAGAAAGAGCCTTCAGTAGATAGCGATTGACAATGCATTGAAATTCTTGCATATTAAAGATGGCTAGAAAGCATGGAGCCAGAAGGGAGTTCCACAAACGGGAAGTGCTAGAAAAGAAACCCTTAGCGTATAAGTTACGGCAAAATCTAGCTAGCTCAAAAGTAAATGGATGCGATCTCGCCGCCATTTCCTTCTCTGAAATTCTTCTCATTCTCTTTTACTATCAGTAGCGTTTTAGTGCCTTTATTGCTTTATTATTTGGTGAAATGATTAAAGAAAAAATTTCAAACACATAACTATTTACGTATGTGTGTTTGTATAAAGATATATACTATAAGTAAAATAATAATAATATTTTTCTCTTGGAATTGGTATCCAAACGGCAGCTCTGTTCGATTTATGCCCATCCTGAAAATGAACAAATTCTTCTTGCTTAACCTACATTGAATCGTTATATTTACACATTTAAAATGGCACAATATCTTCTCAAGACACAAATGGAACAATGGAACACACACTTCAAAATGCTTCCTACTCTAGTGTCATCGGCATTGTAATTTTCTGAAAGGAGACGAATTGTTAATCGTTCCGAACTAGGGGAATGGAGTAGCATCAGGTAATATCGAAACTGGGAATTTCTCTTACAACTGTGCTTTGATCGAAAGCAAAGTGCTGCGTGTTAGGTCATCAGTTGCTTGAAAGAGTCTCCTTTTCATGTTATTTGGAGGTTTAGATTTCTATACTAGAAATAAGTTGTCGACGACACTCCAGGTTTTTACCAATGCGTGTATTTACATCACTTTCGCAGCTAGATAGTTTTCTACTTGCATAAGTAAATTCTTGTACACAACTGTGTGCCAGCTACTGTGTTCCGGGTACTATTTTGATTGCTTATGAATTCTGTTTAACATGAGAACCGGTACCTTTGGCTTAATGTTCAGAATTAGGGAGACTTTTATAAGATCTAATAACTGCCTAGCAAAGACTTTGCAGTTTAGGTTAGTGAGTGTGAGAGCATATGAGAAAAAGAAAAGAAGGAGCGAGAACAATAAAAAGAAGAATCTGGAAGACAGAAGATGTCGATTGATATTGCATTTAAAGTTTTGAAGATCAGAATTGACTGGAAAGCAAGAAAACGGAAAAGAGTTCCACAAGCGAGAAATGCTGTGGAAGAAACTGTTAGCATAGAACTTACGGTTACATTTAACCATTTTATCTGTAAGATTATGAGATATTGCCACCAAACTAGAAATTATTCAAGACTAAGTTAGAAAGAGGAAAGCTCACCAGAACAATTACCATGGTAATATTTATACAAAATGCATAGGGAGCTACTTTACAGCGGTGGGAGAGCCGAGATGCCAGGTCAGGACCAATAACATTGTCGATTCTTTTATAATTTAAATATCTTCATGTAAGAGACAAAATCTCGGTCGTTGCGAAAAAAAAGTAAATTAACATTTGCAAAGAGTATACTAGAAAGAATTCTCTATTTGTGCTTGTGTATTTATTTATGTGTGCGTGCGTGTGTCCAAGAGGGAATATGTGCCTGTGTGTAAGAAAGAAAGAAAGAAAGAAAAAAAGAAAGAAAGAAAGAAGTGGATGCTCTGATAAATGTGTTTATTTATATTCAAAATATTGAATATAAGGAGGTAGTGAAAGGAAAAGTTTTGGCCAAACCAAGATGTCTTTCCCAACACACACGAAAGAAATTGTTATTTGGTCATTTGGTTTCATTTTGGCAACTATTTCAGATTTCCGGCAACCCCTCTCATAGGAAAGGTAATGAGAAATTTAAAAGATAAAAAGAAATTTCGATACCCCATAAATCTATCGAAGAAAATCAAAGCCCCAACACCAATTAAACCTTTTACAGTGTAAATCATCAAAAGCAGCAACGTCCGAAGTGAGTAAAAAGTGATACTGCGATTTTGTAAGGCATCAGAAGACTCGTGATGCAAGTATATGACATAAGCAGCCAGGAATGCAACGGGTGTTTTCAAATAGTTGCCGCTGCATATTTATTCACGAATATTTTGCGATTTCTCATTGGGGTTTTTATATACTAAATCTGTGAAAAAAAATATGTTTGTACTATGTTTTGATTTTAATATTTTTCTATTTTTAAAATTTTGATCAAAATTATTTTTTCAAACCATCTCCTGGTCCTTAGGCGTATCCTTGTGACCCTCGTGTGAATCATAAAATTGATTTGGAAACTACTTTCTTAAAACATAAAGACATTCTAAACATAGAATCAAATTAGCTTCGTGAACATGAAGAAAAATAATTATTTACTTTCCTGCTCGCCGATAGAAGATTTCAGGCGGATATGCAATATAATTGGCCCTGCTCTGGCATCTCGTCTACAGTCACTTTCTCACAGACACGCCGTCGCCTCTCTCTGTCTTTTTTACAAATACTTTCATGGCAATTACTCCGAGAAGCTGCATTCGCTGATTCCCAGACTTCATGAGTTCAAGCGCCCAACGAGGCTGGCATCCCGCTCTCACCCTTTCACTGTCGAAACTCCTAAATGTAGCCGTCTCTTCTACTCCAATAGCTTCATGTCTCGCACCTCTCACCTGTGGAACTCCCTTCCCTATTCCAGTTTCCCTGAGAGCTATAATCTCCAACTATTCAAATGTAATGTCAATCGACATCTCCAGTTGTCTTGATCTATCCACTATCCTTCTCCTCATCATTTCTTCTATCACTCATATCTGGTCTTGCTCCAAATTTTCTGTAACCCCTTGCGTCCTAGTGGCTTCCCGCCTTGCTTGGGGTAAAACGCTTAAAAAAAATAGGTGATATATCCTGACGTTAACTTAAAGAAAAGGAGGTATTGTGAAAAAGCTAACCGGATTTCTAAGAAACACTTAAAGAAAACTGATGTTTGGTTATTTCGTTTCATTTTAAGAATCTAGTCTGGCGCCTCTCGCAGGAAATTATTTTCATAATTTCTTCTTTTTTTTCTGTTTTACTAAATTAATGCTGTAACGAGTGTTTACTGATTCGCCAAGTGGATAATATCACTCTCTGGTTTTAATCCTCTTGTTATGAGAACCTGATCTGACCCTGCTATAGGTTCGTTGATTTTTTTTTTTTTCAGGCGACCTAGATATACATAATGTGTGTTCCGAATTAATTGGATTTGACTTTCCCCGAAGGCCCGGATGACCACGAAAAGGTCACTCCGGTCGACAGAATAATCAAGAACAAAAGAAGGACATTCCAGCAATTATTTAGGCTCACTCAGATCAAAGAGAAACAAGCTCGAATTGAACAGACAGGGGCT
Source organism: Acanthosepion pharaonis (assembly GCA_903632075.3). Lineage (NCBI taxonomy): Eukaryota > Metazoa > Mollusca > Cephalopoda > Sepiida > Sepiidae > Acanthosepion > Acanthosepion pharaonis. Next base: position 1,030,123 of record CAHIKZ030004513.1, on the reverse strand, counting down.
AAGATTCCTTCGTTCATATGCGCATACACATATAAAAGTAACCCACTCCACACCCAAAATAAAACAAAAAAAAAATATTTAATAACGCTTTCCTGAAAATAACTATTCATAACTTAATTGTGTTTGTTACGTGTGCGTGCAAGGGAATTAATGATCCCTGCTATATGTGTCATACATGTCCGATGCGTTTGAACACGGATTTGAATAGAAACTCAGTTAAGTTCCATTGGATAGATTTAGGGTTGCTTTATCTTTGTAGAACAACCCACCTTCACCGGAAAACATGGTGAAGCAATGGGCTTCAAATAGTCAGTAACCAAATCTGTTTATATCACACCTGTCCAGATGGATACAATTCTTCCTACAGCAGAAAATACTGACGATTTAAGAGTCACCATAAATATTTTACTGATAGACTGCATTCATAAACTCGTAATATTTGCTCTCCTCATGAACGCTTCCGAAAAAATTGAAATCATCAATCGCTCGACGAGGTGCTATGACGCCCGTTTTCAACGGTTCAATGAAGATGTTATCTGAAATACACAAACCTATAGCATGGTGTCAAGTACGGTTCCTCGTCGAAGTATTGAATGCGGCTTACAACTGATGGGTTGGAAGACACGAACGTCATGTTTGAAATGTCAATTGACTTTCGTTTGGTGATTGTCATGCTTGTTATTCGCCAGTAGTCATCTGTGGACGCCTTCAGTTTTCACGCACTGATGACGCCTGTATGAAATGCACGTATTCTTGCTACCCACTTGCTAAAACTACCCGAGAAAAAAATAACAGCAGTTGAAACTCGAGATGTAGCGGTCTTTGATGAATTTCAAATTAACATGAAGCTGACTAGAGAACTGAATTATTATAAAAATAGACACAATATGTCTGTATAAATTAATGAAACATGCTTGAATGAATACATGCTGCCTAAATATATATATATATATATATATATATATATATATATATATATAGATAGATAGATACACCTAGTGAGCCAGACAAACCTACCTAGGTTTCACCTAAACGGATCGTCAGGGAAAGTTTGGCTAGGTCTGCTCTACGGTTGTATTGAGCTCTTTTGTTAGTTAGTTGTTACTCGTATCGGGGATTTTCTTTGGGCTTCAGACCTGCATCTGTGCGATTTTTTGTCGGCAGAAGTTCATGTTTGTAGCTCTTTCTTTTTTAAAACCTTTTTTCCCTCGAGATTGATTTGATTAGCAAATCAAAAATTCGAGGGTTTTTCGAAACGAGTCTAGTTATCTATATATATATATATATATATATATATATATATATATATATATATATATATATATAAATTAAAAAGATCCGATTGTAAACTGAAAATAATGAAGTCAAACATAACAGCATTCATAGTAATATCTGTAACTTTTGACAAAAAGAAAAGTTAGCAATAATAACCAATAATAACATTTCCCGAAAAAAACAAACATTTGAATGAGAGATGAGAAATTATGACTCGTTGCATACGCACTCAAAAGTTCTTTTGAGTTCGTAGGAGCTAGGATGAAATGAAAGTATGTACATTTCATTTAACACCCACCTCCAATAATACATTCCCAATAACTTTGGTTTTCTCCTCCTCGTCCTTGTCCACCGTTTTTTTTATCACATTTCACGTTGTGTGTTTGTTTATTTATTTTTAAATAAGCATTCATTAACTTTTCAAAAATAAAGCGTTGGGGAATCAATTGAGCAGAACCACCTAACGATACCGAAAGGTTGAAACCAAGAGAGCGTAATATATATATATATGCACTAGCAGATTTCAGTTAGCTTATTTTTCTTTTTGTTTATATTTTATCACTTTTGCTATTAAATATCACACGTTGTAATAATAGAAGTCCTGTCACGAAAGGTGAAATGTAATAACCTGGAAGTATATTTACTGTGAATGATCTAGCGATTAAAGCACTTTCTATACATTTTCGTCTTAGTAAATTGAATTCTGTCTCAATTAAAGCAAGAAGCAATTTACTTCCTGGTATAATTTAAATTTAAAATTCTCAGTATCCACTCACATTCGCATGTATAATCAAATTAATTTTCTAAAACAGTAAGCAACATAAAGTGCTTGACTGGATGACAAAGCGGGAAAAAATGATGGTAAAGTTGGTAATATTTACAAGGAAAGCTGAGGAGAGATGACTATTAACATACTGAAGGGATGCGGTATACAGAAGAACATGAGGTGTAGACTTGACCCGAATGCTATTTACTAAGCTAAGAAGTAAAGGGTGTTTCATTAAAACGGATCAAATTCAGCAATAAATAAATCAGTGTTATTGGTGAAATTTTATTTATTTATCTATTGTAAAAAAAATTATATCTCTGCATAGTTGCTCCTTGATCTCACCAATATGCTTTATTATCTCATCCTTCAGCTGTTGAATTGTTGTTGGCTTTTTGGCATAGACCTTACTTTTGAAATGATCCCAAAGGAAGAAATCTAAAGGCGTTAAGTCGCACGATCGTGGTGGCCAACTGACTTTGCTGTTTTGAGTGATGATCCGACCTGGGAACTTCTCATTCAAATTCTTTTTGAATGTCTATTAACTTTAACATGTTGTTTGATTGTTAAACTTTCCATAGTTAATATTGCCAAAGACTTAATTTGTTAAATCTGAAAGAAAATGAAAAAATCATTAGATGTTTAAACTTGATTCATATTTAAAATCAGAACCCCTTTTGTTTAGTACCTGATGAAAATCTTCCTGAATTGCTTTTACAACTTATCAATCCTTTAAAGGTTATTTAAAGCCAGAATTTTTTTTAGGAGATTATAAGAGATTGTAAGAGATAATAATGATTTCCTGATACAAGTCCTAGTAATTAACCCATAGCTAGGGGAACATGTGAAGGGTACTTGCGCATAAGTGAATATAACGAACTCGTCTGTAATTCGAACCCGGCTCTTCGATTTCTGATTACAACTTCGACCTGTTATCGGTTACAACAACCACATATCCAAGCTAACCTCCCATGAATGTTATTGTTGGTTGATTCATTTTCTACAGCTTATCAACCCTTTGTAGTTTATTAAAAGCCAGAAAATCTTTTTAGATCGTAAGACTTTTTCGGTGATAATAATGGCTTAACGATACACATCTTATTAATTAACCCATTGCTAGGGGAGACGAGATGGATTTATACCTTTCTCAAGGATAGTGGAGCATAAGTCAATATAAGGAACTTAATAGGAATTGGAATACGGTTCTCCGATTAACAATTCCGAACCATTATACATTAAACCATACATACATCAAAACTTACAACACGTAGTATTCTCAAGCGGTTACCCATCTGGCCAGACTCGACGTTGCTTAACTTCGGAGATAGTACTTGACGTAGCTCCGATGAAAATCAACCTCACTACAGAAGATGTAGAATTTAGAGCCAGGTTTGATATTTTCAGCCAAATTGTCATAAGGCAAAGTTACTTTTTAAAAGAGGTTTTTTCACAACGATTCACATCGTATAAAATAGAATCAGTGAGTTAAATTCAAATTCCATTCCGAAACAAGCTGCATTGACATGGCACTAATGCTTTGGGAAAAGGCATGAATAGGAGTAAATTTGACGTTAACATTGAAAAAAATCTTGAAAGTGTAATTATATAAAGTAAGATGTGTGGTTAGCTTAGCAGTTTTCGGTGCTGAAACTAGAACCGGCTTGCTGACTTCTAACTCCGACATAATCTGCTGCTTTCCCTTTCGCAGAAAAATGCCCCAGCTATGGGTTAAATAGCAGAACAGACTAAGCTCTCTAGAGAAGGAAAGCTCTTAATTTAAAAACGTGAGGGAAAGAAACTGAAAACTATTATATTTCCCAAGGAGGCAAATGATTGGAAAATCATAACTCATGTTCTGAAAGGAAGTGGGTTTTTTAATTACGTAAACTAGTGTGATGGAAAAAAAGATTAAAAAAAAATTGAGTATAGAATTGTAATTGTGATTTTCTATTTGTTCGTGAATGTGGACGTTGTGTGTTTTTATAAAAGTAAAATAGAAACCTTTTCTTAATTGCTTAGAAACAACTATTCTGATAGTATTAACTTTGTTGGACCAAAACATCTTTTTAAAAAACTTGATACAATTGGAGGCACGGTGAAGTAATGGCTAGTGGCTCGGATTGAGGAATCGGAGAGCCGAGTTCGAATTCAAATCAAATCCATTACATTCACTTACGTACTAATAGCCTTGGACAAGGTATGAATCCTCTTCTGCCCCATCTATGGGCAAATAGCAGAACAGACCGTTTCTATGGCAACTGGTCTACCGCAGAAAGAAATGGCAACCTTTTGCAGGAAAAAAAATCTGCGTCGTCAGTCATGTATCGAAAGATACATGATCGCCTAACTGACTGATACAATTGGTCTCTTATTTATTATCTATGTTTGGAAACCCGAGCATCGGTTTGGTCTTCAAACAACTTCATTTATAATTAGTAATTTATATCTGTAGATATTCATAAATAATTAATAATGACAGGGTGATTATTTGTAGTAAAATTAAATTGCAAGTGACCTTTCCCCGAGAGAGTTATTTTAACTTCAACCACTATATTTCTACAAAAACTTCTTTTCTACTCTCCATTGTATGACTTGGAAATACGTCATCTCGCGTAAGATTTTGTTGAGAAAAACGTCTGGCGTCAGTTATTCCTGGACCATTTCTACAAATGAAATCCAGCAAAAGATCGAGCATGGCACGAGTCGATAATCCAGCCTACTCCTTATCTTTCTCTTGTCCTGCCATCATTTCCGTCCGCATCTTGCGACACGAAAGAGCGGAAGTTCACGAGGAAGTGACGAGTAAAAAAACGCTACATAGATAAATAACTATCAATAGGCAGAAACGAGTATTTGTGGCGACTGACAAAAACAAATGGGGTGGGAATGTCTGCGGTGAGGGCAAGGGTTAGGGAAAGTATACAAAGACTGTCTGTTTGTGTAATCCTTTGATCGGAATCGTTTCCGGTGATCAGAGCAGACCCAGCGCCAAAGTCATTGTTTGGAGAATGGATAAAGTCATTGACTGAGAATGTCACTGGACGTTGACCGAAAAGTACGCGTGTACACGCACCGCCAATATATATATATATATATATATATATATATATATATATATAATGTGTATCTAGGCATAATCCTTAATTAATATATGTTTTTTAAAAGAATTTAATTTATATTATTTATTTTTTGTTAATTAATGTTACTTCTTCGCCCTTGCTATCACATATGGTCCACCGGTTGAACAGTGGTAGAGAAAAATAACTTAATGCCCAGCCACCGGTTGAACGGTGGTAGAGACAAATAACTTAATGCCCAGCCACCGGTTGAACGGTGGTAGAGAAAAATAACTTAATGCCCAGCCACCGGTTGAACGGTGGTAGAGAAATATAACTTAATGCCCAGCCACCGGTTGAACGGTGGTAGAGAAAAATAACCTAATGCCCAGCCACCGGTTGAACGGTGGTAGAGAAAAATAACCTAATGCCCAGCCACCGGTTGAACGGTGGTAGAGAAAAATAACTTAAAGCCCAGCCACCGGTTGAACGGTGGTAGAGAAAAATAACTTAATGCCCAGCCACCGGTTGAACGGTGGTAGAGAAAAATAACTTAATGCCCAGCCACCGGTTGAACGGTGGTAGAGAAAAATAACTTATGCCCAGCCACCGGTTGAACGGTGGTAGAGAAAATTACCAATGCCCAGCCACCGGTTGAACGGTGGTAGAGAAAAATTACTTAATGCCCAGCCACCGGTTGAACGGTGGTAGAGAAAAATTACTTAATGCCCAGCCACCGGTTGAACGGTGGTAGAGACAAATAACTTAATGCCCAGCCACCGGTTGAACGGTGGTAGAGAAAAATAACATAATGCCCAGCCACCGGTTGAACGGTGGTAGAGAAAAATAACCTAATGCCCAGCCACCGGTTGAACAGTGAGTAAACACTTGTAACTATTTTTTATATCTACCGTGAGATATTACATACCAATTAGTTGCGAATTTTAAATCAGAAACTCAGGCAGAAGGTTTAAAATTGTCAAGGAACGAAGGGCTGAAAGGGTTAAGCCTATAAATAGGCAATGATATTCTCATTCGCTTTATTTTTGGTCTTTTTAGCTCCGGCTTACTTATGTCGTCGATTTTGTCAAAGAAAGCTCACGACAAGGCGCTTTTGCTTCTTTGGTGGTCCTTTGAAAATGGAACTCACTCACACATGCATATACACACACGTGTCTATCACACACGTTTGTTACAAACATATACACACATACACATACACACAAACAAGCATATACTTATAGCTTGTTTTAATGTTTTTCTCTCGTTATAATTGTCTACACATGTAATTGCTTTTGTTAATACATGCATTATCAGAGTTTTGTGTTATTCATTTTTACCTGGACTCACGCTGAGTCCGCCAATATTGTTTGCGGGATAAATGTTTCAGGGCCCGTAAATATTCAATACACAGTGGTGACTATTTACCCAAACAAACCACTATCGACAAAATAAGTAATAATAATAATTCATTTACATTAATAACACTGTTCAGACTGTTGTCCTCATCCATATTGTCATGTTCATGACGTTTCACGACCCCAAGGACTCATGGATAAACGCGCTGGTTTGATCCAGTGACTTGACCCAAAGAGTTGTGAGTTTAATAGCTGTCTAAAAAACTTGAAGAGTTCAGTTAAAGAGAAATAACTGAGACATCCGGAAGAGGTATGGCACGTGGAACTATAACATTATACGCCGGTGGACGAAATAAAGGGTTCAGTTCGAAATTCCAATCACCTGAAGAAGGACGAAGCGTGTAAATATTGTAAATAATCACGATACCTCATCTCAGAAATATAGACAGACAATAATAATTCACGTATAAAAAAAAAAAATCAGTGAATGCAAATATTATTTCAACAATTGTTTTCGTCCTTCCTCCTGTTTCTTCTTAAGATACCTACAGTTCTTACAACAAATAAAGACTATGGATATTAGTTTGTGATTTTCTTTTTGAATTAACTTTTGTGAGCTTTGATTACGCATTACACGAAACGAAAAAATGTTTGTAAACTACATTTGAAATGGCAGTTCTCAAACTGAAGAAAATTTTATTTACCTTGAAACTTCAAGAATCTCTTTTTCTTTGTTTCCAACAAATTACTTTCCGTGGCATGCACTTTATATTTATTTGCCTTATATTCAGGGAAATATAAGTATTTAGTAGTCTACGTTTGGCAATATAAGTACGAATAGATTTCTAACTTGGCAAATGAAAAGCCAATTTATCAGGTCGTCCCATAAGTTCTGTCAGAATTTTAACTTGAAAGAAATTTAAAGAGTATTTTATAATGTCTAATGGAGCTGAACATTATTTTTATATTTAGATGCATTTAAACTGATCAAATTTTATTTCAGAGAACAATAAAATTAAATTTTGTTTGATTAAAACCCTGCTAACATGGAAGTACCCAAGAATCATTTGAGGCACATAATGCTTTATGAGTTCAAGAAAGGAAACTCAGCAGCCGAACTTTTTTGGGTATTCCTCGTATTGTTGAAAAAGAACATACGAATATTTTAAAATTCCTACATTCAAATGTATCCATTCGTGCTTCAATTCACATATCAATTTTATTGACAATATTGGTAACAATTTGCTGGCTTTTTATACTTCAAATTTTATTAACCTACCTATTAAATCTACATATTATAGTGATTTTCCAAGCATAGCCTAGATGTGGCACAAGTCCGAAATTAGGGGACACCCAGTGAGAATCGAACTCACTACTCAGCCGTAATTCTTCTAGCGAGACAAGCTTGCTAACTATTACGCCACCTCGAAGTGCCCCATATAGATTTTCCAAGCGTAGCCTAGATGTGGCAAAAGGCCGAAAGTATGGAGCACCTAGTGAGGATCGAACTCACTACTCAGTCGTAACTGTTCTAGCGAGACAAGCTTGTTAACCATTACACCGCCTCGAGGTACCCATAGTTATTTTCCAAGCATGGCTTAGATGTGGCACAAGGCCGAAAGTATGGGGCATCTAATGAGGATCGAACTCACTTTTCAGTTGTAACTGATCTAGCGAGACAAGCTTGCTAAACATTACACCACGCCGAGGTGCCCAAAATCTACATATTATAAGAAGCATACGTGGGCCACCATTTACGCTCAAGCGAGTCAAAGCTAAACAAAGCAAAATCTTCACAAATGAAAACTTTTAAATCTACTTTACAAATTACGACGTCTGTTAGTGACCTTGAGGCATGGTTAACAAGCTCGATTCGGTGATCAATTCACTAGCGGCGTCCAGTTTATCCTCAGTAAATCCATATACGTAATATTATAAATTGTGGCCTGATTTTTAACGAATGGTTCTAACAGTCAAGGTCTGACCGCAGATCTTCGGATATTAGTTTGCTTGCCAGTTAGGATTTCACATTTGGCGGAACACGTTCCTTCTCCGTCAATTTAATCTTTCTATGTGTGATAATGATAATAACTCGAATAAAGGAAATCGATATTAAAATATGCATAGATAGATAGATAGATAGATAGATAGATAGATAGATAGATAGATAGATAGATAGATAGAAGCCAAATTTCGGCGGCTTCCGACAAGCAACAGAAAGAGATAAATAATGGCTTCTACTTCTCTCTACCATTTTCACTTCTGAAACTCCTGCAGGCCTCGTCACCTCTGATCTGATCACGTGGGTTTTCTCCAATTCAAATAGGCGTTTCATTCGTTGTCCCTTTTGATGTGTGCACTTGTGATGGTAAGCATGTGCCTGGAACCACTTGATTCACAATTCTGACGGCAGTGGGAGCTTGTGGGTCCTGGGTGTTTCACTTCAGCTGGGCTCACCCTCTCGAATCTCTTGAGACAACGATCTCCGTTTGATGTCAGCCCCACATTTTATAATGCATTCTCACAATCTGTTCTACGTTTCACTTACCTTTCCTCTATTTCTCAACTCGCAGTCTTTCTTTCTTTCTTTCTTTCTTTCTCTTTCTTTTTTCTTTTATTCTTTCTTTCTTTCTTTCTTTCTTTCTTTCTCATTCTCTTTCTCGCTTTCTCTCTCTTTATATATAGTTTCCTCTTCTTTTTCATCCTTTTCTCTGTTTTATATTCTCTCAATTCTTTTTCCTTTTTCTTGGTGACTCATTCTCTATCAGGCATATAACCTTACTTCTCTCTTCATTATCTTTTTAATCCTTCTCTCTCTCTCGCGCGCGCGCACGCGCACGTACACACACTTTCTCTCTCATTCTCACTTATATTTTTGCCCTCCCCACTTTTAATTATTCCTTTCTTTTATATTCGACTCTTCTTTCTTTCACCTTTTTCAACATTTTGAAATTTCTCTCGCTTGGACACTCTGCATCTCCTTAATTCTCTCTCTCTCTCTCCCTCTTTAATTGATTCGTTTTCTTTGCCATTCTCTCTCTCTCTCTCTCGCACACACACATACACACACACACACACAACTTCACTCTTTTCCTTAAACATAGCACACAAATTAGAAATTCCATTGGGAAAACAAAAGTTGCCTTCAAAAAGCTAAACAGACATGATTTTTGTTTTTATGCTCTACAGTTTACCAAACATTACTGAATATTTTCTATCGAAGCATCTTCATTATTCCACAGATTTTGGACTAGTATCTTTATCTTTGTTGTTTTTATCGTATTTTTGCTTTACGCTCTACAGACTAGCAAGTATTACTTAATGTTTTCTATCGAAGTATCTTCCTTAAACCATACATTTTTAAAACTTATAATTTTATCAATGTCCTTCGTAATGTTTTCCTTAATTGGCTTTAAAACGATGTAATATAAAATGTTATTAACAATATAACTAAATCCTTTTTTTCCTTCAAAGATTATCACAAGATATTAATATCCCCAATTGCTACCATACCGTTTTCAATTAGATTATTTTTTGCGAATATCCATATCCAATGTTTTTTTTACTATCATCAGTTTTGTTTCACAATGTAAGAACTTTCTTGGTCAAATTTTCCTACAAGAAATCAGACTTTATTATAGACATTTTTTAAAACTCTGGGTTTAATACTTTCTTGCAAATTTATGTGTTATCATCAAAATTGGCAAGTAATGCAGTATAAATTGTTTGGTTTTATATTTCAGTGTATTATTGTTTTTTTTTTTAAGAAAAATAAAAAAAAAATATTGTGTTATAGAAAAACACCAGGGGTTTGTAAAAATATCAGAGTTGATTAAATAATCAGGGGAATATAGACTGAAACATATCAGATGAAGACGAATGATTATTTTCTGTTTACAAAACACAATAAACAATGTGAAAATCAAATCATGTTGTCATTTCGAGGCAAATCCTATTATACTATGAGAATGTTTCATAAAATCAAATGGCTTAAAGCATTTAAAAATCCATAAATTTTTTTATTATTTCTTATTCTTATTAATCCATTTTATTTCTTATTAACATTAAAACCTATTTTAGTGGATGATTTTAATTTCTTTAAACAGGAAAATTAATATCAATTCGTCTACGGAGACGTCCTACAAATGCTCAATTCATGGATGGTGGAACATTTTTCCTAGGTAGGACTCGGTCTAGGACGGTTGACGTTAATTCTACTTTTTGGTCATGGTAATAGTAATATTAATCAATTTTTTGAAATGGGCGAAACTAGATCTAGTGCAATCGATTCTATTTTTAATTTCCTTTAAAAAATAGGGATGCCCACTCAACCACGCATTAAAAACAACGTTTATACAGGGCGCCCCGAAAGTCACCAAGGGATTTCCAAATTTAATAACTCCTTTATTTTTTTTAATTCTCAATACCCCTACCTGTAACGACATTCACCCAGGGTGGGTTGAACCGGCTCCAATATTGGAGTTTCATGGGAATTTGGAATTCACAAGCGGTCCCCAAACCCGCATGTATAGCACATGAGATTTGATTATAGTGGTGAAGGTTTCGTGCAGGACCATCCACACTTTTTGAAGGGCCGATTACAGAGCCCTGGTGCACTACCTGCCACAAGGTCCCCAAACGAACCCCCGCAGGTTTTGAATTCAGGGTTTTCCTTCTCCTAGACCAATTGCCATCCAAGGCTGGAGTGAGAAGAAGAGGATTTACACCTTTCCCAAGGGTATTAACACGTAAGTTAATGTAAATAATGGAATTCGAACTCGGCTCTCCGATTTCGCAATCCAAGCCGCTATCCATTACTCCACCGTGCCTCCTTATTAATTCTCAATAGCATAGTATTATATAGAATGGATATAAGAAATACATTTACACTAGTTGAGAAAAATTACATCTTTTGAGTGGCGTCCATTTTGAATTTCGTACAAACGTGCCATTTCTAAGACATTTTCTATCACAAGCATCAGTATTTCAGGCTCTTGCGTTTTGATGTCTGTCTGATTGATGTCCTTCAGTTGGATAGTCCGAGGCTTGTTGAGATAAAGCTTTTCGTTAGGATAGCCGCATAGGTCGAACTCAGAGTTTGTAAGAGCAGTGGAAAGCTAATGTCCAGTTTATGCTGCAACCATAATAAATTATTCTTTTCTCAAAGATTTGCCTGAGAAGTTATATTTTTGCCCTTGTCAAATGAGCCGCTGCCCCATCTTGATATATAGAAACTAGTTGATGCATTTAAAAATTCATTGGAGTGACAAGAGATCGAAATCTATCGAGACCGCCTTCGAGTTGATGCATTCGGATCTTCCTCAAGATTCTCATTTACGAGTATAAATACTTTATAGTTCCTACCCGTCATAGAAGGTCACTTCTTCTTTTTCTTCTGTGTGCAGTGAACTTTTAGTATGTTGATAATCATGGCCTTCCACAAATTCCTGCCCTTTGTAGCCTTTAATAAATGTTGTCTTTTTGTTATCTTTCCTAGACCTTGTTCCACCATCGATCTATTCAAACTCATTCTTCTTCTATACGACCTGTCTCTTCAGGAAGTTGGCGATCATGGCTCTCCACAATTTCTTGTCCTATTTCGCTATTAATAAATGTTTTCTTTTTGTTATTTCGCCTAAACCTTGTTCCGCCATCGATTTATTCGACCTCATTCTTCTTCTTCTTTACGCCGTGTCTCTTCAGGACGTTGACGATCATGGCTCTCCACATTTTCTTGTTCTTTGTCGCTCTTAATAAATGCTGTCTTTTTTTTTATCTTTCCTAAACCTTATTCCGCCATCGATTTATTCGATCCCATTCTTCTTCTCTGTGCCGTGTCTCTTCATGATGTTGGCGATCATGGCTCTCCACATTTTCCTGTCCTTTGTCGCTCTTAATAAATGTTATCTTTTTGTTATTTCGCCTAAACCTTGTTCCGCCATCGATTTATTCGACCGTATTCTTCCTCTATGTGATGTGTCTCTTCAGAACGTTGGTAATCATGGCTCTCCACAATTTCCTGTCCTTTGTAGCTCTTATTAAATTTTGTTTTTGTTGTCTCTCCTAAACCCGGTTCCGCCATCCATCAAGCTCTGTAAGTAGGTAATGCGTTGTTTTTTTCCTGTCCCCTTGCATTCAATCCGTCTTGTGAATATTAAAATTTCGAAGCCATCTTTCCTCATTATGTGTCCTAAAAATTTCAACTGTTTCTTCCTGATGTTAAATATTTGATACCATTATCTCTAGAACATCGTCCTTGCTCACATCGTTCGGACAATGGTATCCTCAGCATCCATCCGTAAAACCATAATGTCACTTACTGAACCTTTACTCTCAAAACTTGAAGAATCTCTCACATTGTAACGGCGACGATATGTTCGTAGAGTCTGAGTTATTGATCTTTGGATTTGGTAAAAAAAGATTTCATTCTTTCTGTTCGGTTTTCAGTGAATTTTTACGTGATTAATTTCCAATGTCTCATTTATAAAATACTTGACAGAAAACTAAAAAAGTTAATAAATAAAAAAAAAACAAAATAATCGTTATTAAAATTCCAGACCCTTTGGTGACATTTGGGATATTCTGTAGCAATACGAAATAATGACAGATTTAAAAGATCAATTTAAAAATGACAAATGAATGTCATGCATAGTGTTTTACTATGTAGCAAGATTACAAAAAAAAAAATGGAATCGAACCTCTCTGTCGGTAAATAGGCTACCGAATACCTGGCTTCTTACCTGGACACGAAAACTGTCTATTGGGAACAGTGCGATTATACCTCAGGTACCAGAATTTATTATTATTTACAATTCACACTTATGCTTAGATCTCTTCACTTAAAGCCCGATGATCAATCGCAGCGATAGTTTTACAAGACCAATCAAATTGGTTTTAATGTAGCGTGCTGTGCGAAAAGTCTCGTCTATAAAGCAGAAATGTTTGGAAAAAAAAATCTCACATCAAAGCGAAATCGTTTGAGCGCTTCTATGACAGCGAGAAGCGGGTGTCAGAGGGTAAGAGTTAGGGTGTTTCAGCTTAAGCTTCGAAAAGGTTGATAAGTTTGTGCCAAACGACAAACCTGATATCAACCGGTTGGATATTTATTTGTGCGAAATTCTTTCTTCCTCTTCCAATATAAACAGTGATTTTCTGGTGCAAAGAACGTCGTATGTTACTAAGCATCTTAAATACTTATAGGTGTGCATGAGTGTGTATATCTACACTGTAGCACTCGTATGTGCGCGTGTTTGTCATTGGGAATATAAAATACACGAATATATGTAATATTTTTATATATACGAGATCTAAGGGTTGATATACGTAAAAATAAAATGAAAATCCTGGGACGAGGATAGATAGGAACTAACCGAGACAGTCACGTAGTGTGCGTGTGTGTGTGTGTGTGTGTGTGTGTGAGAGAGAGAGAGAGAGAGAGAAAGGGGAGAGAGGAAGGAAATGAGACAGAAATATGAACAAACTCGAACCCCTGCAAACAAAGTTCGAGAAGTCTTTATGTAGACTTAACTTTTACAAGCTGGTTATATATATATATATATATATATATATATATATATATATATATATATATATATATATATATATATATATATAACGAGATCAAATATATATATATATATATATATATATATATGACCGAAATGTAACGAGATCAAATATATATATATATATATATATATATATATATATATATATATATATATATATATATATACCGAATGTAACGAGATCAAAAATAATATAAATTTTAACGTTCACATCATTAATTCAAATGAGGTTTCAATACCAAGAGTAAAAGCAATAATTATTTATTATAGATTTTTACATACGGACAAAACAGATTACTCAGGTGTTTCTCCCTATGTTTTTTTTTCCAAAAGCAATTTGAATAATGAGAAAAGGAAGTGACGTTCCATAGAAGGCTTTGCTTTATAACCAGATTTGGTTCTCACCAGACGAGATGCATGCGCATCGAAACAAAAATGCATCTTTGTCGCGATTAAGTTGTTTGTTGTCCGTATGTAAATATTATAATAAATTATATATATATATATATATATATATATATATATATATATATATATATATATAGAGAGAGAGAGAAAGAATGAGAGAGAGAGAGAGAGATGATATTAGTGGAAAATATACATACATATCTCCTTCCTCCTCATACTTACACTTTCTCTAAATTTTGTTTTTATTTCCGGAGTTGGTTTTTTTCTGTTTTCTTTTTTTTGTTTTGTAGGTCTGATGAATTGGATCGTATTTACGATTCTAATGGAGTAAATTATGACCATGGAATATTAGTGTTTAAGCCTTTTTACTATATATATATATATATATATATATATATATACAAATATATGATTGGTGTATACGGAATAAATTCCAATAACCAACAATTACTTTTCTTAAAAGAGTGCTCAATACAGAATAGAGAAGATATAATTATTTATTTCAAAATTATAACATAAATATGTTATAAAATCACTACAAAACACATTTATGTTATTATTTTTAAATAAATATATATATATATATATATATATATATATATATATATATATATATATATATATATATATATATATATATATATATATATATATATCTCACCCTATTTGCTATCTGTTTTTGTCTGTTCATATTTATTTATCAATGTCAATTCATTCAATATGTCGTTTCGTTATCTATCTCACTATCTATCTATCTATCTATCTATCTATCTATCTATCTATCTATCAGTATATTCGTATTTAGCTTATTTTGTTCATATGTGCCTATTTTAGTCTGTTTCTATCTATCTATGTCGACATATGGTAAAAAATTGTTGCTTGTTTAATATCTTTGCTAAATTCCGAATACTTGCATTGCACGAATTACACGAATGACTGTCCGAGCTGATCTTGCAACCACCTTTTTCCAGACCGAAACTTTGTAAACCACTTTTATCTCACTTGCCAATGAGACATGAATCTCTAGCCCTAAACACTACATATCTTTCAAGATACCCTCTGGCGTTATTCCCTTGCTTGAAATACCATAATATTATGTGACGTAAATACATTTTAATCCCAAATATTAATGTAGTTAACAAATTTATTATTTTATCAATTGTATGCCCTGCCAGTGCACTACTAAGACTAAGTAATGTTAGTGTATGACTCCAACTCTTACTTCTACCTCTCGAGTAGGATTTATAGTTTGGATGCTGTATTCGTCATTACAATTGCTCGTGTGTTTCTCATCTTTGCGGACAGTCACCAGACGGCGGTCAGGTGAGACCTCCCGTTCATGTCTTCCTTTTCCGACCTGTGTGTAATTAATCACAACGGACACGACACCTACACACCGCGAAGGATGGAAAATCGGAAGGCGCATTCGAATAGTAAAAGATGAACTGTTATGTAATATCGTTCCACCAGTGAACGCTCTACGGTCTTATCACAGATGAAGAAGAGACAGAAATATATTGCAACAGAAGGATGCTAAGTTCTTCCAGGGACTAAACCTGTGAGTAACGAGGGAAAATTGACAAAAAAAAATAGCGCTTTTACTCTCAATAACGAGGAAAGCGGCTTGGAGAATTTTAAAATCACGTGCTCTATCGAATTCCAGTGAGACCGGTGAAATCTCCGACCACCAACCTAATGTGTTTATGTGGATAAACGGAACAAGGAGTGAGTGGCTTTACAAAGAGTAAATTGTTGCTAAGCGCTACAAGAGATGGGATGTTGTCGATAGCCACGATCGGCCACTTCCTGAGGGCACATGACACAATGTAGAAGTCTGTTTCATTCTCTGTGCGTATGTCTGTGAGTACATGCAAGCGTATGTTTCACTATTGAGAATTCTAAACAATGTGTTGAAAAGCTAATCCAGTCACTTAGCCGAATCCTTAAAAAAAAACAACAACAAAATACACTGTGCGCAAAAACAAAGAAACCGTTGCTTAGATGCCACTGGGGCGAACAATGCGATGAATAATCCAGTGCTAAGTAGCTGCAAACGGGCGTTTACCTGAGCTCAGTTGATATGACGTTAATCCCCAAAAGCTATTCACTGGTGTGTGCCATACACTTGTAGCCTCGTGCCGTACAAAGCTAAGCTGGGTAAATAGCATTGGGAATCTGGTATTATAAGCTTTGGTAAGTGGAAAAAAATTAAAAATTCGATAAAACCAACAGTTATGTTGCTATATGATGGGGAGATAAGGTCTCAAATGCTCACTCAGTGTCAAATGGAGGGGATGAAATAAGGTCAATCATTTTTTTTTTCTGATTACAATCCATCTCTACACAGCTTCCTTTTACTTTATTAGCTGTGAATTGCTATGGCGACCTGGGAAAGATAGTGGGAGGGTTTCTCCCCGCCTTCTAGACGGTTTTTAATTCAGAGTAGTCCATCTCACAGACTTGCTATCGCACAAGACGAGATCACAGTTTACCTTGAACAATTTACGTTTGTTAAATGCCATTTGCATTTAGTTATGTAGGCGGTCATGGGTCTCCACAGTTTTCTTTTTTGTTAAATGTGAATTGGCATGAATTCTTAAGAAAAGTGAAGGGTTTCTTCCATGTTGTCTTCTTCGCCGTTTTTGCATTCATTAATGTCCTTGTTGGATAGACGCTCGGATTGAGAAATCGGAGAGCCGAGTTCGAATTCCACTACCTGCTAATACCCATGGGAAAGGTATGAATGCCCTTCTTCTACCCCACCCAGCTATGGGTAAATAGCAGGACAGACCGGGTTGCCTTGGATAGCAACTGGTCTACCGTAGAAAGAAATGGCAGCCTACTGCGGGGAAAAATCTGCTTCGTCAGTCATGTATCTTTCGATACATGATCGCCTAAGCGTGTATCATACATGGCACATAAATGACTGAATGTCCTTATGAACTGGCTGACAGTCAAGGCTAGAGTGCTCAGACTACCTTGCTATTTAAACAATACCTAGAGAGAGAGAGAGAGAAAGTCGTGTTTTTCCAAAAACATTTGTGCAAAAGTCAATGCACCAGATTGAGACTTGCTCACACATATTATTCAGAATTCCCTTTTTTAAAATTAAACGTCAAAATGTATCTATAAAACCGATTTAGTTTGTTTGTTTTGTTTTACGGCATTTCAACCTTAATGCTTATAAAATTTTTATTGCTGGTAATATTTTTTTTCCAAAAAACTATTGCTGGTAATATGTTTTTCTTCAAAAATCTATTTCTGGGAATATTTTTCCTTCAAAAAATGTATAGCTGGTAATATTTTTTCCAAAAATGTATAGCTGTTTGTATTGCTGGTAATTTTTTTAAAGTATTGCTGATAATAATTTTTCCTTCAAAAAATTAATGCTGGTAATAATTTTTTACAAAGTATTTTTTGGTATTAAAACCTATTTTTACACTTTCATAGTATTTTGACCCAAGTTTGGGTGTTAACTATTTACCTATAGCTGGGACCATAACAGCTGCTACTACCCCGGGTCAGGGTGGACCTGGGAACACCAGCAATTAAGAGGTGGTTCCACGCTCCTCAAAACCTCCTGATCAGAGGACGTGCTCTTGGATGTAGTTTATCGTCTTATCCAGGACGCGGATATAGTTTATCGTCATACCCAGGACGGCTATAAAACCGAAGGAAAAATTGTGAAGTTACATTATTGCTAGACAAAAACCCATTTCAAACTGGCTGTACCTTTGTGTATATACAGTAAGCAAAGAACTGTAACAGAATGCATGTTTTGGGAAGTAAAAATGGCTACTAATATTCATAGGAGGCTTACGGTTACATCACGCTGAAACACCGATTCTTGTACGATCACCGAAGTTAAGCAACGTCGAGCCTGGTCAAAACCTGGATGGGCGATTACTTGGGAATACCACGGGCTGTAAGCTTTGATGTAGGTGTAGTGTAATGAATAATGGTTCGGAATTGTTAATCGCAGAACCTAATTCCAATTCCTATTAAGTTCGTTATATTCACTTACGCTCTAATATCCTTGGGAAAGGTATAAATCCATCTCGTCTCCCCTAGCAATGGGTTAATTAGTAAGACGTGTATCACGAAACCATTATTATCTGAAAAAGAAAATCTTGCAATCTAAGGAGGCTTAAAGTTAGATCACGTTGAAATACCGTTTCCGGCCAGATCACCGAAGTTAAGCAACGTCAAGTCTGGTCAACACCTCGATGGGTGATTGATTGGGAATACTACGTGCTGTAAGCTTTGATGTAGGTATTCTTGGTGCTAATTTTGGAAAACTGGTCAGGCTAAAAAATTTTCCCTACCGTTTCAACAAAAAGATTTCTTTCGGCTTTTTGGCATCTCAGAGTAAACCTTTCAGATGTGACCTGTATCCTGTGTTCCTTCAGGATATGGGTTATCATAGATCTCCGCAATTTTCTCTCCATGATAGCTTTTTACCATCCAGTTTGGCCTCACTGGCTTACGGCCATATTACGTTGAAACATCACTTCCCATACGATCACCAAAGTTAAGCAATATCGAGCCTACCCCAGCATAAATGGGTGGCTGCTTGGGAATATCTGTTGCTGTAATGTTGGATGAGCAACTGATGTCATGGATCATTAATAATGGCTTGGAATTGTTAATCAGAGAGACGAGTTCCAATTGCTTTTAAGTTAGTTATATTTATTTATACGCAAATTCCTTTGGGAAACGTATGAATCCACCTATTCTCCCGCCAGATATGAGTTAATTAGTAAGACTTGTATCACTAAATGATAAAATAAAATTGCATAGAAAATATTTAGATTTTGGATTTAAATAACCCATAGGGGTGTTGATATGTCGCTAAACGAAACCAACCAACCAACCAACTCATCAAACAATGTAACAATTCGAGTTGCCAACCATCCATCGTGTAATTATTATCTCTAAAAAATTCTAGAATCCAAAAATATTTTCTGGCTTTAAATAACCTGCAAAGGGTTGATAAACCGTAGAAAATGAATCAATCTAACAATAAAAACACACATACAGAGAGAGAGAGAGAGAGAGAGAGAGAGAGAGAGAGAGACTAAAGGCTTACAGAATCCACCTCTTCTTCTCCAGTTATTATCTAAAAAAGAAATTTCTAGAATCCAAAAATATTTTCTGGCTTTAAATAACCTGCAAAGGGTTGATAAACCGTAGAAAACGAATCAGTCAACAATAATATTCACAGTGGGCTAGTTAATTTTGATAGAATGTTTGCTCTTCATCTAAGTAATATAAGTAGATGTGTCAGAAGAGATACCCATCAACATTTTGATCATGAATGTTCGAACACTTTGATTAATAGTAACCATTCGGAGAGCTGAATTCCAATTCACTTTGAGTTCGTTATATTGATTAGCCGTCGAAAAGGAATCAATCACTCTATCTATTAACCAGTGAATTACTTTCAAAGGAAGATAGTGATATTGAAAAACGCATATGTGTTGCGTAAAGTAACTTATTAAATTATTAGCCCGCGAAATTATTGATATACATCTCTTAAGGCCAACATTTCACAAAACGGACAAGGAGAAGCATTCCCTGTAATGGCTACAGGAATGTTGGATCAGTCTTCTGAAGATTTTCAATTTGTGACATCTCAAAAGTTGTAATGCCATTTATGGACACACAGCTACACTTGACATCTTCAGGAGCTGCTTCAGCAAAGGATGACAGATTGGGTGTCAATAAAATGCAGGTTTTGCTTAAGTTTATCCTTCTTACTCAACGGGCGTCTTCCAACTTTCTGAGAAAGTTGGCTGCATATGAAGATTTCCGTGCTGCTTTCACCCCCTCATTCATACCGCTTAACCAACCCAGTGAAGATGCAATCGTATTAGAAATGGCTCTGTGCCTCCAATGTCATAATTTGAGAACAGATTAATATTACATTATTTTGTCTATCAGATTGTATGACCGTCTTGGGTATGACGATAAACTACATCCGGCAGCAATGCCACTGATTTGAGTTGTTTTAAGGAGCGTAAAATCACCTCTTAATTTCTGTTGTTTCCAGGTCTACCCTATATATGAGGTAGCTTCCTATAGCGTTACGACAGCTGCCTGTCTGCCTTAGGTGGGAAGTGATCCCTGTTCTTGATTAGAACGAGTGGATAAGACAGCAGGAACACCGTAAAGCCGTAACATGAAGAGAAATATGAGAAATCAGGCATAGCTAAGCATATATGGAGGGAAAAGAAAGATCAACACCGTCTATGGGATGAGGTTGAAATAATAGACAGAGAACATCACTGGAAAATACGAAAGCTTAAGGAATTAGCGCATATGTGAAAGCGTGTTTTTAAAAGTTCTCTGTGGCTGAACGGTTATAGCACGCCATGCTTAATGGTGGTTCCGCATAGGATGCAGGTTCGATTCCTGTCGGAGAACGCATATTTTCTACAAAATTTGTCGAACATTCAGGCCAGTAAATGTAATTTATACTGTTTAATTAAAGATAAGAGCATTTACTTAAATATGTGTATCCATAAAAAATAACGTATGAACAGAAAATATATTAAATATTTGTCGGATTTAATTTATTTTCCTATATGTTGTCATTGTTTACGTTAGGATACGAAATCAGAGCAGATAAAATAGATCGAGAAAGATGGGAAAAAGTGTGGGTTTAAAACAATAATTCGACCTTAATTAAAGAACAGAACATTTACTTAAATAAGTGTGTCCATAAAAAAGAACATATAAACAGAAAATATATTTATTGTATAATCGTAGTTTTTTAAAAGTCAGGGGCTTCACTTTTATAGTTGAGAGTGCAAGTGTTAGTTTTTTATGTAGGGTGTTAGTAAATGAATTATTATTGGTGTCTATCAATATATCAAGAAAAGGAATTCTATGACCATGATTTAGCAAATTCTACATGGCTAACCTTGAAAATAAGATATTAAATACCACTAAAAAAGCCTCAATCTACCTAAGATATGTAGATAATATTCTCATCTTAGTTAAAAATATAGACGAATTACATAAATTACAACAAAATCTTCCCAAATATTCACTGTTCACATACAAACTTAGCAATAAAAACAGAATTCCTTTTCTTGATGTATTTATAGACACCAATAATCTATCTGTCTACATCGCCATATAAAAATGTAACTAGCATAAACACGTGCACTCTCGACTATAAAAGCGAATGTCCTGACAAAACAGCGATTATACAAAATTTAATGAACCGTGCAAAAGATAATTGCACGAAAAATATGTTCCGCTTTATCACAGCCCATCAGTGTGACTAGACAGCCGATTGCTTCAAGCCGTGACTGAAACCTGACCGATTTTGCATGAGTCAGAGATTCTACCGCCGTGAGCGGAAGAGAAATTTTAACGTTTTTACTATGCGAAAGACGTCAGTAGCTAGGAGAGCTCGATTCGAGTAGAAGAGCATTGCATAAGTAGCAGCAGCCATTATTTACAAAATCACCCCTTCTTCTCTGCGAGCTCAATCGAATTATTTTTAGAGCATAGTCATCCACGCACACACACACGCACGCACAGCGCAGGCACACACACACACACACACACACACACACACACACACACACACACACATATATATATATATATATATATATATATATATATATATATATATATATATAAACAGGATGGTTGCAAAAATTGACATGGTTCGTCCATTAAATTTTTTATTGTATTTTTCCAAATTTCGGATAAGTTGTTGAATATTGTGATCGAAGTTGTGGGTAAACTGTCCGACATTGATATTTTGTCATTTCGACTTTCAAAGACATTATCAACAACTGACGCGGGGTATGTGTGGTAGTTAAACTTCCATTGTCTATATCCTGGTTTTCTTTAGGAAGATGGGCGTTTGATATGGTCTAGCATGACGGCTATTGGGAACGACGCTGCAAAAAAGGATTGAGATTTATTTATTTATTAATTTAAGTTTTTATTTTTATTTTGTTTAAATTTTACTTTTTTATTATTATGATAAAATATGTGCGCACATTAATTATATTATATGCACTTCTCCTGTGATAAATAATATTTTATTTAATGTGCGCAGTTTATATATATATATATATATATATATATATATATATATATAGAGAGAGAGAGAGAGAGAGAGAATAGATAGATAGATAGATAGATAGATAGATAGATAGATAGATAGACATGATCAAATGTGAAACGTGAAATGAAGGAAAACGAATAATTTCAAGACGAGCAAGTTCGGAAGTGTATTGTTGGCAAATTCGATAAAAATATAATATAATATAATATAATATATATATATATATATATATATATATATATATATATATATATATATATATATATATTTATATATAAACTATGTTTACTCGCACGATGGAAAATGTGTAAATTGAGGAAGCGCGGGTAACGATGTTGTGTAAAGCAGAAAGCGTTTTATCAAGGGAGATAATCTTGATAATTTTTGTTTTGTCATTTTAGGTGATATATGCAGTATCCTCAGTTAGGGGATAAGAAATAGCACTTGAATTGAATTAGTTACAGATTAGAATATCTAACAATCTCCTCCTCCTTTCTCTCTCTCTCTCTCTCTCTCGATACATATATATATATATATATATATATATATATATATATATATATATATATATGCATAATAAGAAAAAAGGATAGGTAGATCCAAAAGAGTATCCCTAAGTGTGCTCAATGCCATAAAATGGTAGAGCTTTAATATACTTTAAGTCAAATCTCAGGTGGGCAGGTGTCCGACCGCCTGATGACTGCCCACCTGAGATTTGACATAAACTATATATATATATATATATATATATATATATATATATATATATATATATATATATATATATATATATAGAGAGAGAGAGAGAGAGAGAGGGAGGAGAGATTGTTAGATATTCTAATCTGAATTCCAAGACAGACAGCAGACAGACAGACAGACAGATAGATAGAGAAAGAGAGTGACTGAGTGAGTGAATGAATAAATAAATAGATAGATAGATAGATAAAGAGTGAAATGGTATGAAGAGATAGAGAGGAAGTAAAGAGAAATGATAGATAGATAGATAGATAGATAGATAGATAGATAGATAGTGAAATGTGTATGAAGAGACAGAGATAGGGGAAAAAGAAATGAACAGATAGATAGATAGATAGATAGATAGATAGATAGATAGATAGATATGATCAAACGGAAATAGAACCAAACATGCATCTACATTTTCTTATTCCAATATAAACTGAACATATGTCTACATTAATTAATCGAGTTTAAACAAAATATGTGTCTCCCCTTTTGATTCTAGCTTTTGACTAAAATATAAGCGGAACCTGTTTTGGCCGTTTTGTCTCTTGAAGAAACCGATTCTATGTCAGTATTTTCAATATAGATAGTGTAAACCGGCCATGTGTCTACCTTTTTGACTCGAGTGCTAAACGGGTTTACGTTTAGCTTTTTGACTCGTGTAAATCAGTTGAATATCTGTCTTATTGACTCGTGTGTATACTGCAGACATGTCTAATTTCTTAAAAAATTCAATGAAAGTCGGACCTTTTTAGAGTAAACCGAATTTATTTTCTTAAACTCAGACCTGTGTCTAACTATTAATTATAACTCCTCTTTGAAAATCTTTATTCTTTCTCTGATGAGAATAGTTTTACCTTCTTGTTAGCCATTTTTTCTCCCATGTTCATAAGATCGCTATGAAAGTGATCACCTGAGCAGTTCACTCTACATATTTGGCTTGAAAATCTAGGAAGTATTCATTCATTCATAGGTTTGACGCTACCCATATCACTATTTAATCATAAGAAATGTTAATTATTAATAATGGTAATTATAAACAAGATTTTTTATTAATTTTTTTACGATTGATCAATAAATTTTAAAAAAAGATATATTTTTGAATTTGAAAGATAATAGAAATCTTTTTTAATGTAAGAAGATTGTATTGCGTTACTCTGACCTGTAGAAAGGTCCTTTCTCTGAAAATGCTGTCCTGGGTATGACGATAAACTACATCCGCGTCCTGAGTAAGACGATAAACTACGTCTAACAGCAAGGCCTCTCATCAGGAGGTTTTGAGGAGCGTGGAACTACCTCTTAATTGCTGGTGTTCCCATATGTGTCCAAATATGTATCCTCCCCCAAACTGGGGTCAAAACACTATGAAAGCGTAAAAATAGATTTTAATACTAGTAATACATTTTTATAAAAAATATTACTATCAATGAATTTTTGAAAAAGAAAAATTACCAGGAATAAAAATCTTGTCGGCATTAATTAACCCATTGAGGTGTTGATATGCCGTAAAACAAACCAAACCGAAACCGAAAACCGATTCACTGAAAATGTTGGATTTTACTCTACAAATTCGAGCACGGTAATTGGTTAAATTATTTGCAGGTATGCTTTTCGGAATAACTTTTTTTCTTTACTGGTTTACTTTATGTTCCTATCGCTAGTAAAACGTGTGGGTGCCAAATTATTCACTCCGGTTGACGCTGTGGTGATAGAGAAGCTAGATGTTGGCTGAAGCAGATGTAAATGAAAATTGCTGCTGGACATAACGTTAATGCTGTCGGCGATAGTCGTTCTAATGTCCGGCTAATCTATCCGGCAAAACTAATTTTCTTGGACATACATCTACTCGAAGTAATAAGGTAGCTAGACACTGAGAAGACCAAATGAAGAAATAATCTGGACTCTGACCGCACAGCAGACACGACCGCCACCATAGGTTGAGGGGAAATTTGTTAAATATGAAATGCCTCACCCCTTTGACAAACCCCACCCCCGATTTACACAAACGCGTCCCAGCAATTGAGTCCAAGCAAACGGTATGCAGGACATGACTCCTGTGACATTGTCCGTTCGTATAGTCATTTATTTGCACTATTCAAACTTTCCGCTGATTCGTTTGGGTGTTGTTGTCAACGGCCTTAGAGAGATGCAGCAAGAAAGAAAAGCATTTAGCATCTAAAGTAAAGCGATATTTGTTATGATGTATGAGTATGAACGAATGTATTCGGATGTATCAAAGTATTTTTTTTTTTTTTAATCAATTGGAGGCTCAACAACATTTTCGATCGGTTGTGAAAGCTTCTGAAAGTTATCGTATGTTTCAAAGGAATAGTCACTATCGTTAAAACGTTTAAACCAATTTGGGACACTTTTATTCAGATACTGGATCGTCTTCTTCCACCTCACGAATTATCCGTACAGATTCAGCGGTTTAAAATAATACCTCAAAATAGTTACAATCTTAATAATTGTATCCACCATTATAACACCTGAAACAAAATATACAACTGAACAACAACAGCAACGATAACAATAATAATAAGGATAACTAATAATACTCATGAATATTCCACGGATTTCCTATCAGAAATTTCTGATGAAGCTTAATTCTTTACTTAAACTCCTTGTGAGTTCTTCAACAATAAAATATATTAGGAAATTTCTGTTTCCATGTTAAATATTTGGGCCTAACATTTTCAACAAAATATTATAAAGACGATTATGAATATTAATGCAGGTCATCACTTAAAGAAGTAAGAGGGTACAAATGAAGAGATTTCACTGAAGTAAACATTAATGTTATGAGAGTGTTATCACATATTCTGTCTTTGCTTTTTTCTTTCTTTTTACTTTCTTTCTTTCTTTTGTCTTCCTTTCCCTAAAACCAAGCGATACCCTTGATATATCTTTTCTTCTGTCTATTCTCGCAAACAAGAAAGACCCATTGTTGCTCTGAGGTAATGTCAAAACATACGTCCTAACGAACCGTGGAACAAAGGATCAAGCAGACTTCTAATAATAATAATAATAATAATAATAATAATAATAATAATCATTGGAAAGACCACAAAAATAGAATGCACTTTCTTATTGACATGCCTCTTTCTGCAGACTGTAATGCAGCTTTGAAGATTTTCAAAAACTTTCAAAATGCAATTAAATTGAATTGGAAAATATAAAAAAATATAGAACCTGAACATATCAGTAATTCCAATTTTGGATTCTTGATTGGGTCCCTGGATTGAGGAAGACATTTCCAACATCCGACTCATCTGGGATAGCCACACCTAATTTTCCCCCTAGAACTGAGGCTATACTGAATGAGATGTGCATAACCTCGTCGATGGTATCAGATATCGTCTCTAAATTAGACTGTCATTAAGCAAGTGGTGGTGACAGGATACCAGCTGCAGTCCTAAACAAATGTGTCCCTGAGCTGGCTTCATTTCTCTCCAAATTATACAACCACTGCTTCACCCATTCTTTCTTTCCACCTTGTTAGAAGTCCTCCTCTGTCGTCCCGGTCTTTAAGAATTCTGGAGACCCTTCTGACCCATCTAACTACCACCCCAATACTCTTCGGCAAAGTCTTCGAGTCTCTAATCAATGCTGAATTTGTTAAACATCTCACCTCCCACGATCTGCTTTCTGACAAACAAAATGGTTTGCGCTTTTCCTGGTCTACTCATGATGTACTTACTGCGATAACTGAATATGCATACCAAACTCTGATATATATATATATATATATATATATATATATATATATATATATATATATATAATTGTTTATTTAAAAATATTATAACTCTGATATATATATATATATATATATATATATATATATATATATATATATATATATATATATATATATTGATTATTTAAAATATTATAACATAAATATGTTATAAAATCACTACAAAAATAGCCATTTTGTTCAACACATGCAGTGTCTTATCAGGTTATGATGTTTCAACATCATCACCTGATAAGACACTGGAGGTGTTGAAAACGAATGGCTATTTTTTAGTGATTTATAATATATTTATGTTATAATATTTTTTAAATAAACAATTATATTTGCTCTACTCTGTAATGAGTACTCTTTTAAGAATAGTAATTGTTGGTTATTGGAATTCATTCTGTATACACCAATTATATACTTGTATATATATATATATATATATATATATATATATATATATATATGCTCTAGATATATTGAAGGCGTTTTTTCAGGGTTTGGCAAGCTGACCTTCTACGTAATCTTCAGGGATACGGTATGAAATGAAGGTTGTCCTGAACAGGTCCTCTTCCAATTCCTTCCATACGAACGCTGGTGTCACCCAATGCTCTATCCTTGGTCCTACACCGTTTATGATCTTCAATGATCTTTCTGACGTCATCAGTTCTCAAGTCGGCATCTACGCAGACGATACTACCATTTACTCCTGTCTCAATAGTAAATCCGGCATTTTAACAAAGTGAACCTGGCCATTGGTCTCGTGAACGGCCTCCAATCTGTGCTTGACTGGGGCAGGAAATGGCATTTGAATTTTGATGCATCAAAAACGAAATTTACTCACCATAGCGAAAAGTCGCTTTCTCCTATCAGCGACTTGGTCTTACGTTTTTCACTGATTTGGAAAGCTGAAACTGAATGTTTTATTCTTGCTCATGATCAATGCTTGCTAACTAGAAATTACCAAGCACACATACTGTAAAATTGTGTTGGTCCCAAATTCAGATTCTGTGATAAATATGCAGAAACAATTGACCATCTTGTATCAGGTTTCACGGTGTTAGCACCAACTGAATATAAAAGTCAGCATTGATAGAGTGGGCCAATATCTACATCGGAAAATATGCCACTTTTATGGGAAGGAAATTGCAAGATGGTATGAACATCAACCAGACCCGGTTACAGAAATAGGACCTTACAATACACACAGACAGAACAATCGAAGCTAATTGACCAGCCATTGTGATCAAATACCACAAAAACAGTATGTGCTTTCTCATGACAGTCCCGGTAGATTGTAATGTATCTTTGACTATCTTCAATCAATGTACAAAGATTTTGAAGTAAAAATCACAAAAACGTGTCACATGAGGACGTCAATAATTCTAGTTTTAGTTGGAACCCTAGGATTGTTTGCAAAAGGTTCCGGGAGATTCAGTGAAGTGATCTTTGTTTTTTGTTCTTTTTAAAAAAAATGTTCATTGGGTGACTTCATGAAGTCATTTCTGACCTTAGGTCTCTGACTGGGACCTGGAAGGAAATATTTATACAACAGAAACCGAAGGAAATAATAATAATAATAATAATAATAATAATAATAATAATAATAGAATGGAGATAATATATAGATGATATATATGAAGAAGAAATAACCTTCTATGTAAAGGCTTTTAAGAAAAGGAAATATAATTAATTAACCCTAATACTATGTTCAGGCAGCGTATTAGCCAATTTCCAATATATGTATTATCAGATGAATTTATATCATCTGATTCATGACTCTGTATAAGGATATATTAACGAAACGCGAACTTAGCTAAGACTTTGTAACGTTTCATGAAACATTTCTACCTATGTGTACATAGGGAAAACAACAATAATAAAAACAGCAACAACAACAACAACAACAATAATAACAATAATGATAATAATAATAATAATAATAATAATAATAATAATAATAATAATAATATAGATAATAAGACTAATAATATTTATCGTATATTAATAGGTCTTTTGATCAAATGAAACTATGATGAGAAATGTTAAAAGTCTGAATTTTCGGACGCGCCTGTGTTCTTTCTCAACGAGACAAGAAATATACTACAAAAATCACCCACTTACCAAGGCGACGTAATGTGTCATAAAGCTCGATGCCAACTTTGTAAACATTATCACCGATAGTATTTTTATGCCACCTGGCCCAAACATATTAATCAGTTCCTTTTGACTTGTGACAATTCAAATATATTTACTTTTTGTAAAAATGCAAAACAGGAAATATTATAAGGGAAATACGTACGGAATTCCGTCTTCGGTTTAATAATCATAAAAAATATATATATATCAAAGACAACATCAATTTTATTCTAGCTGCACATTTCAGCCAACCGGATAATAATATTGATAATATGTTTACAAACTTAACATCGGGGTTTATTACACATCATCCTGCGTAAGGGGATGGTTTTTGTGGTCTGTACAATGGGGAAAAATCTCACTTCATTTTTTATTTCTTGTTTCGTTGAGAAAAGAACACAGGCGTGTCCGCGAATTGTGATTTTTAATATCTTTCTCGTCAGGCTTTCATTTTTTCAAAAGGCCTACTAATAATATACAATAAATCATATTAGGCTTATTATCAACAGTATTATTTCTCTAGAATTTCTTTCACCAGTTTCTTATATCTAAATATTATAAGAAGCATACGAGGAGAATATTTCATAGACCTATGATAGCTACAAATTATGAGAAGCATATGTGGACATTATTTCTTTACTATTATATATATATATTCAATCAGAAACAATAGAGTTCACAATGCTTATCTGAGTAATGATTTCGCACTCGTCAGGAATTGGATAAGATATATTGTACTGATACAAAATGTCTGTTTTATTATATTATAGACATGAAGTGAACATTTATACACATGAAGTGAACATTTATACACATGAAGTATGTAAAACTGTCCAAATATTCGGCATATACGAGCGCTTTCCGACATTCTATTAGCCGTTATCAGGGATGTTGTTTATTTCAATTTTAAATTATTTTTATATGTGTATCTGTAGCGATGAAAATGTTTTTGTTTTATCCAAACACGGTCAG
>CAHIKZ030004513.1:977500-997500 GCA_903632075.3 Acanthosepion pharaonis | reverse complement strand
TGAAACGCCATTATGCAATATACATGCTGTCGCTAATAGCAACGAGATGTTGTTAATGACTTGTCCAACTCAAAGCAGCCGTGACACCAATCAGGCTCCCTCCCTCCGTTTTTTTTTATTCTTTACGCACACACCAGGTTACTTTTTCTCTTTCTATACGCCCGCAATCTGCAGTTCCAGCCACTTTACGGACTGCCGCTGAGTTGGTATAGCTTGAACGTCAGAAACATATTGATTTAACGAATGTACTGCCAAATAAACAAAAAAAAGGGGGAAAAAGAAATTTAGTACGAAAACACGAAATAAAAAAGAAAATAAAAAAGAATCGTTTACAGTTTTTGAATTTGTTAACACCTTTTTACATATTGTTAGTGATAGATATTGGGTTGGTGCATCAGGCGATTTTGTAGGCGAGTTATTTGTTAATAAAAATTGCTGTTTTGTTTACTTTTTTTAATAAAGAATATTTTATTTTCAGGTTATGAAAATGCTTGTCGGTAATCATAAGCTCCGGAATAACCATTTAAAAATGTTATTGTTGAATTGTTATGTTTCATTTTCATAATAAATATTGTTTACAAACGCCTGATGCACCAACCGACTATTTCAGAGCGAATATCGGTGAATACATAGCTTCCAAGTCAAATAAACACCTGAATTTGAACAATCATTTTCGCACATATGTATGCATGTTTGAATGGGGCTTAGCATGTTTGCTTTCCAACCATAAGGGTCGGATTCAAATCCAACCACAAGGTGGTGAATTCTTGATGTTATCTGAAAGCGGTCGCAGCAGCATTGTAACGTACCTGAAAACCATATCTAGGGTTGACCCATGCTGTGTGATTGAAAATGGGTGGACGAAAATGTTTGGGCGCCGTCAAGGGTTCTGATAGTATGTGACCGATGGTTTGAGCGCTGTTCTAACTATTAATCACTTCAGATTATGGACTCTCAGAAACGGTAACTAAGATCCGAACACCATAGTTTCAGTATAGATGACATCATGTTGGCTCTGTTGGTGTTGAACAAGCACAGATGTACCTAAGCAAGCGTCTGCCATAGTGATTGGTTAGAAGTAGCAGAAAATGGGTGTGCTCAGAAACTCAGTACCCGGCCATTATATATATATATATATATATATATATATATATATATATATATATATATATAATAGCTGGCAAATTGTATTCGAGGATACAAGGTTGGCTAGCCAACCCCTATTAAAGATGATAGCACTGGCACATTTGTGTTTGCTCAGTACCCACTGCAAATATGCTGATCAGACCTTAGTTACAGTTTCAGGAGAGAGTGTATTATCTCGCAGGATCAACAGTTTGAACAAGACCAGTACGCTCAAGCCCTCGGCCACGATGACTTGTGGCTTCGTGCTAGCGCAGTTATCGATAGTCCGTCTACCCAATTTCACTCACAAGGCTTGGTTCAACCCGCGGTATGGTTTTCAGGCACTTTCCAAAGGTGCCGCACGGTGGGATCGGTCTCCTTCCTAAGAAATCGACCATGGTGAGAGTCAAACCCGGGTTTCGTGGTCAGAAAGCGAACGTTCTAATCACTTTGGCTGAAAAGTTCATAGGCTAACCAACATACTCCCATGCAATGTAACCAAATGAGGTTTATTTTTCAACATAGTTCCCCTTGCAAGCCATAGGCGTCTTCCATCGGTGTTGCAATGATTAAATCCCAGTGGTGAAGACGCTTTTATTTTGTTGATCAAAAAGCCATCAACAGCAGATCTGACGTAATCATGACTGAAATACTGTTTCCCAGCCAAGGGGTTTTCATGTTGGGGAAAAAGATGATATATGAGGCCAAACCATGAGAATAGGCTGGGAGATCAACCTGTTGAAAGCAGCAGTCACGCACACTAGCCATTGAAACTAAGGGGTGCTGATGAAAAAAAAAATCCCTTTCGTCAGTTTTCCTAGGCGTTTGGTTTTGATAGCCTTACGTAACTGTCTCAGATAGTTCTTAGCCCAAACAAGAAACACTTGTGACGTCATGGCTGATTTTAAGATGAGAATTGGGCCGAGACCGCTGAGCACTCTTTTCGGTACACTGCTGAAAGATTTCTCTTCGTTATAACGAATATTTGTCTACATGTATTGCGTAGTTGTTAGCAAATTGGGGATACCAAAATCAAACAAGTAGAAAAATTTAAATATCTGGGAAATGTTCTAACAGAGGACGGAAAGTTCGACACTGAAATCCGAAGGCGCATTGGGATAGCGAAAGTTGCCTTCCCAAAGCTAAGCAGAGTATCAAGAAACTGAACTGTTACGTCATATCGGTCCTTCTATATGGCAAAGAATGCTGGACAATCTCCTCAAAAAGACTTGAAGTAACAGAAATATGATTCTGCAGAAGGATCCTGATACATTGAAACTGAACATGTGAGCAACGCCAAGATTTTAGAGAAAATTGAAACAAAAAGGAAAGCCGGCTTGGAAAATCTGATACTCACGGGACAGGTTAAGGGCAGGAGGGACAGACGCATAACATATTTATTAAATAGATTGCGGAACAAATTTTAGGAGAAATAAAAGAAAATAAAGAATTTATTATGAGCTACGAAAGACAGGAAATTGTGGAGAGCCGTGATCGCCTACGTCCTAAAGGGATACGGCACATATAGAAGAAGAACATTGCATTGGTTGCTGTCTATTTTCAAAGCTTATTACCTCCCAATCAACGCTTGTTTATATTTTTCAATCTTAAGTCCCGAGCCTGTTTAGCGGCCGCGATGATGGCACGTTCCCTCCAGGCACTTGAATGAGATGTCAAAACATGAGGATGATAATTTTAAATCTGGCAGGCGCTACTTCCTGACGCAATATGTTCTTCACTTGTCACAGCGCATTCTCACCTATCTTTATAGAATAAAGACAAACCTTTAAAAAAGCTATACGTTATATTTATTATCTGGCATTATATCTATTTTCCTTCTTCTATGTGCTGTGTCTATTCAGGACTTAGGCGACCATGGCTCTCCATAATGTCCTATTGTTTGTAGTGTTTATTAAGGTTTTTCTCTCATAATCCCATTTACTCAAGCTCGTTAAGTAGGTTACTCGCTGCATTTCTCCCTCCTCTCTTGACTTCAACATGTTCTTCTGTGAGTGCCAAATTCTTCAGGACCACTGTTCCCAATATGCGTCATATAAATGTCAGCTGCCTCTTTCTGATTCTAAGTATAAGTATCTTTTTGGTGCCATTTTTCTCAAAACTTCCTCGTTAATCACGTTACATTTTCAGCACCATCCCGTAGAACCATATTTATACTTAATACTTTTCTTTATCGGTCAGGAGATTGTCCAGCATTCACATCCGTATGAAAGGACCGATATTACAATTTGGCTCTCATATATTTGTTTCTAACGAAAAATTTCTGTTTCTTAGTTTGCTTAGGTTTTTCTATTCTTAGTTTGCTTAGTTTAGGAAGGCATCTTTCACTATATCAATGCCCCTTCGGATTTTGGTGACATATTTTCCACCTCCTGTTAAAACATTTCCCAGACATTTTTTTTTTGATATCTCCAATTCGTATTTCGCATCTTTCTGACTTCTTACAATTGGTGCATAGTCCTTTCTTCTCGCTTTTCTTTAATACCGTTTTTCTGAGATCCTGTAGCTTATTTCCTGTATCATTGAAACCAACATGTGCTGGAGCATTATTCTTTTGAAACAGGAATCCTTTCGTCAATTTCCCTGGGTGTTTGGACTTGATAGCCTTTAATAACTGCCTCAGTAAGTTGGCATAGTACTCTCCATTAAGGGTTTGGCCATTTTGATGACAAACACAATACCTTTTGCATTCCAAAAACTGAGGCCATCATCTTTTTTGCATATGAAAAATGCCGAAAATATATTTAAATTAATAATAAATAAGGTGGTATCATGCATCATATATATTTAAATGTTCGTACTTGCTTGATCTCGGTATCTCATACTTGTATTTCGCCTCTTGGAGTTTTTCTCTTACTGATAATAATGAATTCTTTAGTCCTTTCATTTCACTTTCTTTTAATACCTTTTCCCCTGCAGCTTCCTTTCTGTGTGCTATCAAAACTCTAGAGTTGCATTTTTATCCATCTAGTTTTCACACCAAACTCTCTTTGCAAAAACACAAGGCAAAATTTCAAAAGTTCTCTCTTCTTTCAGAGTCAACTATTGAAGTTGGTTTAGTTGATTTCATTTGGATTTTCGGATATCTCATTGGCGCAAAACGTGGATTAATACATAGTAATACACAAAGGAAAGGCACGACTCCGTGTTTCCCTAAATACTGGACATAGTGGAATCTCTAGTTTTGAATTAACGAAAGTCTAAGAAAAGAAACTATAAAGTTAAAACCAGTTTTGCGTTGTCGTGTTGATTGCAGAGTGAGGCATACGCTTCAGCTAAGTCTTCAGAAACTCATAATGCCTATGTCATGAAGCACCTACTGAATTCTTTGAAACAACTATTGAATTCTTCTTCTAGAGACTCTACACTATGCAACGTGTGTGGCAAAAAAAAAAAATGCCTTGCCGGAGTGTTAAGTGTCCATGGATTTTCAAGATTGGCACAAATTAGTCTGTGATTGCTGGCATTGGAAATTGGAATCCTCATCGGTGATATATCTCTACTTCTCAAGGTTGATTCTACGGCGACCGTCAGTTGCTCGGAAATGATTCAGGCAAGACGGGAAACGTTCGGCATCACTGGTCCAACTGAATGAATGAAATGTTCATACGCCTTTGACGTTCACTTTTCTGAGCAAGAAAACATTAAAAAGTGATACTTAAACTAATATCATATTGTAGCAGTTTAGATAAAAATAAGCAATGAAAACATTTATTTTTCCTGATGTATCTATCTATGATCATTTTTTATCTCTTTATATATATATATATATATGTATATATAAATATATATTATTATTATTAATAATTGTTGTTATTGCTTATGAAAAATGAAAAAAAACGCTTAAAATATTCGTTTATATTATTATTATTAATAATAATAATATAAACGAATATTTTAAGCGTTTTTTTTTTCATTTTCATGCCATAACAACAGGCCTAGAATCAACAAGCGTCGCTAAAGAAAAAAATTGTGTTCTCCTACAGGAATCTAATATATATATATATATATATATATATATATATATATATATATATATACAAGGTAACCAAAAAAGTTCTGTCCGTTTTTTGATTAGTCATTGAATGAAGTTGAAGTATATACGAAATGCGTGTAGCAATTGTTTTCAAATTCGGACAGCCGGAAGTAGGAACATCAGACGTTATAAAAACACACGCACCGTGCCCGGCCATCAGTTATAAGCCGGACAGCTGTGAGAAGGATGGGAGTGTCAAGAGATCTCGTTCGGGGCTGTTTGCTTTACGACTTCAAAGTGGGCTTATCAGCAGCTGCATCAAGTCGCTGCATATGTCAAGCGTTTGGGGATAGTGCTGTGGATGAACGTTCTGCAAGGCGTTGGTTTCGAAAGTTCAAGTCAGGAGATTTGTCTCTTCATGATGAGCCTCGCAGTGAATGACTACAGGTCTTGAAGGACGGAGTCCTGAAGGCGGCCATTGAAGAGGACAGTAGTCTAACGTGTGGGGAACTTGCAAGACAGTTCAACGTTTCCGATGAAGCAGTTAGACTTCACCTGCACCGCCTAGGTAAGACGTACAAGCTGAGCAAGTGGGTTCCGCAAGCGCTGTTGGAGGTCCACAAAGGACAACGAGTGGCAGCCTGCGTATCGCTGCTTTCTCGCCACCGCACCGCATCCTCATTCAATCGAGTGCTTAACAGTGATGAAAAGTGGGTTCTGTACGAAACTCCCTAGCGTTCCAGACATTGGTTGTCTCCTCAGGATGCTGTCCCTCACACCCCAAGACCGCCTATGCACCCACGCAAGATTATGCTTTTTGTTTGGTGGACAGGTCGTTAAGTGGTTCATTATGAACTGCTACCAACGAGCCAAACGGTCACTGGAGACCTATACTCGCAGCAATTGAAACGTGCGCAACAGGCATTGCGCCAGAAAGAGCCAGCACTGGTGAATCGCAAAGGTGTGCCTTTCCTCCAACTTGGGTGGGAGACTTTGTGCTATCCACCTTATTCACCTGACCTTGCGCCATCCGATTACCACCTCTTCCACTTCCTGGATAATCATCTTCGTGGGAAATCCTTCACCAATGAAGCAGACTTCTTTGCGTCAAAAACCCCCGAGGACATTGAACAGCTGGGAACACGTTGGCAGAAGATGCTGGATGCCGATGGCGATTACTTCGAAGACTAAATATAAGTTACACATACTGTGAAGCGTTTTCTTTTTTTCCTTTAAAAACGGACAGAACTTTTGGATTACCTTGTGTATATATATATATATATATATATATATATATATATATATATATATATATAAAGTACAGTGTATTTGTGTGTGATTCTGCGTGTGTGTCCAAGCAACTCCTCCGCTCCCACCACTAATGGGATACTGTGAATTTCATCTTGAATTCTCTGTTTTAACTCATCGAGAGTTCTTGGTCGAGTTGTGTAAACACAGTATCCCAGCTGAGATGTTGCAGCAGTCAATGAGGAATCTCAACAGCAGATTTCAAGAATGCATTCGCACAGAAGGACGCCATATACAGGACGTAATTTTAAAAAAATGAAAATTCCATCATTGTTTCTTAGATGGCATGTTTTAAGGTTTCAATTACTATGAATAAAATATTTTTCTGCCATCACTCTTACTTTTATTGGATTGTTAAAAGTTCCCCGTTTTCTGGGTCACCCTATTATGCACCAAAATTCATATATATATATATATATATATATATATATATATATATATATATATATATATATATATTTGTTTGTGTATGTTGTGTGTGGGTGGCTGTGTTTTTGATGAGTATGACAATGAAAATTTGCTAGAATATTTATTGATTTACTCTAGTATTCGCAAATTTTCCAATTTTCAAAGAACTGGCCAAAAGCGCTTGGAATAATAGACACTCCAAACAATTTTAAAACTCGCTTACCCACACGCCACTTTATCCTTAATAATTGTTTCTTCATATTCTCCTAATACTTAGTAACCTCTTGCGTCCTAGTGGCCTTCTAGCCTTGCTTGCGGTGAATAAATATAATATACAATATATATATATATATATATATATATATATATATATATATATATAAATATATATATATATATATATATGTATATATATATATATATATATATATATATATATATATATATATGTATATATATATATATATATATATATATATATATAAATATATATATATATATATATATATATATATATATATATATGAAAATTTTTCAGAGTTAAACTGTAGAAAAGACAATATTTATAAATATAAATGACAATTGGAAAACTGTAGTTATTGCTGACGCGTTTCGTCTAATGTGGACTTTCTCAAAGCAAAATCTGTGTGTATGTTTTTATTTTCCATGTCGACAAATATGAAAATTTCTCAGAGTTAAACTGTAGAAAAGACAATATTTTTAAATATAAATTACAATAGGAAAACTATTTATATTTAAAAAAAATATTGTCTTTTCATAATCCAAACATTATTAACACAATAAAAAAAATTAAATATTACATATTAAAACTTACAAAGAGCGCTCAATGTTTATTTTCATTAAACAGACCAAAATCTTTCGTACAATTTGAATTAATATACCATTAGTTAGCGACCATTTTCACCTACGAATTTTAAATTGAAAATTCGTAGGATTTTTCAAACTGCTTATGGTGTTAGTTTGTAGAAGTATATATATATATATATATATATATATATATAGAAAAAGTTTCAAATTAAAAAAAATAATAATGTTCTTTTATAAAAGTATTTATTTATTTGTATATATATTTGATATTTCAGATTGGGCTCAATCTTTCTTCTGAAATATCAAATATATATATAAATTCTTTCATAAAAGAACATTATTATTTTTTAATTTGCAACTTTTTCTATATATACATATAAGAAAGTATACGTGGTTCTCATTCTGATATATATATATATATATATATATATATATATATATATATATATATATATATATATATATATATGCTCCTGAACAATATTCTCTTACATCAAAGCAACCTCTTGTAGACTTGCAGTGATGTAGCTAAAAAAATAAAAAAATACGAAAAATAAAATCTCGGCGCTTACCCGTCTATGGAATTTCCCGATTAAATTTAAACCTCCCTTGTTTAATATTGTTAATATGGTTACTTTATGAGCGTTTGCCCAAAGACTGCAATCTATCTGTCAGTCGCAATCTATTTGCTTTTATGTTCTGGAATTTATTTTATTTTTATTTTTTTCTATGCAGATCGAGAACAATCTAAGTGATAAGATGAAAAAATGAAACAAAGAGCAGTAGGACATGGGTTGTACTTTCCCACCAGATTTATATAACGTCTACAGCTAAGAGGATTAGTAGACCTACCAGGATTTATTGTCGGCCGACGTAACCTTGACAACAGACGCTACGCGAATGACACTGTGTTGATGGCAGATTCGGATGGAAAACTGAAAATATTATTAAAGTAGTCAATGAAAGCAAGAGCCATCTAAGAAGACAATGCATGTGTGTCCCGAAAGAGGCAGCCCAGGTTACGAGTTACTCATCAGAGTTGTTAACATTAAGCGGATCTGCTTTTGCCGACAAAATTTCAGAAGGCCATTGACAGCTATGTAAGAAACAAAGAAGCTTTAAGGAGAATAGGATCTACGAAATAATTGGTATTAACAATTAAAAAAAAGAAATAGTAAATATAAAGAGGAAAGTAGGCTTGGAGAAGTCAACATTCATAGGGCCCATCGAATGCAAAGAAAATGCAGCAGAAATCAGGGAGAAGTTTTAATAAACTGATCGGGTAATAAAAATCACAAGAACAAAATAATAATTATAAGCAAATATTGTTGAAAGCAGCAAAATACAGGATGGTTTTTTGTTTTATAATGAAAAGAAATGTATGTATTTTTTAATCGGT
Source organism: Acanthosepion pharaonis (assembly GCA_903632075.3). Lineage (NCBI taxonomy): Eukaryota > Metazoa > Mollusca > Cephalopoda > Sepiida > Sepiidae > Acanthosepion > Acanthosepion pharaonis. The sequence continues at coordinate 988,438 of CAHIKZ030004513.1, read as the reverse complement.
TAATTTGCTTTTTACTCATGAATCTTTTGCAGATTATTTAAAACCAGAACATATTTTAAGATTGTAAGAATTTGGGGGTGAGATAATAATGGTTTACTGAAACAAGTCTTATTAATTAACCAATATCTAGAGGAGAATAGGAGGATCTATACCTTTGTCAAAGGTATTTAGGCGTAAGTGAATATGACGAACCCAACCAGAATTGGAACTTGTCTCCCCCTTTAACAATTCTGAGGCAATATCCATTACACCACCTGTATATCCAAACTTAGAGCACCTGATATTTCCAAGCAGTCACCCATTAGGCTCGACGTAACTTAACTTCGTGTTTCAACCTGATGTGACCTGAAGCCATATTTTTTTTAAAATACATTACATGTAAATTTATTTAAAGGATTACATTGTATCGTATGTTACCCTTAAATTGTAGGTATCATCGACAGATATTTAAATTGGGATCAGCGAATATCATTAATTGATTATTTAAACATTTTCTATCGGGAATCATTCATCTTTGATTCGAGTCTAAATAACGAATTATCAAATCTAGAATTGATGTTCCTTTTTTTAAGCATTTCACCCCAAGAAAGACAGGAGTGCCACTAGCCCGAAAGGGCTTACAGAGAGCGGCAGCAAGAGTAAAGAGGCGTGATAGTGGAAAGGATGGACGGGGAATTAGATCAAGGCACCTGAAGATGTCGATTGACATTGCAGTTGAATAATGAATATTATAGCTATCAGGGAATAAAGTAAGAGGAAGGGAGTTTCACAGAGGGGAAGTGCGAGACATGAAGCTATTCGAGGAGAAGAGAGAGATATATTTGACAGCTTCGACAGTGAAAGAGTGGGACTGAGATGCCAACCTAGTAGCACGCTTAAATTCATGCAGTTTGGGAATCAGCGAATGTAGCTCGTCGGAGCAGTTAACGTGAAAGTATTTGTAGAAAAGATAGAGGGAAACGACGGCACATCTGTGAGAAAGTGACTGTAGACGAGATACCAGATCAGGACTAATCACATTGCATATCCATCTCTGGATTCTGTCGAGGATCTTGAAACGAACAGCAGGGGCTCCAGACCGTATATAGCAGTAGTATTCCATGCAAGGGCGAATGGCTGATTTATAGATTTTGGCAGTAATGTTCCATGCAAGGGTGAATTAATGCGGTTACGTCATTTCCTGAAGTATTTGTTTGCTAATAACGCTAGTAGAACAACACGAAGAAAGTACTTTGTATGCAGAGAACCTTTTGAAGGTAAATGTGGTGAAAATGGCGCCACCATAGTCCAAAGAAATCACAACTCCATTGTGCATAGAATACTTCAAAGATTTATAAAAAATTAAATTTAGTAAACCAATAAGATGTAAGTGGTTATTGAGTGTTAGAGAATATGAAAAAGAAGGGGAAAAAACTACTATTGAGAAGGGAGGACAATAAAAGAACAAGAATTAAAAGACAGAAAATAACGATTGACATTAAATTTTTGATTGGAAAGCAAGAAGTCAGAAGAGAATTCCACAAGAGAGAAGTGCGAGAAAAGAAACTGTTAACATAGAACTTACGGTTACATCTAGCCTTTACAACTATAAAATGATGAGATGTTGCCGCCAATCTAGTACTGCTCTTAAATTCATAGTCTAGCTAGCATAAAAGAGAGTTTATAAGAACAATGGCACAGGAAGCTATGCAGGAGATCAAAACCAGAGGTGGCAACAGTATGGCAAACTTATAACTATGTAAGATAGATTTTGGTGATAATAACTGTCTAGCATGACGTAGTGAATCAATTTTCTTCGCCGAAGACTTAGCAGTTGATTCAATATACTCTTTTTACTTCATATCTGTAAAAAAAAATAGTCCGAGAAAACGCAGTGTGTTACTCTTCTGGAGGTTAGCATCAGCCATACTGATGAAAAGTAAAAAGTATTCTCTTAAATGATTAAAAGAGAACAGTTTCGGATTGGAGGCGTTATAATTAATAATATAGTTCTTTCTCCAAGAACTACACGTTGTGCAACTACAGAATGTCGGTCAATTTTTTAGATCAGCTGCAAATTTGACCCTATCGAATCAAACAGACTTACTGTTAAGACAGAAGTAATAAGTTGTGTCATTAGCATAGATACTGAACAGAAAACTGATGTCATCACGAAGGTCATTTATTTAGGAACAACGCTGGTTTAAGAATAGAAACCTGATGAACACCTGCATTCATGCAAAAAGATCTTGAAGAGTGGCAATTTACAACATTTATTTCGCTATTTGATAAGAAAGACTGCATGATCTCAAAAATTCGTCAGGAAATACTATTACATTTCAACTTACGAAGAAGATCAGCATGCCAAATCCTGTCAAATGCCTTTCTAAAGCTTGAACGATTCTTTCGACAATGACAGTATATCAGCAGTTGACCTACGGAAATGAAAGCGATATTACTTGTCTGAAAAAAGATCTTGAGAAATTAGATGCTTAACCAATTTGGAGTTGATTAGAACCTTTGCCAAAAAGAGTTACAAAGCTAACAGTTCTGTAGTTAGAAAGATCAGATGATACACCTGAGTTCTTAAAGACTAAGACTACAGAAGTGGATTTTTAACAAGCCGGAAATTTTATTTACATCTACAAATTTTATTTCCAAATATTCAGCATCGGTTAAATAAATATTTATCTACAATCGGACCAAAACTATAATAGGAACTTAATTGTATAAATGCAAATAGATCTAGAAGAGTGGCCATTCAAGACAACTTTTATTCCAGGATTTTATACGAAAGAATGCATCAGTTCAAAAATTCATTCAGAAATACCATAACCATTCAACTTAAAAAGAAGACCATTTTGCCAAACCCTGTCAGATACTTTGTGATATCCAAAGCAACAGCATGAGCTTCACCATTTTTATCTAATCCTACTGCGCTGGAATTTATTTAGAAATTATTTATTTATTTGATTTTATTTGTTTCCTAAATAGGAGTAGCTAGGCTGGCCTATCGTCCGGTTTAAACTCCTCCTAAATTTTACCAAAACGGATCTTCAACTAGTGATATTTTTAATAAAAATAAACAAGATTATGAAAAGACCTTAAAAAATATTGGACACAAAAGCAAATTAATATATGTTGATACCCATAATTCCCCTAAAACGCAAGGCAAACACAAAAATAGAGCCAGGAAGATATGATGGTTTAACGCTCCCTATAATTTAGCAATTAAAACTAAAATAGGAAAAATGTTTTTCAAATTACTAAAAAGAATTTCCCCCCGACCAATGTATTGTACAAAATTAAAAAAAAAACTATGTTAAATTAAGTTATAGTTGTATGCCAAATATGACTAACTTAATTAATAAATATAACAGGAAAACAGACAAACCACACCCGAACCCCCGCCTAAATGTAACTGTAGAAATAAGGACACCTGTCCACTTAAGGGCAGGTGCCAACAGGAGTGTGGTTTACAAAGTCGAAATGTACAAAAATAAACCGAATAATATTGATAAGAACCCCAAATTTTACATAGGATCCACCCAAGGTAACTTAAAAACAATGTTACTACAATCATTTAAGTAACTTTAATCACGAAAATTACAAATATAGTACCAGCCTGTCTACTTACATATAGAAATATAAAACAAGAAGATGGTAGTGACTCTTTTTAAAATGGGAAATATTTAGAAAATGGTATAAATATAAAGCAGGGGACAAATTTTGTTCGTTATGTATGGAGGCGAAATTAGTAATCACCACCTACAATAAGCCTAATAATTTATTAAATCAAAGATCTGAGATTCTAAATAGGTGTAGGCATATGAAATCCGGATTATTGGAATAGAGGTTTTGGATTTGTTTCTCTTCTTCTTTCACGTGGTTTTTTGTTTTTAAAGGTTTTATCAATAAATACTGTTTCGTCATTTCCTTTTTAACCAGCTTACCCTCGACCTGTTCTAATGTTTTTAGTTCTTTCTTTTTTCCAATTTTTTTTCTCGGGTACCGATTTGTTTTGGCATATCTAAAAGTTGTGCTATTCAAGTTTTTTTCCAAATGAGTATTACTATTAATATATATAATATATATATATATATATATATATATATATATATATATATATATATATAGCTAATATTAGTGGTAAATATACACATACATATACACATAAATATATATACATAGGTGCATAGACATACATGTATATTTTTTTAATAAAAAATTCCAAGAGGATAGAATCCAGGTAGAACTCAATGTCCAGGACAGAGTAAGGATATAATAAAAAGACTTAAACACTAATATTCCATGGTTATAATTTATTCCATTGTCTGTTACCCCTCTCTTTAGCTCTCACATTCCTCCCACACTCTCATACTTACACTCTCTCTAAATTCGATTTTTATTTCCGGAGTTGTTTTTTTTTCTGTTTTCTTTTTGAATTTGTAGGTCGGATGAATTGGATCGTATTAACGATTCCAATGGAATAACTTATGACCATGGAATATTAGTGTTTAAGCCTTTTTATTATATATATATATATATATATATATATATATATATATATATATATATATAATTGTGCATTTGAACAATCCTCTTTCATACAAGTTTCATTAAAAAAAAAAGACTGATAAGGTACTGCAGTTCAGTTTTTTTTTTTTTAATTTTTTCTTGCGTGCTTATAATTTTCTTCTTTTCAGCACATAAATTATAAGTTTGTAGCTGATTTATTTTGTTTCGTTGGTGATATACGGATTAACTTGCTACTATCGGATAAATGATCATTTTATTATTGAGTGTTGGGTTTTTATTTTCATGATTAATGCTTCCATTATTTTTTGCATGTCGATGAGGCGTATTTTCTACGAGTATATCTGGAGTTTGGTAGGTTTCCGAGTGTGTTTAAATGGATCCTAATTTAGCTATGGTCAGAGAGGAATAACGCGAGTTTTCTGGTCGCAACAGTCGTAGAAAATACGATATATATATATATATATATATATATATATATATATATATATATATATATATATATATATAGTGGATGGCTACTCGCATCCAAGGATTCCCGTGTAACTAGCTGATCCCTGTTTCAGAGGCCTGCTCAGGTACATTTATCTTTTATGTTCAACACCCACAGAACCCACCCACTACTAGGCTGAGTGGACGTTAGTTACAGTTTCTGGGAGAGAGCGCGTTATCTAACATGATCAACGGTCTAAACAGGAATTTGAAAACCTCGGTCACGATGACTTGTGACTTTGTGCTAGCACAAACACCGACGGCTCCTAAAGGATTCCGTCTAACAAATTTTACTCACAAGACTGGAGTCAATTCGTGCTATGGTTTTTCAGACATTTTCCAAAGCTGGCCCATGCTGGCATTGCTTCCTCCAGACCGAAAACATCAAAAAGTGAATGTACTAACCTCTCAGTTACATGACCATATACATCTGGCAGCAAGGCTCATAACGGGAGATTAGAGGTATTGAGAAGCGTGGTACCACCTGTTAACTGGTGTTGTTCCTAGGTACACCCTGACCTGATAAAATGACCAACAATACATTTTTATAGCCAAATGACAATCAATGCAACATTAAAAAAATATATATTTTTATACTAAAATTACCAACAATACATTTGTCGATCTACAAGATATATATCTATAAAACACCTTTACTCTGAAAGTATATAATTATGTACAAAATATTTAGATTTCGTCATAGAGATTTTGATATGCCGCTAAACAAAGTCAACCAACAATGTGTATATATCATGTTAGTAAAATCTGATTAGAACGCGAAACTAAATTTTCCTTACTGAAAATATTTGTTCACTTCGGCCGTATTAAGGGTATGTTGTTTCGAGTTTTTGTTCGGACGTTCGAGCTTCTCACAAGTATGTGAGTGTTCTTGTATTCGGCCATTTTGGGCGCTTATATATTTTCCGGTTATCCAGTCTTTTTCTATGAGTGTGAATGTTTACTTGCTTTATTATATTGGTGCTCCCACTGAGATATCGTTCGAGGCTCGATTCTGTCCATGCTGGATTTTAGGTCCCATTCTATGCCAGATCTTGGAACTCCTGGGTCTTTAAACTTCCTGAGACAACACAGTACAAAGCATAATTTGGTAACTATTTGCGCTAACCCCTTACATATTAAGGTCACCACAGTTCATCTCCTTTTAGAATAAAGTTTCATATCGGATATTATATTCAATACAGCCTATTTTGTATCTCCTGGCGTCAGTCACATCCTACATATATTTTCATCTTTATATGTTGATATTCTGAATTCTTTGAATTCTTTTTTTCTGGTGTTAACATGCGTTGCTCGACAATTTTCTATTTTTGTAAGTCATTTTCGATTTCTGATATGTTGCTTTTCTTTTTTTTCTCTCTTCCTTGTTTATTTTGTATTTTGCTGAGTCTACAACGTCTTGTAAGTTTGTCTGCATAGTTTTAATTCTTGGATATTTTATTTCTTGAACCAACCACTATTTAATATGCGTCCGTTAATAGAGAAAAAAAAAAACAATGCAGAAAAATGTCATTTAACCAGAATTGCTTTTTGCGGCAGACATTGATTCTTACATTTTTATCTCTCTGGTGGCCTGACCTCAAAATAGCCTCAATGCCCGCTGTTTTTAGTAAAAAGCTCACAATATGTGACAAATGAGGTGAAAAGCATAAGTTTCATTTTCACCCGTACGCGGGAGCACGAATACATATATATATATATATATATATATATATATATATATATATATATATATATATAGAGATAGAGAGAGAGAGAGAGAGAGAGAGAGACAAAGTGTTATTTTGTATAGCTTGGTCTGTTCGATAGATGCATCGGTCAGGATGTTAAAGGGTGATATTTCTTTGGCGGGAATCAACAGCTATGTGTTGGTTAGTCCCTGAAAAGCGGACGATGGCGTTAAAATGGCCCATTCTACCCACATTCAATTTTTAAAGGCTAACATTTAAACAAGTCAAAGGAAGACAGTGACAGTCAAACAAAAATCATTTTCATGCACAACATTCCATCTCATGTTACTAGTGAAACTAATGAACACTGATGGAAATTAAGAGGTGGAAACAACAGGCTTATGGTGTGGCTACTATGTTCCACGGATCCAAACCCCATCGAGAACTTTGCATTATCAAAGGGCATGTTTATGAAAACCGTAAGCAATTTTTTTACCAAATTGGAATTTTGGAAAGTAATATTAAATTTTTCCTAAGTAAATACATCTAAATTTTGGAATTATCTAATGCACATTATAAAATCCTTCAAGTTATTAAAGAGAATGGTAATTATATAATTAAATAATATTGCTTTTTCTCTTTTTCATTACTGCGTCCAGTTTGTCAAGGGTCGTTTTGTTTGTCATTTCTTTGAATAAATTATTGTTGAGTTTGTTACTGGCTCTCATTTTTATCCTGATATATCTTTACATTAATGTTTTAGATTATTGCATAAAATGTGGAAAGGCTAAAAACTTTTTCTTTTTAATTCATATTCAAGCATTAATTCTCTTTCATGCTATAACCTAAAATTTCAGAATATTCCACATACACAAAATATTTATATTTGACCAAACTGTCATTAATTTCAACTAATTCTTCTTCTTCTTCTTCTTCTTCTTCTTCTTCTTCTTCTTCTGCCATAGCTTATACTGATTTTTCAGATGATTGCATAAAATATAGAAACGTTTAAAAATGTTATTTTGTATCTGATCAAAATGTTCTTTTCTTTAATTCTTTCTTTAAGTTTTATTTATGTATTTATATTCGTATTATTGTTTTTTCTTTCTTTCTTTCTTTCTTTCTTTCTTTCTTTCTTTCTTTCCTTCTTCTTAATATTTCCATTTCTTCCAGCTCGACTTATTTATTAATATTTCCACAGTTTTTATTTTTTTTGTGTAGTTTTTTCTTTCTTTCATTCTTTTTCTTCATATTTCTGCGGTTTTTCTTTCTTTATTTCATCTTCTTGTTCTTTCTTTCTTCTTTTATTGCGTAATATTAGTAGCTTTTTTCTTTATAGTTTTCTTTCCTTGTTTGTTTCTTTCTTTCTTTATGTATTTATTTCTTAACATTTACTTATTCTTTCTTTTTTTCTTTCTATCTCAGTATTTATACTCTCTTTTTTCATCCTTTTTTGTTTGTTTGTTCTTTCTTTCTTCATATCTCCGCGCATTTTCTTTCTTAATTTCTTTCTTTCTTGATATTCCGAATTTATTTATTTATTAACATTTCCGCTGTTTTTCTCTATTCCTGAATATTCATACTCCTATTATTTTTTTCTTTCGTTTTTCCTTTCTTTTTCATATTCATACCATCTTTCTTTCTTTTTTCTTTCTTCCCAGTATTCATAATCTTACTTCCTTTTTCTTTCTTTCTTTCTTTCTTTCTTTCTTTCTTTCTTTCTTTCTTATCATTTCCTCAGCTATTCTTTCTTTCTCATCATTTCCTCAGTCATTCTTTCTTTCTTTCTTTCTTTCTTTCTTTCTTTCTTTCTCATCATGTTCATCTATTCTTTCTTTCTTATTATTTCCTCATTCTTTCTTTCTTTCTTTCTTTCTTTCTTTCTTATCATTTCCTCATTCTTTCTTTCTCATCATTTCTTCAGTCATTCTTCCTTTCTTTCTTTTTTATCATTTCCTCATTTTTTCTTTCTTTCTTTCTTTCTTTCTTTCTTCCTTATCATTTCCTCATTCTTTCTCTTTTTCTTTCTCATCATTTCCTCAGTCATTCTTTCTTTCTTTCTTTCTTATTATTTCCTCATTCTTTCTTTCTTTCTTATCATTTCCTCAGTCATTCTTTCTTTCTTTCTTTCTTTCTTTCTTATCATTTCCTCATTCTTTCTTTCTCATCATTTCTTCAGTCATTCTTCCTTTCTTTCTTTTTTATCATTTCCTCATTATTTCTTTCTTTCTTTCTTTCTTTCTTTCTTTTTTATCATTTCCTCATTCTTTCTTTCTTTCTTTCTTTCTTATTATTTCCTTATTCGTTCTTTCTTTCTTTTTTTCTTTCTTTCTTATCATTTCCAAATTTATTCTTTGTTTCTTTCTTATAATTTCCTCAGTCATTCTTTCTTTCTTTCTTTTTTCTTTCTTTTTTTCTTTCTTTCTTTCTTTCTTTCTTTCTTTCTTAGTATCTATACTTTCTTCTTTCTTTTTTCTTTCTTTTAGATATTTCCTCAGTCTTTCTTTATTATTTTTGATCAATTTCATTTATTATCATATTATTAATTTTATATTTAATAACTCTATAATAACTGTATTCCGCCAGTAATTGCGGAAATATATATGGGATATTCATGATATTATCTTAACTGGCATCATCCGTAGATATTCCACGGGTCCAGAAAGTATGGAATAATATTTCAGAGCATGACTTTCGAAAACAAGTCAAAACTAATCGTAAAACATTTCTCTCGTTACTAATTGTCTTGATCCAACTGCATATTTAGCCTCATTCAGTACATAAGGTGGCCATGATGAACAACAAAAGGTTTCATTATAATAGGAAATATTGATTAATATATTAGCGAAACTTCGAGCTCTTGCTGGGAACGCTTACAAACGTTTCTATTTATGGCGGTTAATAATCCTACGAATAATAAATGACACCTTTTGCTGATACGAGATACCAATCATCGTACGGTTCTTTCGGACGAGCATCATTAATTGGCTCTAATGCACAATTAACATAATCAAGCAGAGAAAACGATGAAAAAGCTCCAAATAAGAGTGTTACTATTACGAAGTAGAAATCAAACAATATGGTGGAGAAAAATGAAAGAAAGAAATGGTAGAAAAACTACAAGGTCTATGTTCGTAAAAGATGTGTTGATAAATGGTTAAGCCATCCCATATGAAAGAGGTGTTTTTATTAGAAGTTACAGCTTTCTGTTGATTTCATGTGATAGTTAAAGATCGTTAAAAAAGCAATGATGAAAAAATAAGAAATACCAATCGGAAAATGTGTAATACTAAAAATTCTTTATCACAGAATCGGGAAACAAGGATTATTCATCAGCAGAAGAAAAAATAGATCTGTTAAAAATGATGGAAATATCCCGCAAAAAGAGAAGCCTAACAGAATTTAGGACAAAACATGTAACAATGAAAGTACTTAATCTACAAATGATTTCAGAGTATTATTAAGTTAACAGCTGAAGAAGAATGCATCACTAGCAATGAAGGAATATAAAGCAATGAAAATTACAAAATTATTAAAATGGATAATACATTACAGCAAAATCTAAAAACAACTTCAGAATATTATGAGTTATTTAACAGCTGAAGAAGCATGGATCTGCTAAAACAGTTGGATAAGAAACAAAATGAAAAAAAACTAAATCAATAAAAATTACGGACGAAATACATAGAACGATTAAAATACTTAATCTTAAAATAACTTCAGACACTAATTTAATAGCCGAAGAAGAATAGATCAGCTAAAATGTGATAAAAAAACAAGATAAAAATGATGAAGATGCTATTCAAGCACTGAAGTAAAATGGGAGTAACAAAGCAAACAATATGGTATAGGAAAAACAGAAGGAAAAAGTGGCAGATTGATTCCAAGAAAATATCTTTGCCTAATCATAAAAAGACGTGTACCTAAATGTTTAAAGCATCCCCTATGAAAGAGGAGTTTCCATCTGAAGTTGTAATAATGATAAAACTTCATTTCAGAATTGGAAAGCAAGGGTATTACAAATAATTTAGCAGCAGAAGAAGAATAGATCAGCTAAAAGTGTTCATGATACAAAGTTGCATTAATAATAAAAGCATATGAGGAGAATTAAATCCACCTGGCTATACAGTTAATAACAAAAAAGTAAAGAATTGACAACTGAGTTCAAACTCAAGCTGGAGCAGTTTGCATTCATTTTACACTAACACTTTAGGAAAATGGAAAACAGTCTACTTCCTCTTTC